>CM024614.1:50872241-51291090 GCA_014182575.1 Eucalyptus decipiens
ATGTACATTATACACCTAGCAGGAAAGTTCGTTCCTATCAAGATGTGCTTGAAGTGCTGCATAAGATGAAAGGATATACACTCCTCTGAACATGGATGAATGTCTATTGTGTCACTTGGTGCCAAATCCACTTGGTAAGGCTAATTCCTGGTCGAAATTTCAAGGAAAAGGAAATTTTGTATTTGCGAGTATGTTGCAAGTGCCTTTGAGTGTTTTTCAAGACTTAAGAGGAGAAATGATCATTTATAGAAAATTATTGAAATATGAGGCAATCAAGAGTTAATGGCACGGTAGAATCGTGAATACTGCCATGCCCCCATGCGGTGAAAACTTGCAAGAGAAATTTACACTTGTAAGTCATGAGAATTGTGAAGCATCATGAAATTCCATGGAGATTATGATCTTAATTAACATAGATCCTTCAACTTAAGTGAAATCTTTCTGAAAAGAAGCAGGGTGACAACAGAACCTACTAAGTTACATTAAAGAAGGCACAGCAGGGAGTAGACCACTTATAGAAGAAGAAGAAGAAGAATCACTCATTAGGCCAGGGATCAAGACTATAATGGGAGGTTCAATTTCTTCACAGATGATGTCATTTACTGAACTGCTAGAAACTGGAATAATAAGATGCAAAAATGAGAAAATTAGATGATCCAGATATATCACTACTATTGCACATGCAGTATTTCTAGTATGGACAACAAGATTCCAGGATAGTGTCATCTAAAACCAGATGTTTAAATGAAAGAGATTCGACAAGGTAAAGCTTGTAGAGTTTTCTTGTACTTCGATAAATTTTACTTTATTTTAAATGAGATAGTCAGTATCTTAGATTTGCAGATGTCTTCCGTGAAACTTCAGTTAGATAATGTGCGGAAGTCATAATAGGATTTGTAATTCATTATCATCTAGTGATAAGATGGCCTGATTATCTGCACTTATAGTGCAAGTGAAAGCGGAAGAAAAATGAGCATATTTTGCTCTGTTAAGACCTTTGCAAGAGAGATATACGACCGCGAAAACTTTTTAGCAGAACTTTATCGTTCCAAAGATTTCTTCAAGGACAGATTCCATCGATCACTCAGGATCCAGATAAAATTCAACGTCAAGACCCAGTTGTTATCAGTCTCCAAAGTACTATCATCTCATCCTCGCTACTTGCCAAATGTAAGATATCGGATAAGGTAAAAATTATCTGCAACTCCAGATCATCAATCTTCATAAGCTGAAGAGAGTTTGGAGAGATCAATTATAGGCCACGAACTTGAGGATAACGTCAACCAGAACATTTTTTAATTCACCATCAGCTCCTCCGGAAAGTTTAGTAGATTTTGAACTTGCCGGCAGCATTTTGAATCGGCGTTAAATGCAAGCAAATAGCGCCTCTTTCATGAATTTCCCCCGCAGAATTGTTAGAATGATAGAAACCAATGACATGAAAATCAGCGGGCCATCAAAAGCCTCTACCCCAAAACACTTGAGCGAGATAGCAGCGGAACAAAATATGAGAAATTGATCTCACAATTAAAATGATTTTCTACCCATGTCAAGTTAAAAAGTGGACCTTTTACATTTGAATGGTTGTAGGAAAAGAAAAAAAAAGTAAGAAAAAGAACCTTTCTCCAAATGTAAGACCGGGCCCTCGCCACCATGAAAATGTTAGGACTAAAATTCTTATACTGATGTTTGACAAATCAAGCAAAAATAGCGTAAATATGTGCAAACAAAACCCGACCAGATGCAATATACATGGTCATTTCATTTTAGCTGCCCATGAAATATAACGTAACACATTCTTGTCTTAGTTAAACATAGACAGTTGAAATAACCATGAAACAGAAAAGTACTCGTCCCATAAGCATTTTCTGTAGCAGAAGAAACATCATTACCACAAGCTATCGAATCCTCATGCATTTTTAATATCTTCCGGAAGTTTTTTTTTTTTTTAATGTCTTTTCCGTCAAATCAAATTTAAATGACGCAAGTAGCAATATTTAAAACAATAACACACACACAAAAAGGCACCCAAATGAATTATTACCAATTTTTCTTTCTTTAAATTTCGATTTATGTTCGACCAAAAAAAAAAATCGATTAATGTCGAGCTTTCTCTTTTATAGCATTCGAAATTGTTGGTGGAACTCATTCAGTGTTTCATCGAGCGAAACTTTTCGAAACCTACGAACTTCAACGAGTAGAATTATCAAGGATTTTTTTTTTTCCGTGGCTTTCTAGCCTCTGAAGATATGCATAATGTCGAACTGGGATATTCAAATCTATATAGTAACAAATAAAAATGATATCATTTAGTTGATTAAATCACCGTCCCGGAGAATAAATGCTCGATATAACAAACCTACCCAATCTTAATGATCAAACCATATGTATATAGTAAATCTAATTTATTGCCCCATATAGAATCGCATTCTTAATAGACAATATGAACTTCATGGTAAACTAATTAATTTTTACTCTAATGCATTCTTAATAGACAATACTGAACTTTAAGGTAAACTAATTAATTTTTACTCTAATCTTATCGATTTTTTTTTTTTTCAAAATCAGTCATAAATTCAATCCGCTGCTCCATACGACTTCTCCCTTTTTATCTTATATATGGAAGTGAGCCAAATCTGATTCCGGCGGGGTTCTAGCACGTATCGTACGGCGTTGAACTCTTGTATCAGGGTAGTGCGCGGATATCAAGTATGGAAAAGCTTTGATAACAGCACACTTTTAACAGATAGAATAGAAGTAGTAGTGAATATTGGAGAGTTACAATAGGAAATAGAGATTCCATATTTGTAAGTTTTTTTAATTTTTAATTTTTTTTATATATCAGAATCGGGGAAATACAAAACCGGAACCAAGCCGCGAGAATCACGGGAAAAAACAGAAGCCCCGCAGCGAAGCTGACTTCATTTTGGATCCGGGAATAGTCGGGCAATGCAGCCGAGCAACCCCGCAGGAACAAAAGAAGCATGCTAGGGACCATGGGGAAAATAGAGGAAGATCATCGCAGCTAAAGGTACAGCAAGATGCCTCGGTTTCGAATCAATGTCCACCACCAGCCATGAGGGCGGGCATGGAAGCTTGTGCTGGTGGGTTCGGAAGCACGAACAGAGCCATGAGAGAGCTGATGACTGCCGCAATGGCACCCATGATGAACGCCGGCAAGTTCCCTCCTCCGAATGCCTGGTCGATCTTCCCACTCACCACGGACACGAACATCTACAAAACCAGATTAGAAAGCACAGAAACGAAATGTCTCAAGTTAATCATCATCCGAGGCATCTAATCGAATAGAATCGTCGAAACTGAAGGTGCGGCTCTTTTGGCTATGCAGAGAACGATACTTCTATGGGACGACAATGTCTCTTTCTCGGGATATCATAAGAAAGACGGAAGGTTTGTATACGTAAACTAGCATGTTCTTCTGACCAAAAAAAAAAACCTAGCATGTTCTTAGGCAGGAGAGGATTGTGATGTTATCGTATCACATGCGACTGTACGAGGAAGATCCAAAAGTGAGTACGTCAGTATCATAAAAGTAACATGATGAGAACGTCTCATTTCCTCACGTGGGCTCCTGCAGAATTATAAATGCCTCGAAAGGTGTTCTTCCTGATTTTTCTTCTCTATTTCTTTCAAGTACGAAACGGTCAATACAGATGGACGTAATTAAAAATAAAATAAAATTAGAGCATATTCAAGCGATGCAAGTTGAGATTCGATTGTGTTCTTGTTATATTTACCTGCGGGATGACGATGGCCATATTGAGAACACCCAAAGAAAGCCCTGTAAGGTAATTGATGATCATATGACAAATTCATCAGTTTTAATCTGGTCGAAGAAGCCGAAAAAATGAGAACGAATTATTTCACACAAAAATGGATGATTCCTTCACCTTGGCCAGCGCCACCGCTGGATGAGTAGATCGATGCCAAGGCAAATGGAATGCTGTACGTGACCTGCGCAACGTTGGACGGAAGGGAAGGTAAGTGAACTGGTCGCTCCTGTCTGATTCCATCGCTAATGGAAAGTAGGAATCGAAGAAGGGATACTCACCGAGAGCGGGATACCGAGGACGGAGAAGATGCCGAAAGCGCCCGCCTTGATGTTGCTGGGGGGCGGGACAAGGCCGTGGATTCTTCGGTACGCCTCGGCCGCCCTCGTGACGGGGACGGTGCAGGCCAGGCCAACAGCCAGGATGAAGTTGACGATGGCCCACCACCTCTTGACGCCGCCCACAAACTTGCCCACGGGCTCGACCACTAGAGAGGAGAAACCGAGGACCACCGAGTTGATCAACAAACCCATGGCGCCAGCGCGGACACCGAGGTCGTAGAGCCGCTTTTCCTCGGGTGTCCCCTGCGCCTTCCCGCCCCACACCTCGAGGCCCATCCAGTCGGTGTCGTAGAGGATGAAGGGGAACCACGCGATCCAATTGAGGGCGGTCACGAGGTAGAGCAGCCACATTGGTTTGGTCAGGTTCTTGAACGCCGTGGTCACCTCCTTGCCGAACGGCGTCATTGGCTCGGACTCGCCGGTGACCACATCCTTATGCGGGTGCACGGTCTCCTTGATTGTGCAGACCGCGATGGTCGTCACGGTTACGAGAAGGACGATGTCGATAAGGAAGCAGGTCTTGAGGTTGGCGCAATAAGTGTCGCACGCGGCCGTGGTGGTGAAGGGCAGGAACTTGTGGAGGTTGGAGACGGAGCCCGCGGCATAGCCGAGGACGTTCCCGACGGCCATGAAGAAGGAGAAGAAGCCGTTGGCGACGCGCATGCGCTTGTGGTTATTGCCGGAGAGGTCGGCCAGGAGGGCGCGGCAGGGGCCCTGGAGCATGTTGTTGGCGACGTCGAGGATCCAGAAGCCGACCACGAAGATGGCGACGGCGCGCGGCTTCATCAGCGCGTCGATCTTGTCGCCGGCCATGTTGCCGAGGTCGGCGGCGAAGCCGATGAGGAAGACGGCGACGGCGACGAACGTGGCGCCGGCCACGATGAAGGGGCGGCGGCGACCGAACCGGTTCTTGGTGCGGTCGCTGAAGTAGCCGACGATGGGCTGGACCAGGAGGCCCGAGACGGGGCCGCAGAGCCAGATGAAGGACGCCCACACGTGCGGGATGCCGAGCTGCTGGCTGTAGGGGGTCAGCAGGGAGAGCTGCAGCGCCCACCCGAACTGCACCCCGGCCGCGATGGACGCAACCACGATGATGTTCCACAGCGGCGCCATGGTCTCGCCGTGACCTCCGTGCTCCATGCTCCGCTAATCACGCGCTGCTAGCCTCACTCCCGTGATATATAGAGTCCTTCCTGAGCTCCCTTCGATCTCCTCCTCGACGACGTTGCGACTGCGACGGGACAGACAAGACGAGAGCGACAGAGACCCCAGAAACCACCCTGCGAATCTCCTCTCTCCCCTTCTCTCTAGTCCTCCCTTTATACGTTGCTCGGAGCAGGTCCTTTTGGGTAAAGGATCGTTTAGGATATATATGGAAACGAGCTTCTTATAAAGGAAAGAGATCGAAGAGAAGGGATAGAGATGAACACGAGGGAGCGGTTCACACCCGTTCCCGTCGCTCCTCCGCCGTCCTATTTTAGGAAGGCGTTGCTGGCAGCGGATATGGATCCAGCCCGATGCCCTTACGAATCACCACCCCCATGGCTATATTTGGCACGCTACGATTCGGACATATCCAATGCCATTCTGGGCGCGCAGAATGCCAGCGTTTTTGCAGGCCCATTTTCCGTTTATTCGTCCTTTCATTTGCTTTTGCCATTCCAAAGCGCGGAGGACAGTGATTATGAGGATGGTTACAGGAATACTATTTGCCACTGTCCCCAGAAAGTTGACCAGGAGATTAGCTAGAGCCCTAGACAAGAAAGGTAGCGTCCTCATAGGATGTGATGCGACGTGAGATGGGTACGGACAAATTAGGAACGTGCCAATTAATTTTATTAATCGATCCGGAGTCAAGAACCCACGTCACATCTTACCTAATTGGAGTTAAAAATAACAAGGAAGATGCTACTGGACAGAACAGACAAATGCAACTTTATTAAACGTGCGTAATTTAATCCATAGCGTTACTCAATCCTATTGCGAGTCGAAGGTAAGAGAACAAACGAGTCTCTGTCCGAATGGATTTGATTCCGTCCTCCGGTGGATCTTGATCCCCGTCCTTGGCTGTCGACTCTCCAACCTGAAATTGGGGAGAAAAAACCTGGGCGGCGTCCATTGCCATGTTTCGCGTGCACAGATAGTCCTGATCCAACGGTGCTTCTAGCACTGGGATCCCAACCGTAGAGCAGGCCTATTATCTGAGTTTGGTCAATCTTATATTAATTACGAAAATATTAATGGCTCGGAGGGTTGTTTCTAGTCTGAAGTATATGAACTTAACTTATGAAAACGTGTGGATAAAGCAAAGTATCTTGGGAGTGAAAAATGGAAGGGACCAGCAAAACAACTTTAAGTTATATCCACGGTGACATCAATATCCGAAATTTTTTACCAAACACATATCATTGTGACAAAAATGCCATCCGTTTATCACCAAAATCCTACATTTTGCCTATGGAAGAATTAATAAAAAAATCCTAAACCTCAATTCAGTTTTACTTTTTTTAACCAATTGAATCCCAAACCTTTAACATATACAACAATTAAGTCCATTTGATAAATTTTGATTGGAAATCGTTGACATGAATATCGATAATCTTATATGGTATAGCCACCGCTAATGTAGATAATTTTAAATAATATTTTTGAATTATTTATTTATTTTTATATTTCTTTTCTTTTATTCCCTTCCCTTCTTAAAAGCGAGAACCAACAAGGTCCGGTGATGGTGAGGCTTGACCTCGCCAACCATTGGCGAGGTCGACCTTACTAGCCCAATAAGGTCGTTGGCTTGCCTCTAGCCAATCACTAAGATCCAATGACTAGCTAGAGGTAGAAGTGAAGATGAATAAGAAAGAAAAAAGGAAAAATAAATAATTAAATTGAAAAAATTAAAACATCATCTAAAATTATCCATATCAATGCTATGTGCCACTTAAAATGACTAGCATCCATGTCAATGATTTCCTATCAAAATTACCGGATGGATTAAATCAACACAAATGCAAAAGTTTCAAGACTCAATTGGCAAAAAAAAAAAAAAAAGTCTAAATTGGCATAATTACAATACATTCATGACTTTTTTTTAGTAATTTTTCCCTTTGCCCATTGTCATAGTGACAGAATACCCAAAACTTTTTATTTTGACTAATCAAAACCCCAAACTTTTATTGTTGTAACAAAAATTTATAGTATTATTGTTGTAATGGGTCAGGGATCTTTGATGACTAAAAAAGGTTTGAAGGTTCTAGCATCACTGTGGGCATAATTTAAAGTTTTCATGACAAAAAAATTGGAATATCAACGTCACAATAAGTATAGTTTTTTGACCTTTGTGTTATCATCCCAAAGTGAAAATACCCATTAAATTCATCATCAATTGTTATAGATGGGTCCATCAAGTCCAACGTCTGTGTCCATCCGTTATACTTAATCTATTTGTCATAAATTTTGGGTCAAATGAACTCGTCATAATCCTGTATTGAAAAAGATGGTCACGAGAGATCAGAATTTAACTTTCCAAGAAGCTGTGGTCAAAGAGGTAGGGAAAGTCATAAGTTCAAAGGTCATCTGTTCTTATCCTTTTGCTTCTTTATTAAGGTATCATAGTATCTCATTCTCAATTTATTTACCTGAAATAAAGCACGATCTTATCTCGAAATCCGGGAGGAGTAACTGCTTCTTCTTTTTTTTGTCAAGGGAGTAACTGCTTAGAATTAGAGTAAAGGCTAGCTTTCCCCCATTTCGATCTCCTTTGTTACGCTTTTCCTATGATCACATCTTTGTTCCATTCACTATGTCGCACTTTGTCATACGTTTCGGTTCATGATTGGGATGACCTTTCAAAGGAAAATAATGGTACTCATGTTCAGCTTATTTCGCCAGATTGGACGTTGCTTGAAAAATATTTTCTAAACATCGAATTTAGCTTAAGGAAAATGGTTTAGCTTCTCCACGTTTGATTGGACTTTTAAAATGAGTTATGAAACATTTTATGATGTTCACTATCCAATGCCTTTAAAGTGTGTTCATGATAAATGAATAGGGTCAAACACACGATCTCGGGATCATGCATGAGTCTAATTCTGGGGGGTGATGACCCCCCTTCCTCACAAGATCCACTTTCAATTTTTGTCATGTAGCTATAATTCTTTATATAATGAAATCTCTTTGATCTTATCCTCTAAGTATTTTACTCTAGATTTGTCATTGCTTGGGAGCATATGGGTTAGATCCAAAATTTATAGGGTCCGAGATCGAGGTGCCTAGATCCAGGACTCCAAGGGATAGACCCAAGACCCTGACCAAGCACATGGTTCCATGGGACAGACTCAGGGACTTGGTCCCAAACTTAGTGACCCGATGTCCGAACCCAAGTTCCTGGGACAGATCCAAGGGCAACACGACAAGAATTGGGTCCTAATAATTGCACCTCCCATGTTCTTAAGATTGAGTATAGGAACCATCGGGGTCCACATCCTTTGTCTATTTAATCAATCACTTAATAAAATTTATGTTCCTTTCATTACACTGTATCTTACACAAACTCCGGGACAACAAGCTATGCCACTAGTTTGGGCATATAATTTATAGTAGACATCTGGACCTATAGGCGGAATTTTTGTGAGAGACGGATATATGTTTAATTTTAAAAAATTTTCCAAGTTTCAATCCCCGCCTGTCAATTCTCTCCCCCTCGTCTGTTTCCAAAAGAGAATCCCTCACGAGCAAACAAACTGATTTTGTCCATCACTGTCAATCTCCACCACATCGCCGCCTTCATATTTAACATTTCCGATTCATGATGTTCAATCTACTTAGATGTTATTTCGAAGACTGTAGAAGCCATGTTGTGCTTTTCAATCAAATAAAGAGAAAACGGAGAGAGGATAGGCTTTTTTTGTGGAAAGTTTTCTGGACAACAATTTGAGATTTGTGTCCATTGAAGTTGAGCCCATCAGAGCAAAATTTGCCATGGCTCTAGCCATGTTGGTTGTGGCAATGCAACCAGCTTGTTTCTGACCACATAAAAGAAGGGGCATTCACGGAAAAACTGAAAAGTGGGACAAGCTCCCGATTTGATGATCCATAGAAAAGATTTCAATATGCTTTTAAAAGCATAAATTGATTTTTCTATTATCTGGATGAGTTTCTGAGTAATAATACATGTTTGATAATAAATTAATGATACAAAATTTTTGTTCCTTCAATAGAAATTCATTTGATAGCGACATAAAATTACTTCCTCCTGAGTGGTGGTGAGAGGCAGCTAATAGCTAGGGATTAGCGGTTGGCATCTGGCAGCCAGCGACGAGCGTCCGATGTGTGGTGACGGGCGTTCGACATCTGATAGCCAGCGATAGGTGGTCAGCATCCGACGGTGGGCAGCAAGATTCCGATGATCAATGGGCGACGATGGGTGATTGGCAGAAGGTGGGCGGCGGGCGGATGGCGAGTGGTGATGAGCGGCTCAAGTTCGGCGGCTAACAGTTGGGCTTCTAATGACTAGTGGGTTGCGGGCAGGTGACTAGCGAGCAAGCAACTGGCGGGCGAGTGGCGGGCGAGTGGCAAGTGGGCAGCAAGCACAACGGACAAATTGGCAATGTGCTAGTTAATTCTATTAATCGACCCAGAGTCAAGAACCGATGTCACATCTTATCTAATCTGAGGAAATTAAATAACAAGGAAGATGCGATTGGACAGAACTAACAAATGCAACCTCATTAGACGTGCCTAATTTAATCTATAGCGTTACTCAATCCTATTGCAAATCGAAGGTAAAAGAATAAATGAGTCACTCCGAATGGATGCTTCTGTCCTCCGGTGGATCTTGATCCCCTTCCTTGGCTGTCAACTTTGCAATCTGTAATTGGGGACCAAAAAAAACCTGCGCGGCATCCATTACCATGTTTCACGTGCACGGACAGTCCAGATCCATACAACATACTCTCTTTTTTTTTTTTTTTTCTTTTGCTGTGGTAATAAGTGACAACTTGAGCGATTTGGTTCTTACTATCTGAGTCTGGTCAATCTTATATTGATTACGAAAGGACTAATGGCTTGGAGGGGCTGTTTCTCGTCTGAAGTATATGTACTTATGAAAAGGGGTGGATCAAAGCAAAGGATCTTTGGGGTGAAAAATGGAAGGGACAACAAAATAACTTCAAGTTATATTCACGGTGACATTAATATCCTAAATTTTTCACCAAACACATAACATTATGACAAAAATACCATCATTTTATCACTAAAATCCTATATTTCGCCGGGAAAATTATCAAAAAAGTCCTAAACCTATTGTAATTGTGCCAATTCAGTCCTAAACTTTTTTTTTTTTGGCCAATTTAGTCCTAAACCTTTTGTTTTTGTTCCAGTTCAATCCATCCAGCCATGCATAGTCGGAAAAATCTGATGTGGTATTCTAATCAGCGCCGGTCGGCGTTGCCGACGCTGACATGGCACCGGAGAGCAAAAAGTCGTTGTTTTGCTTTAAAAAAAATAAAAGCCAAAGAGAAAAGGCAGAAGAGAAAAGGAGTGCGACTGCTTCTTGCTTCTTTCCAAAATCATCTAAAAAACCCTAGTGAGATCTCCGAAATTCTTGTAGATTTTGAGTTGATTTGATCTCATATTGCGATTTCCTCAATATCCTTCGTGAATCAAGCCCCTTTTTGGCCAACGCCATTGTTCGTCGCTTCTTGCCCGAATCGAGAAGACCTGAAGACCCAAAGACCTGATTCGGCCACAACTTGACCCAATTCGTTCGTCGCTACAATTGAGAAGACGAGAGACCCGAAGACTCAATTCGCCCACAACTTCACCCGATTCGTTCATCCACAACAAACACAAGCAAGTGAGGTGGTCCCAATTTGATTGTGTTGTCGGCAAGTGGTGAGCTACGTGGTGGGTGGTCGTGAAGTCAATCAAAATCTGTCAAAATGTATATTGTCGTGGTCCTAAACTATGTTTTGTCTCCATGTTTGTCTTTGTCGTGTTCCCAAATTATTTTGTCTCTATGATTGTCTTTGTCTTGTTCCCAAATTATCTTATTTCTTCACGTGCGTTGAGCAAACCAACCGTTTGGTTTTAAACTGAAAGTAGATCAGTGATTCTGAGCAAATTAACTTCTAACTTTTTGGCATCGGCTTCAAGTAGCTATAGAAACCAAATATCTAACTTGAAAGCAAACTAATTTTATGCCACTATTCACCTTGAATTCTCGTATCATAGGTACTAGATATTAATTGAACTAGTTAATTCCTGTAAATTAGAGAGAAATTTCACTTGTAATTATGAGACGGGAAGGATTTTGCACTTATGCTCAAGTCAAACTCTTTATATTTATTTAGCACTTTTGGCCATTCATGTTAAAATCTCCATTATGTGGCTTCTTACAACATATATTGCGTTCTTTTGTATAGGGTTGAGATGAGCGACAAGTTGGCAAGGGCTTGCCTTTTCCATGGTGGAAATTTTTACCGTCGCCTAATGCTTGAATATGTTGGGGGTAAGATTGATTTGGTAAAAATTGATATCGGTTCAAGGAGCTATGAAAGCTTCATTAGAGATATTGAGAATGGGGTAAATTGTAAATTTGAAAAATTTTATTTTAAGTTTCCTAGAAAGTCTCTAGAAGATGGGTTGAGATATATATGGAATGAGAGCAATGTCATTGATTTACTTTTCAGTTATTTGCATCGTGAGTTAATTGAGATATATGGAGAAAATTTTGCAATCGATGAGGCAGTTGAGGGTGATGGTCAAGGGGTTGGTGTGGGTTGTCGCGACCCGATCTCGCCGCCCCCTCGAAATGTATCCAAGGAGGGGAAATGTCGAGTTTAGGGATACTTGATCTCAAGATCATGAGCTCTCCCAAGCTCGTACCCCGCGTGACAGCGGATTTATTTATGCGGTCTAATTGTTTAACAACCTAAGAATATAGACAGGAGTCGCCACTAGCCTCAACTTTGGGGGTCGGCTAGAAACCCAATCGAGGGTCGGAGTGTTCCCTCGATTCCTACGCAACCAGATATCTAGGTTCGGGGACTTGGGTTACGCTAATATTGCTATTAGCGCCTTTTCGGTACCTAAACAGTATGTTGTGTTTTTCCTAACATGTCCATGCATTTCTTTTTATATTTTCAGGATCGTCAATTCTATACTAAATGATCATGCGTGGTGGATTATTTACATGCTATTCTATTTCTAAAAGAGAAAGGAAAACAATCAATAAAATTGAAAGTGCAGGACATGAAGTAAACAATCAAGAAAAGCAGTTAAACCTAATCATGCAATTCTAAAAATATAAAAGAGAAGACAATTGGGAAAGAAAGAAAACCCGCAACTCGTCGGGTTTTATACAACACAAGGAACCCGAGACATATGTCGGGAGAGAAACGAATATTACAGAATAACGATCGGAGTGGACATCGACCTCCACCATCTTCACTTCTTCTCCACTTTTTGGATCCTATTCTAAACCTAATCTAGGAAAAAGGATCCCTTGCCTCATCTTATATGACTAAGACAACGCATAGAAATCATTATTATAACGAATAGACGTAAGCGCGAGACATGAAAATGAATCTAGCAAATTCAAGTCGCAAACAGGACAAAATACAATGCATGTTTAAAGGTTTGTAAGACCACCTAGACAATGTACAAAAATGTGAAACTTGCACATGACATAAGGTTGAATGCGAAAAGGTTTGGGTAAACATTTAACCCTAAATCAGAATGCAAAGAAGTCACACGAGTCATTAACATTGCAAAGTGACTTAGAACTAAGGATGTCATGCATGACAAATTTAAGTTGCAATTAGCCGAATGGATGCATGGTTTTTACATAGTAGATGACCTTCAAATGAGACATGCTACATATCATCAAATTTAGTATGCATCATATTCTAAAAAATTCAAGAAAGCATGCACATACATCGACCAAATCATCCATCACAGAAACTGGGCATTCAATATAGGCACAATAAATGCACATTCAACAGTTATCTCATCATGCAATCTTTATGGTAGATGAATCAGCATATGAGGAATAAATTTCATGAGGAAGCATCTCAAGATTCTTAACACATGAATTTCTAAAAAAAAAGAACAAGTCAATCCGGAATAGAGCATAGGAATATGTAATGCAGGCATTCTACAACATATTGAAGGCAATTAGATGCATCTATTATCTCACTTCAAGACTAACAACAACTAGCCACAGAAAAGACAGCATCTCCCTAATCAAATCAAGTCCAAAAGATCTAAAAGAATCATATGATTGTAGCTTAGGACCTTCGAATCCAAGCACAAAATTCACTATAAAATTGTCAAACAGCAAGCATGTCCAACAATCATGACAGCAGCATCTCAAATCAGATTTCTAGCACAGTGCACAAACTTTTGAGATGGATTTGAACTAACAAATGATTTCCGTTTGAGCCTTTTAATATATCAAATCGAAGCTTATCAAATGCAGATCGATTGTCCAGAACATGTCAACTCAAGATTTCGAAGTTTATGACAAATTATCCATAGCAAAAACTAAGTCTTGAGGATCTACAAATTTCCAGAATCAAACATTGATGCAGTAACATTCATTTGACTAGGCAAATGACCACCGAATCATGCATATAATATGTCATTAGAAAGCTTGAGAAGTCTCCTATGAATCTTTAGAAGGTCACGAACACAATTGAAACCATTTTCTAGCTCAAACGAAGACATTTAGCAAAGAGGTCAGATCAGTAACAGAAACAACTGCACAGACCAGAACAATTTTCCAGATTCTGGAGTAGACTTTTAAAGAAGATTTCATGTGGCTAATGATATCGGATCAGGGTGTATTATAGCTTGTTAGAAAGATAATCGAACCATCTTCAACCCTCATGAAGGCATCAAACACAGAAAACCACATCAACCAACTCGTATCAGGTCATTTGTACAAAAGGACATCCAAAACAGGGAACCAAATATTTGGCAGATTCTGGACCTAACTTTGGACAGGCAAAAACCATATTAAATGAAGTCCGATTAGGGCATTCTATAGCTCATTGGAAAGATAATCGAACCATCTTCAACCTATATGAAGACTTCGAACACAGACAACCACAGCAACCCACTCATCTCACGTCATTTTGCACAGAAGGTCAGATCAGAACACAGAACACAATAAACAACACAGGTTCAGTAACAATGGCACAATAAGTGGTATCAGATCTATATACTCGGTAAATCAACTTCTAAGAAATGTTTCATATCAACACGTTTTCAGATCTGACATTATCATGATCTATTTCTCGTTCATGCTTTTGAGGTATTTCGTCAAACACTTCACGTACAACAAAACGATTAATTCAGGCTATGGAACGGACTGAAGCTATGTTCTCATCTAACATTCTAAAATCAATATTAAAATCACAGAGCCATCACAAGTCATCTAGTTACAGCTCAGATCTTAAGTGAATCACACCTGAACTACGTGAACGTGATTCTTCTACAAATCTTTTTGCAACGAGAGCGGGAGAGGGGAATGAGTTTACCTGGTTTATCAGTGATACGGATACTGATCGAGCCAGAGACGGAGAGCTGAGCCGAGGCTTCCAATTCGGCGTGAACCCGAACCACTGTATCTCGAGCTCCGGAAGGGCGCGATTCACAACGAGGGCGTTAGATCCAACCGAGAGAGCGATTACCAGAGAAAACGAACGAGAGAGGGGAAGGTCGAAATCCAAGACCCGAACGGATTGAGAGAGAGAACAGAAATCCAAACCCTAACAGATCGAGAGGGATAGAAAGAAAGCTCACCGATCGAGCGAGCTCGATCCGAGAGAAAAATCGGTCAAGCGTTGTTGTCGTCGCAACGTCGCCGATCCTTGTCCCAAACCGAGAGAGAAACTTACTGAGGGAAAGATTCTCTGGTTTCCACTCCTTCGACAAGAGCTCGGGTGGTTGATGATGAACGGAAAAGGTTGAATCAATGGTGGAATCGAAAAATTAGGGCTCGCGGCCGAGGAGGGGCTCGAGCTGAGGGCACGCGCACGGCAGATCCGCTCCGCGACGGTGGAGACGACTTCTCGACCTCGCTGCTGGGTGATTCCCTCGCTCCTCTTTCTACCTCCGACTCCAGGAGTCTTCTTCCGGTGGACGTCGAGCGAGAACGAGAGCCGACGATCAAGCGAGCGAGCGTTCAATTTCCGAGAACGAGCCGGAAAACATCCGATTGAGAACTTCTGGAGCTGGAAGCGATCGTTGAGGGAGAGAGCAAAGCCATGGCTGGCACCGGAGGGTCCTTCGTCGGCCTCCGAGATCGGGAAGAAATCCGGAGGAGAGGAGGTTGTTACGGCGGAAGAGAGGGAGTCCCGAATCCGTTCTTGGCGTTTTGCCCGGAGCGGGAACCAGCCGAGAGAGAGGGATCCGTGCGCCTCCCAAAATTTGAGAGAGAGAGACCGAAAAAGAAAACGATCGTGAATGGCCCTCCTCCAGAAAAAAAAAAAAAAAAGAGAGCCCCTTTTTATATATTTTTTTCTTTCTTTTATTTTTCTTTTCTCCCCTTTTTCTTTTTTCGTTTTCCTTATTTCTTCTCTTTTTTTTTTCTTTTCATTTCATTTCGTTTTTTTCTTCTTGTTTTGTTTTGTTTTCTTTTTCTTTTGGCTCTTTATTTTTTTATATTTTTGCAAAATTGATGATTAAAATGTCGATAAAAATTTCGGGTGTCAACAGCTGCCCCTCTTTGAGTGGGAGTTCGAAGAGGTTCCACTCAAAGAAAAATTGATACCTGAAATTTTTAGTCAACCCGGCTTTGAAAAAAAAAAAAAACGACAAAAGTAATGACGGTTGGTTAGGGACGTACCTGATACTTACCTTTGCTCATCAGGATATCTGAACTCTTATTTGGGTTTATTCGCTCTATCTCTGCTTCTCTCTCTCGTGGAATGGAATGAAGACAATGAAATCACTAAATGGAAAAGGAATGGTTTAAGGATAACCTAAAACCTAAAACAAGGTTTAAAGATGGACCCACAAACCATATGGTTTAGACTGGGAGAAGGGTCTCGCCGTGTAAAAACGGGCTTCGACTGGGTGAAATGTCTCACCGTGTAAAAACGGGTTTCGACTGGGAGAAATGTCTCACCGTGTAAAAACGGGTTTCGACTGGATGTGATAGTCTTACTATGTGGTTTAAGGATGACATGGAACCTAGTGTGGTTTAAGGATGGACCCACGAACCTAAGAGACAAAGTTTAAGGATGACTTGGAACTTAGTGGTTTAAGGATAGACCCACGAACCTAGTGGTTTAAGGATGGACCCACGAACCTAGTGGTTTAAGGATGAACCCACGAACCTAGTGGTTTAAGGATGGACCCACGAACCTAAAAGACAAGGTTTAAGGATGACCTGGAACCTAGTGGTTTAAGGATGGACCCACGAACCTAGTGGTTTAAGGATGGACCCACGAACCTAGTGGTTTAAGGATAGACCCACGAACCTAATGTGGTTTAAGGATGGACCCACGAACCTAGTGGTTTAAGGATAGACCCACGAACCTAAAAGACAAGGTTTTAAGATAACCTAGAACTTAGGAGACAAGGTTTTAATGTTGACCTAGAACTTGGAGACAAGGTTTTAAGATAACCTAGAACTTAGGAGACAATGATATGGTTTAGGATGACCAAAAACCGGTTCACTAAGGAACAAATATTTTGAAAAAGAGTTTCAAGATTACTTGAGAGCCAATCTTGCGAAATAATGCCAATTGTCAAATCCTTTCAGAGAGGATTTTAACAAAATGATATTTGATTAACCATCTAAGGGTTAAGTCAAATATGCCAAGTGGAAATATCCTAATCAAAAAGGTCTTTCACACTAACTCTCAAAAGGGCTTTTGTTCCCAACCGTTGATATGGGAAAACTGTTTAATCCCCACTTTGAAGAAGTCTCACTCAACCTATGTCTAAGGTCTTCGGAAACGTTCACATAAGTGAATACAATCCATTGATCAAAAGGTCTTTTAAATGGACCGTAATGATGGCTTGGTCATGGGCTTACACAAAGGGTATGCATTTTGAGGCCAAGAAATGAATATTCAATCAATATCTTCATCGGGTTTACAAGTCAAGAACCTTGAAGATAAGATAAGATAAGATAGGATTGCTTCCATTCCTTCTAGCGGTAGCTCCAATGTGATATTCTCATTTCAACTCGAACCATCCCAATCGGAAGAGACTTTGGATAAGGGTTGTAGTGTTGATTCGGGTGAGGCTTAGAAAGGCTTGAAAGACTTCCAGATATCAAATGGTTAAAAAGTGAGTGATTATCTTGGCATCATTACCATCACACGATTTCTCAAAAATTCGACTCTTGAAATTTTTACTATCTCGAGAGTCCTTTGGGTAATTTGTCTTGGGACATGAGAGCTTCGCTCTTTGTTCTAATGATATTGCTTGCAATACATGTTTTCTCTTGCAAAATATTTCTTTTGTTTTTTGAAGAATGATCTTTTGCATGATCATGGATTTCGCTCTTTTTCTGCATTCTTTGTATTTTTTTTTCATGGGCATTAGCCTTGCTTTTACCAGGCACACTGCTTTTTCATGCCCCCTAGTTTTCATTCTCTTTTGAGCATCTAAGATTCTCGAGTGGCATTTACCAATTTTCTCAATTTTGTCGGTAAATCATGTGCCTTGCCCCAGTGTGGGGAGATAATCATCACCTGGGGTTATGAAAGAATTGCATAAGGTTCAAATTGGCTAAGCAATGGATAATTGTGTTTGTGGTAGTGAACGGAATGCTCTTCGTCACTTTGGGATGCTTCGAGTTTCAATAAGAAATCACCTGAAGCTAACACAAGAAGATTGATACAAGTGAAAGCAATAAAATCTTTCTTAATCTTTTGCTCCATAATTTTCAACCAAGACCCTCTATTTTGCCCCAGTGTGGGGTTGTTCTTGACAGGGTTATTTTGGAAATGCTCCTTATTTGGCTCAAAGTGGCTTGCAAGGGATATCAATAGTGTTTGGGATTGAGAAATGAAATGCCTTTATCATTTCAAATCATGTATTCACCGTGAATGAATCTTATGCCCTAAGACATGGTTCTTTCCACTCAATTCTCTCATAGTGTATGAGGACGTGTTTGGTAAATGGGTTGCCTCTCATCATTTTAAGCACTATCACCTGGCATATTTAACAATCATTTTCAGGTTTTCCAAAGCACACTTTGATTAAATTCAACTCCTTGGGGAAATGAAAATATAATGAAATTTTGTCTGAAAAGACATGTTTCCTTGAACCTACTGGGGAGATTTTTTTGAAAGTAAGATTGGACAACATTTGTAGATAGAACAAGCTTTGCTTAGCACATGGGTTCATTTCTAGAATTCTAACTGTACTTGTAGAGCTCTAACCGACTCTAAAGTTTAAACTGACTTTTTTGGCATTTTAAGGAACATGGTCACTTCTAAGTTCTAAAGAAGAATTGACACTTTTGAAAGTTTTGCACTCTTGAGATGAACCTCTTGCGGATAGGTAGAATCTTCATCAGAGATCCTGCAAAATGAACAAACATGCAGATGCAATATGTATGCATGCAATGCATGATGCAAACATCCTAAAGTGGCTCGGATTCAATCAAAAAATGGCTCAAAGGCCTTTCACTTTATTCATGGATAATACTTCTTGACAGCATCAGCATTTACAGGTTTTGGCAATTTTTGACCATCCATTTGTACAAGGATTAGTGCCCCACCAGGTAGCACTTTCTTTATAATATATAGACCTTCATAGTTTGGAGTAAACTTCCCACGAGGATTTGGAATGATAGGTAAAACCTTCCTCAAGACAAGATCATTAATCTCGAAATGCCTTGGCCTAACCTTGCGGTTAAATGATCTAGCTACTCTCTTATGATAGCTTTGTCCATGGCATAAGGCTTTTACCCTCTTTTCATCGATCATATTAAGTTGTTCAAATCTTTGTTGAACCCATTCAGCTTCAGAGAGCTTGATTTGAGAAAGTATCCTCAGTGAAGGAATTTCCACTTCCACGGGTAATACAGCTTCCATCCCATAAACCAATGAGAACGGTGTTGCCCCAAATGGTCGAAGTACGAATTGAAGTTCGATAAGCAAACAAAGCATATGACAACCGATCATGCCAATCACGATAATTTTCCGCTGTTTTGGCTAAAATCTTCTTGATGTTCTTATTTGCCGCTTCCACGGCTCCATTCATTTGTGGGCGGTAAGGAGAAGAATTCAAATGGCGAATGTGGAATTCTCCAAGTAAATCATCCACCACTTTATTATTCAAGTTTGATCCATTATCTGATGATCGCTTCCGGAACTCCATATCGGGCGATGATATCACGACGGATAAATTTTTCCACACTCTTTGCAGTAACATGGGCATAAGAATTGGCTTCAATCCATTTGGTGAAGTAATCAATGGCTACCAAGATAAAACGATGCCCATTTGATGCTTTAGGATTAATCGGTCCGATGATGTCGATGCCCCACATTGAAAAAGGCCAAGATTCGGACATTTGATGTAACTCATTAGGAGGAGCATTGATTTTGTCTCCATAGACTTGGCATTGATGACAGCACCTCACATGCTGAATACAATCGGCTTCCATGGTCAACCAATAGTAACCGAGCCTCATAATTTTTCTAGCCAAGAGATGACCGTTCATATGTGGACCACACTCTCCTTCATGTATTTCTTTCATCAGAGTTTAGCTTCTTGTGCATCCACGCATTTCAGTAAAACGAATCGAAAGACCTTTTATAGAGGGCTCCTCCACTGAGGAAGAATTTGGATGCCAACTTCATCAAGTATTTTCGATCATTGGCTTGACTTCCTTGGGGGAATTTGCCTTCTCGAAGGTAATTCATGATGTCATAATACCAGGGTTGACCATCAGGTTCTTCTTCTATCATCAAGCAATAAGCAGGCTTTTTCAAAACGTCGATTTGCAAAGGATCAACACTTAAACCGTCAGTTACTTGCAACATCGAAGACAAAGTTGCCAAGGCATCGAAACTGATTTTGTGATCTCGGCAGATAATCAAAAGAGATCTCGTCAAATTCCTTGGCCAAATCTTCGAGATATTGATGGTAAGGGATTAATTTTACATCCCGTGTTTGCCATTCACCTTCCGTCCGGTGGATGATGAGTGCGAGAATCACCATAAACTTGAAGCTTTCGACTTTCATATCGATGGCTAATTGCAAGCCAATGATGCATGCTTCATATTCAAAATATTGTTGGTACAAGGGAATACCAACTTTGCAGCTCTTTGGATAATGTTGACCTTCCGGGGATATTAAAACTACCCCGGTGCGGAACCGAAAGGTTAACAGCACCATCAAAATACATGGTCCACTTGTCGCGAGACCAAATAAATCCGTTCATCGATTTCATCCCAATCACTAGATTTCCGGGATTTTCGGCTAACATATCAGCTATAGCTCGTCCTTTGATGGACTTTTGTGCCATGCTTTGAATATCAAACTCGAGAGTAATATTTGCCATTTAGCGAGCCTTCCAACCAATGCAGGCTTTTCCAAAAGATATTTGATCGGGTCATTCTCGGTCACCGGAAGGATGCGGTGATGCGAGTATATTGTCTCGGTCGGTGTAAAACCCAAATCAAGGCTACACGGGTTTTTTCCACCTTAGGATATCGAATCTCGAAAGTAGTAAACTTCTTACGAGAGGTAATATATGGCACGTTCTATTCCATCTCTCGGTCCTTTTTGTGCTAACATGGCTCCTAAAGACTCCTCATGAATGGTGAGATACAAGATCAGAGGTACGCCTTGGATAGGTGGTACAAGTACAGGAGACTGCGAAAGATATTGCTTCAATTCTTCAAATGATTTTTGACATTCTTCATCCCAGATTGATCTTAGCGTTCTTCTTTAATAGCTTGAAGAATGGCTTAGCAGTTTCGACAATTGAGAGATAAATCTTGCAACATAATTCAATCTTCCCAATAAGCTTCGGACTTCTTTAACAAGGTAGAAGGAGGTTTCAAATCGCATATGGCCTTCACCTTAGAGGGATCTATCTCGATACCCTTGTTACTAACCATAAATCCAAGAAGCTTCCCGAGACTTCGCCCCAAATATGCATTTTGCGGGGTTAAGTCTCGCTTGAATTTCCTCGATCGGTCAAATAATCTCCTTAAAATTTCAACATGATCTTCACCTTGTCTTGACTTTGCAATCATGTCATCAACATAAACTTCAATCTCTTTATGCATCATGTCATGGAATAGTGTCACCATGGCCCTTTGATATGTTGCCCCCGCGTTCTTTAAACCAAAGGGCATAACTTTGTAGCAAAATGTCCCCACGGGGTGATGAATGCAGTTTTAGTCTTATCATCCTCTTTCATCCGAATTTGGTTATAACCAGAAAATCCATCCATGAAGGAGAACAATTCAAATCTAGCAAGATCTTTGTCAACTAAAACATCAATGTGCGGCAGAGGAAAATCATCCTTAGGGCTTGCCTTATTTAGATCACGGTAATCAACACATACTCGGACTCGTCCATCCTTCTTCATAACTGGGACTATATTAGCAATCCAATCCGCATACTGAGTGACTTCAATGAAACCAACATTTAAGAGCTTCATGACTTCTTCTTCAATCTTCTTTCACAATTCAGGTTTTGTCCTTCTGAGTTTTTGCTTCTTTGGCAGAATATTAGGATCAAGTGGTAACGCATGCTCCACGATCTCAGGATCTAAACCCGGCATATCAGCATACGACCAAGCAAAAATATCTCGATATTCTTTCAAAAGCCCAATTAGTCTATTGGCATCTGCTTGAGAGAGACCTGCCCCAATCTTGGTTTCTTTAAGGTTGTCTGAATCTCCCAAATTTACAGTGACCGGTTGTTCGGTGGTAGGAGGTTTGGACTCTTCATGTCTGAGCCATTCTTTTTCAATACCTCGAGGATCATCTTCATTCTCTGAGTCGGAATAATCGAGTTCGTCAAAATCTTTTGAATGCGAATCCGAGCCATGTAAATGACTATCGTGATATGAAATGTCATGCCTGAGATGTGATTGAAAAATGGTCAGTATATATACATATAAACGAATGCAATGAATGTAAATGTCATGAAAAATTTGTTTTCAAACTCAAATTGTTTTTGAAAAATTTATTGGGAACCAGCCTTCATGTCACTGGACGTCTTTGTTTCACAAAAACATTTTGAAACTATAGATCGTGTGGAGGCTCAGACCTCAAAGCATCATCATAGGACTGATTTGGGCCTTACACATCTATTAACAAAACATGAATTTTATTGATATGTGAAAATTGCATTACAACGTATATCATCTTGGATTTAGAAAGTTTATGATCCAGATCATTACAAACATAGACGAATGAAATAAACGGTATTCCCTCGTAGGGGAGAAATGAATGAAATTCCCTCGCAGGGGAGAAATGAATAGAATGCAACTAAAATATAAATGCAAGAATTGGAAACATCCCTTACACAGTGGGAATTGTAAGCTCTTCATCTTCGCTAATAGTGCCGACTAGACCATCTTCGAACAGATCGGCGAAGTGATAGATATTGGCTTCTTCTTCTTGTAAGAGCTTCGGTGGTCCAGGAAAGAAATCTTTCAAAGGTAGAGGCAGGAGACGTTGATAGCTTTTACCTTTGATATTTAGGCCTTTGTGATTACCTTGACCCCTACGGTCGCCTTGATAACCCAAGCCTTCACGCTTATTGATTTTGACCACTTTAATAGGATCTGGCCGACCCTGGCTGAACTTACCCAAACCTTTCCCCATAGCAAAACCATTCTTAAGCAATTCTCTACTTGCCATTAAGGAGGCCTCTGAGAACCGAGGCATTCTGATAATCGACCCAGCAGGCACATGAGTGACAGACACCATCTCAAACGAGTGATAGCTTGACTCTCCCTTGATTTCAGGCTCAATAAAAGGTATGGCCGTGTTATGGAAAGTCTCCACATCTCTTTCACGTCGAATAGTCACAATCTTTCCATCGATGGGAAGTTTCATCATTTGATGAAGACTGGAAGGAATGATTCTGCCGCAAAGTGGATCCAAGGCCGCCCCAATAGCAGGCTGAAGTTGCTCGGGATATCCAGTACTTGAAACTTTTGGGTCATGGTAATAGGGCCAATTGTCAATGGTAAATCAATTTCCCCTATTGTTTCTCTCCTCATCCCATCAAAAGCTCGAACGGGAATTGTTGGAGAAGAGACATTTTCCATTCCTATCCCCAATTTACGGAGGGTGGATAAAGGGCAAATGTTCAAAGCGGAGCCATTATCGATCAGGACCTTAGAAATCTTTGTCTCAAAATGTTGAGCGGACACATATAACGCTTTAGTGTGTGCTTGGCCCTCAGGAGGGAGGTCTCTCTCAGAGAAAGTAATTTGATCTCTTAGAAGTATTGTACCCACAAACTCCTCCAACTGTACTTCTCCAATAGCCTCGGGTACGTGAACTTCATTTAAAATTTTGAGGAGAGCATTTCTATGCTTTTCAGAGGTCTTGAAAGATCTAATAAAGAAATCTGCGCAGGCATCTTGCGCAATTGGTCAATCACTTCAGCCTCACTTGTCTTGAGTGATTTAAGGAGTTGTTCAGCTTCCTCATCAGTTACGGCTTTCTTTTCCTCACCTTCACGTGGTAGGTAGATTCGACCCGATCGAGTGACGGCGTCGATTTCATGGGTATTATAATTCCAAGGGACCGCTCTAGTGTCAAAAGTAGGAATCACTTTAGTGTTGGAACATTCACCTAATTCAGGTGGCAACTCGATCACAACGGGACCAAAACCCGTGTTAGAGATCTTCAT
This sequence comes from Eucalyptus decipiens, assembly GCA_014182575.1. NCBI lineage: Eukaryota > Viridiplantae > Streptophyta > Magnoliopsida > Myrtales > Myrtaceae > Eucalyptus > Eucalyptus decipiens. Next base: position 50,896,231 of record CM024614.1, read on the forward strand.
GGCTCCAAAATTATCAACTAATGAGCTGACTTCAATAACATTCTTGGCAGTTGTGTCACTCCCACATGGGATTTTCGCTTTAGACAAATCAATCACAATAGGCTCAATCATAGCCATGAAGTCATTCTCAAATTCCTCTCCCCATCCATTAGGGACGATGTCTTTAGGATTTTGGAAATAACTCGGAGGGGGAGTATACTTGACCATAAAGTCGTATTTCCCATTTGGTTGTCCCAAGGTGTCTATCACTTCACCTTTCTCACGGGCTTTCTTCACAAATTCACGGTCTAAATGGGAAACTTTGCATTCATCCTCTTCTTCGCTATAAGAGTAGACCTCTTTATCCTTTGGCAAAATTGGAATAAGGTTTTCTTTATCATGAACGATGTGACCTTTCAACTGGTGATCATCAAATGGCATGCTCTGTTTCATCTCCTGGCTATCCATCAGGGGTATATCTTCGTCAACATCCCCATAAATCATGTTGACATCTTCAGAATGCTTTGGAAGAGGATTTTGCTGGACATTCGGTGCTGAATCCTTAAAGGAGAGCAGTTTTTTATCTAGCAAATTCTGGATCTTATAACGGAGCACGAAACAATTATCTACATGATGACCTTTTTCACCCATATGATATTCACATGTCTTGTTAAGATCGAATCCGGCAAACTTTGGCGGATTATTCCTCGGATCTCCTTTGCGACGAGATGATTCTCAATCAGCATAGGAAGTAGTTGGGACATGGGCCTAGGCAATGGAGTAAATTGCCTTTGAGGGGCTTTCCCTTTATGCTCAAAGTTCCTGGAAAAACCCCCTACCTCCATGGCGGGTTTATGGATTTGAGGATTATATTGCTTCTGAGAAGAGGAATTTCGTACGTAGGCGATCTCCACAGCTGATTCCTTTTCTCTCTTTGGGGTGTATCAACGGTTTGTGTTCTCCGTCAACCTTCCTTCCCGCATGATCCCTTCAATTCGTTCACCCAACTCTACAAATGTAGCAAAGTTCATACATGTATGGTTGTACATCTTCTCGAAATAATCACGGGGCATAGCTTGAAGTAGCAATTTCATGGTCTCTTTCTCGAGATAATGGCGGTTTGACTTGAGAGACGCGGTGACCCTCCATCTTTGAGCATAGGCCCTAAATGATTCGGTTCTTCTTTTCTCGACCCGAACCAATTCCTCCCGAGTCAGAGCAATTTCTGTATTGAATTTGTATTGCTGAAGGAATTCATCAACAAGATCTTCCCAAGTACGGATTTTCTCCATGTCCAATTCTATGAACCAGGTTAACGCAGGACCAACCAGGCTGTCCTGAAATGAATTGATCAAGAGTGGGGGATTATCTGAATAACGGGCCATCTTGCCCAGGTAGTACTTCAAATGAGTCTTAGGACAACCGATGCCGTCATACTTTCTTGTGAACTCTGGCTCCTTATAGAATTCAGGGACCGTAATTTTGGCAAAAGGTGACAGTTTATCAAACCCTTGCAACTGATAGCCTTGCAGCATGCAAAGGCGTTCTTCGATCTTTGCTAGGCGCCTTGAATTCTCTTCATCGAAGTGCGAAGTTGGAATCTCTTTAGATGGAGGCTCTGGGCCGATAACTATCGGAATTGCAGTAGGAATCTCTTCCACAGGCCCTTTTGCTACGGCCTCTACTACCGGCACTTCAGAGGGCGCGGTAGGAAAATTCATAGTAGAAGAAGCAGATGTCAAGTTTTTGACTTGGCTAGAGAGATCAGCCAATAACGTCACCAGCTGCGCCATTTGATTCTCCATATTAATGACACGGGCTCGGGTATCTTCGTTTTCCATCTTTGTTTGGTGGCGAGTTCGTATAACAAATCTTTCTTCAGCCGTTTTTCAAAACCTCATGTAAAAGAAAATGACTCGAATTAATACAAGTTAAAAGAAACCATTAAAGTACAAATCCTAGTCAATTCTATATTTTCTTAAGATGAAATAATGATAAGAAGTGTATATGACCCCAAAGTATCATATAACATCCTCTCATCAAAATTTCTTCAAAAGAAATTATACAATTGAAAAGGAACGACGACAAATATTTAATCAGAATGCCCCTTTTCTAAAAGTTACATGAAAATGTTCATGAATTTCATTCATTTCAGTTGAACAATTACAAAGGAAACAGAACCTTGCTTTCTTGAAGCTTACAAAGTAGTTCAGCTTTACATGTGATTTTTACATGGAAGATGAAAATGAATACAAGTAAATCTAAATAGAAATGAGGGAAACACAAATGAAATCCCTTTACAAAAAAAAAAAAAAAAAAAAAGCATATGAAATGGAAACCTAAGTACTAGGTGGGATCGTGCGGAGACGCTTGTTTTTATGGGCCAAGCGTTCCTCATCGATTAGGACATTATCTTCTTGCTCCTGAATATGAACTCGCCAAGAACCTTGAGGTTCGGGAATATCCGGCAACTGAACCTCGAGCTCAGGTTCTACTTGACGGCGTATGTAATCTATGGTAGCTCGATGAGTCTTCATCTCTCCTTCCAAATAATCTTCATCGATGGCAACGACGTTATGCAAGGAATGGGAGTACCAAATCCCAATAGCAACTTGAATTGTTGCCTTGATGTGGTCAATTTGGTTTTCCTTGATGACTTTATTGTGATAATCAATACGATATAACCCCAGCTTGAGGATTGGCGGGATCGTTTGAAGCGCGCGATATTGGCGGAGTACCCTTAAAGGGTAATATGACGTTAAACCCGTCGCCCCACGAGGGGAAGCGGATCGTCAACTCCACTAAAAAGGCGCACCTCGGGATTCCCAAGCCACCGAACATGCCATTGAATTAAGCTATGGTTGAGATTTTTGAGGAAATGGAACCACATAGAAAAAGACCATGATGGAAAGGATTCGTTTCTTTGGGAAAATCTAAGAATTGGATGATGATGTTTTGTGACATCAATAATCTTCATGTGAGAGGCAAACTCTTTGATATGTGAAAAGAGCCAAATTTGGAGAAGTCCTAATGGGGCTCTAAGAGTGCCTCGACTATTTGCTTTAAACCGATTAAGAGACATAAAAGTTTCGGCAAGGATCATATGTGTGAAACTATTAAATGCGCACACTTGGTTGACAATGTGTGTGACTAATGGATCCATTGTTTTTCGGGTATATGGGAATATCACAAAACCAAAGAATATAAGTAGGAATACACAAGGAATTTGGTTCCCAGATTTTGGCTCAAGGCTACGGAAATATTTTTCGAGGAAACTATAAGGCATGGCAAGAGAGTTTCCATTAAGAATAGCTTCAATTTTATCATGAGGGATATTGAGGAATTGACTTAGAAGAGATATTGGATTTTGGCCAATAGGAGGAGTGACAAAACCTACAGAAACTTTACCTAATCCAATGGCTTTTTGGAACTCCTCAATTGTAGGGGTCAATTCACATTGATTAAACACGAACGTAGAAGTCACGGGATTCCAAAATGAGCCAATGCTTTGACCATTGCAATGCGTGGTTCGACTTTTAATAAAGTCGGGAGGAAGCCTATGCGCTTTTCACGTAGTCTTGATGTCTTGGTTCAAGATTCTCCCATAAAGTCTTGAGATTCCCGGGCACGGGGATCACGTCCACTTCAGTCTACCCATCTAATCTAGACCTAAAAGGGGCATATATGATTAAAACATATCGTCGTTGAAATATAAAATTGCATAATTGAAATATGGAAAGTAAAAGATAAGCATAATGAAGAAGGAACGATATCTTACCCACCAGACACATGACAAGCACAAATCACATGCCGCATGAAACTGTGAGGTTTTGACGCCTAAGGTGAGAGTGCTAAAAGGCTCAATGGTCCTCATCCCAAAGGATAAAAATAGTTTACCCACCGCTACTATCGTCGATCAGTGCTATTTTTATCGGTTGGGATGAGCGGGTTTATGTAAGTAGTGGATTACCACGAGCATCCACTCGCAGATTCCACCCATAAACCCTCCTAAGGTCCTAAATTGGGTGATCGGGGTTTTAGACCGCGGTTGTGTGTGTGGTCGTCGTGCTAAAGCTGGTAAACATGCATTTAAATTAAAACATCCAGCACTTCAATATAAACCCACATACATTCATACAACCTCACACCATCTGCAAAACAAAGAGTTTACAAGCACGTCTCCCCTTATGACTCCCACCTGCAAAACCATTTAACACGAGGTTAGCGACTAACCTCATTTTCCACGCGACTTTGACATGCAGACGATCCTACAAGAGACATGTTAGTTAAAACACAACAAGCATTTTTAAACGGCTTCAAGTCCTCTTAACCTAGTAACCAGTCCCCAGCGGAGTCGCCAAATCTGTCGCGACCCGATCTCGCCGCCCCCTCGAAATGTATCCAAGGAGGGGAAAGGTCGAGTTCAGGGATACTTGATCTCAAGATCATGAGCTCTCCCAAGCTCGTACCCCGCGTGACAGCGGATTTATTTATGCGGTCTAATTGTTTAACAACCTAAGAATATAGACAGGAGTCGCCACTAGCCTCAACTTTGGGGGTCGGCTAGAAACCCAATCGAGGGTCGGGAGTGTTCCTCGATTCCTACGCAACCAGATATCTAGGTTCGGGGACTTGGGTTACGCTAATATTGCTATTAGCGCCTTTTCGGTACCTAAACAGTATGTTGTGTTTTTCCTAACATGTCCATGCATTTCTTTTTATATTTTCAGGATCGTCAATTCTATACTAAATGATCATGCGTGGTGGATTATTTACATGCTATTCTATTTCTAAAAGAGAAAGGAAAACAATCAATAAAATTGAAAGTGCGGGACATGAAGTAAACAATCAAGAAAAGCAGTTAAACCTAATCATGCAATTCTAAAAATATAAAAGAGAAGACAATTGGGAAAGAAAGAAAACCCGCAACTCGTCGGGTTTTATACAACACAAGGAACCCGAGACATATGTCGGGAGAGAAACGAATATTACAGAATAACGATCGGAGTGGACATCGACCTCCACCATCTTCACTTCTTCTCCACTTTTTGGATCCTATTCTAAACCTAATCTAGGAAAAAGGATCCCTTGCCTCATCTTATATGACTAAGACAACGCATAGAAATCATTATTATAACGAATAGACGTAAACGGCGACATGAAAATGAATCTAGCAAATTCAAGTCGCAAACAGGACAAAATACAATGCATGTTTAAAGGTTTGTAAGACCACCTAGACAATGTACAAAAATGTGAAACTTGCACATGACATAAGGTTGAATGCGAAAAAGGTTTGGGTAAACATTTAACCCTAAATCAGAATGCAAAGAAGTCACACGAGTCATTAACATTGCAAAGTGACTTAGAACTAAGGATGTCATGCATGACAAATTTAAGTTGCAATTAGCCGAATGGATGCATGGTTTTTACATAGTAGATGACCTTCAAATGAGACATGCTACATATCATCAAATTTAGTATGCATCATATTCTAAAAAATTCAAGAAAGCATGCACATACATCGACCAAATCATCCATCACGAAACTGGGCATTCAATATAGGCACAATAAATGCACATTCAACAGTTATCTCATCATGCAATCTTTATGGTAGATGAATCAGCATATGAGGAATAAATTTCATGAGGAAGCATCTCAAGATTCTTAACACATGAATTTCTAAAAAAAAAGAACAAGTCAATCCGGAATAGAGCATAGGAATATGTAATGCAGGCATTCTACAACATATTGAAGGCAATTAGATGCATCTATTATCTCACTTCAAGACTAACAACAACTAGCCACAGAAAAGACAGCATCTCCCTAATCAAATCAAGTCCAAAAGATCTAAAAGAATCATATGATTGTAGCTTAGGACCTTCGAATCCAAGCACAAAATTCACTATAAAATTGTCAAACAGCAAGCATGTCCAACAATCATGACAGCAGCATCTCAAATCAGATTTCTAGCACAGTGCACAAACTTTTGAGATGGATTTGAACTAACAAATGATTTCCGTTTGAGCCTTTTAATATATCAAATCGAAGCTTATCAAATGCAGATCGATTGTCCAGAACATGTCAACTCAAGATTTCGAAGTTTATGACAAATTATCCATAGCAAAAACTAAGTCTTGAGGATCTACAAATTTCCAGAATCAAACATTGATGCAGTAACATTCATTTGACTAGGCAAATGACCACCGAATCATGCATATAATATGTCATTAGAAAGCTTGAGAAGTCTCCTATGAATCTTTAGAAGGTCACGAACACAATTGAAACCATTTTCTAGCTCAAACGAAGACATTTAGCAAAGAGGTCAGATCAGTAACAGAAACAACTGCACAGACCAGAACAATTTTCCAGATTCTGGAGTAGACTTTTAAAGAAGATTTCATGTGGCTAATGATATCGGATCAGGGTGTATTATAGCTTGTTAGAAAGATAATCGAACCATCTTCAACCCTCATGAAGGCATCAAACACAGAAAACCACATCAACCAACTCGTATCAGGTCATTTGTACAAAAGGACATCCAAAACAGGGAACCAAATATTTGGCAGATTCTGGACCTAACTTTGGACAGGCAAAAACCATATTAAATGAAGTCCGATTAGGGCATTCTATAGCTCATTGGAAAGATAATCGAACCATCTTCAACCTATATGAAGACTTCGAACACAGACAACCACAGCAACCCACTCATCTCACGTCATTTTGCACAGAAGGTCAGATCAGAACACAGAACACAATAAACAACACAGGTTCAGTAACAATGGCACAATAAGTGGTATCAGATCTATATACTCGGTAAATCAACTTCTAAGAAATGTTTCATATCAACACGTTTTCAGATCTGACATTATCATGATCTATTTCTCGTTCATGCTTTTGAGGTATTTCGTCAAACACTTCACGTACAACAAAAACGATTAATTCAGGCTATGGAACGGGACTGAAGCTATGTTCTCATCTAACATTCTAAAATCAATATTAAAATCACAGAGCCATCACAAGTCATCTAGTTACAGCTCAGATCTTAAGTGAATCACACCCGAACTACGTGAACGTGATTCTTCTACAAATCTTTTTGCAACGAAAGCGGAGAGAGGGAATGAGTTTACCTGGTTTATCGGTGATACGGATGCGATCGAGCCGAGAGACGGAGAGAGCTGAGCCGAGGCTTCCAATTCGGCGTGAACCCGAACCACCGTATCTCGAGCTCCGGAAGGGCGCGATTCACAACGAGGGCGTTAGATCCAACCGAGAGAGCGATTACCGAGAAAACGAACGAGAGAGGGGAAGGTCGAATCCAAGACCCGAACGGATTGAGAGAGAGAACAAAATCCAAACCCTAACAGATCGAGAGGGATAGAAAGAAAGCTCACCGATCGAGTGAGCTCGATCCGAGAGAAAAATCGGTCAAGCGTTGTTGTCGTCGCAAATCGTCGCCGATCCTTGTCCCAAACCGAGAGAGAAACTTACGAGGGAAAGATTCTCTGGTTTCCACTCCTTCGACAAGAGCTCGGGTGGTTGATGATGAACGGAAAAGGTTGAATCAATGGTGGAATCGAAAAATTAGGGCTCGCGGCCGAGGAGGGGCTCGAGGCGAGGGCACGCGCACGGCGGATCCGCTCCGCGACGATGGCGACGACTTCTCGACCTCGCTGCTGGGTGATTCCCTCGCTCCTCTTTCTACCTCCGACTCCGAGTCTTCTTCCGGTGGACGTCGAGCGAGAACGAGAGCCGACGATCAAGCGAGCGAGCGTTCAATTTCCGAGAACGAGCCGGAAAACATCCGATTGAGAACTTCGGAGCCGGAAGCGATCGTTGAGGGAGAGAGCAAAGCCATGGCTGGCACCGGAGGGTCCTTCGTCGGCCTCCGAGATCGGGAAGAAATCCAGAGGGAGAGGAGGTTGTTACGGCGGAAGAGAGGGAGTCCCGAATCCGTTCTTGGCGTTTTGCCCAGAGAGCGGGAACCCGAGAGAGAGGATCCGCGCGCCTCCCCAAAATTTGAGAGAGAGACCGAAAAAAGAAAACGATCGTGAATGGCCCTCCTCCGAAAAAAAAAAAAGAGAGCCCCTTTTTATATATTTTTTCTTTCTTTTATTTTTCTTTTTCTCCCCTTTTTCTTTTTTTCGTTTTCCTTATTTCTTCTCTCTTTTTTTTCTCTTTTCATTTCATTTCGTTTTTTTCTTCTTGTTTTGTTTTGTTTTCTTTTTCTTTTGGCTCTTTATTTTTTTATATTTTTGCAAAATTGATGATTAAAATGTCGATAAAAATTTCGGGTGTCAACATGGGTGAGGGTGAGAGTGCTAGTCCAAGTGAAGGTTTTGGTCATGGGGGTGGTGAGGGTGAGGATGCTTGCCCAAGTGAGAGTGTTGGTCAAGGGATTAGTGTGGGTGCTCGCAATGATATTGGTTTAGCAAATGAGACAATTATTGAGCACGAAGATGAGTTAGATCCTAATGACTTAGTTGATGAAGGTAATTTTATTGACATAAAGGGGGATATTCTGGATGGCGACAATGATGATGAGACAAATTTTCTTGGCGATGTAAGATTTTTGACTGATGATGATGATGATATTGATAATGAAGAGCTTCTAAAAGCAATGCAGAATATAATTGAGTTTCGTGGGAGTGTTACAAAGGATCTGATTATAAGGGAACCATCCACATCATTAGTATCATCTCAACCATTAGATGTTAATAGTGGAGTTGATGTTGAAGCTAGTTACGAGACGGAGTAATATGATACAGATGCCTATAACAGTTTGGGGTCTGATGTAGAGGGAGAAGATGATTTTATTAGAAAGAGAAGTAGGTTTCCAAGATATAATCCTAATTGTGTTGTGCCTGTGTTTACTGTGGCTATGACATTTGATAGTAGTAGCCAATTCAAAGATGCTTTGAAAAAGTACTCAGTGACTGAACGTAGAGAGATAAAATTTACAAAGAATGATAAGAAATTTGTTAGAGCAAAATGTGTTAATGAGAGTTGTCCTTGGAAGATTTCTGGCTCTGTTGATGCTCGTTCCAGATCATTTCATGTCAAGACCTTACATTCAGAGCATACTTGTAGCATTTGCTTCAAAAATAGGAGGGTGACAAGTTCTTGGTTGGCAAATCATTATCTTCCTACAATAAAAGTAATGCCAACTATTAAAACTATTGCTTTCAAGGAATTAATTAAGGAACAGTTGAGTTTAGATGTAAGCATAGCTCAATGTATAAAGGCTAAGTTGTTTGCTTATAAAGTGTTGATGGGAAACTATAAGAAGGAATATGCAAAACTGTGGGATTATGCAGAGGAGCTTAAGGAGAAAAATCCTAGGAGTACTATTACATTGAAGGTTGAAAAGCCAGATATGCACTCCAAGGCATTGTTTGAAAGAATGTATATTTGCTTTGCTGCTTGTAAGAAATGGTTCCTTAGTGGATGTAGGCAAGTTGTGGGGTTAGATGGTTGTTTCTTGAAAGGAATTTGTCAAGGTCAGATCTTATGTGCTATTGAAAGGGATGCAAATGATCAGATGTTCCAAATTGCTTGGGCAGTTGTCAAAGTTGAGAGTAGCGACACCTGAACATGGTTCTTAAGAAATTTGATGTATGATCTTAATATTTTTGACATGTATGGACGAGGTTGGGTCATAATTAGCGACAAACAAAATGTGAGTTCTTTAATTAATTTTTATTTGTTATACTTCTTAAATAGTCATATTTATAAGATATGTTTTACATTGCAATCATTTTTTGCAGGGCCTTATAGGAGCTGTGGCTGATTTACTGCCTGTAGCTGAGTATAAGATGTGTGCTAGGCACATCTATGCTAATTGGGGCAAGAAATATAAGGGAATACAAATGCAAAGACTATTTTGGTAGTGTGCTAAGAACAATACTAGGACGGAGTATGATGAACACTCTCAGGCATTGAAGAAAATTAGCCCTTGTGCATATCATGATCTGCCGCAAACAAAGCCAAAACACTGGTTTAAGGCTTTTTTTAATACTGATGTGAAATGTGACATTGTTGACAATAACTTATGCGAAGCATTCAATGGAAAAATTATACATGCTAGGTGTAAGTCCATGTATAGTATGTTGGAGAAAATGCGGATAATGATAATAATAATGATGCATAGACAGAGGGATGGATGTGCTAAGTAGAAAAGAAATTGTGGTCCAAGAATCATAAAAAAACTAGAAGAAAATAGAATTGGTGCAACATATTGTCAAGTGATATGGAATGGTGATGCTGGATATGAGGTAATGGATAATGGTGACAAATATGTAGTGGATGTATTCAAGAGAGATTGCTCTTGCAGAAAATGACAACTTACTGGCATTCCTTGTCCTCATGCAATTTCTGCTATAAATCATAGGTAAGATGATGCATATAATTATATTGATGAATGTTATAAGAAGGCCAAGTTCTTAGTTGCGTATGAAAACATAATGATGCCAATTCAAGGAGAGAGATTTTGGAAAAAGACTCATAGGGAGTCGCCTGAACCGCTTCCATCCTGGGTGAAGCGCGGTAAACATAAACAGAAAAGATCAAGAGAAGAAGGTGAGGTGGCAAGTGAAACTAGGATATCAAGGATAGGAATAAAGATGACATGTCGAACTTGCTTGAAGATGGGACACAATAGTTCAACTTGTCCAATTAAAAAGATTAGGTCTACATCTTCCCAAACACAATTTTCAAGACAAAAAAATCCGATTAGTACTTCCATTTTTATTATGTCATGTTTGTTTTGTCAATAATACTTTAAAATAATATATTCTTTGTAGGTTCAAAGACGTACAAATAAAAATGCAAGTGGCAGTGCTGGTGGCTCTACTAGTATGGATCCTTTTACTAATGTCAAGAGCACAAGCATTAGAAGTTATTCGAAGAGACAAAAGTGACAACATTTGGGAATATCTTTTGTGATAATGGGTTCGGTGAAGTGGTTTTGATCAATTTGTTCTTTTAATTGATGATGGCATCAATGAAGTAGGCTTGTGGATGTATCTTTATTATTTGTCTTATATGGCCAATTGTATAACGGTTGAGATTAGTGAGATGATGTGCTTTTGAACCATCTTATTATTGTAAAATGGGTTTATTCATCTATTTTTTACTTGAATAATGTATAGCTAATGTTTGTTCGTGAAGTAATGAAATTGTGCATTCTATCATTTGCTCTTTTATACTTAATGGATGAGTACTTTTCCGAAATGTGGTGCAATTGTGAGCGTCCCACATAAAAGTCCATTTCAATTTAAAAGAAAAAACGAAACTATTCTCCCGAGAAAACAAAAAACTTGTAGCTGAGCACATACGAATTTATTTCCGAAAATTTTAAAGAAAAAAAAAAAGAACAGTTGGCCAAGTTTATTTAAAAAATGGTTGTTGGGCAAGAAATAGAAAAAAAGTGTCGGGTTTGGATGCCAAATTTTATTTGCTCAATAAAACAATGAGGTTTTAAACTAGGTGCGTACAAAGTTTGATGGAATAATTTTGAGTACGGGAGCACGTACGAATTTATTTTCGAAAGTTTTAAAGAAAAAAAATTGGCCAAATTTATTTCAAAAAGGGTTGTTGGGCAAGAAATAAATAAAAAAATGAGGTGTCGGGTTTGGATACCAAATTTTATTTTCCTAATAAGACAATGAGGTTTTAAACTAGGTGCGTGCAAAGTTTGATGAAATAATTTTGAGTACGGGAGCACGTACGAATTTATTTCCGAAAGCTTTAAAGAAAAAAAGTTGGCCAAGTTTATTTCAAAAATGGTTGTTGGGCAAGAAATAAAAAAAAAAAAAAATGAGGTGTCGGGTTTGGATGCCAAATTTTATTTTCCCAATAAGACAATGAGGTTTTAAATTAGGTGCTTGCAAAATTTGATGGAATAATTTTGAGTACGGGAGCACGTACAAATTTATTTCCGAAAGCCTTAAAGAAAAAAAGTTGGCCAAGTTTATTTCAAAAAGGGTTGTTGGGAAAAAAAAATAAAAAAAATGAGGTGTCGGGTTTGGATGCCAAATTTTATTTTCCCAATAAAACAATAAGACTTTTAAACTAGGTGTGTGCAAAGTTTGATGGAGTAATTTTGAGTACGGAAACACGTACGAATTTATTTCCGAAAGCTTTAAAGAAAAAAAAAGTTGACCAAGTTTATTTTAAAAAGGATTGTTGGGCAAGAAATAAAAAAAAGAAGAGGTGTCGGGTTTGGACGCAAAAATTTATTTTCTCAATAAAATAATGAGGTTTTAAACTAGGTACGTGCAAAGTTTGATGGAATAATTTTGAGTGCGGGAGCACATATGAATTTATTTCCGAAAGCTTTAAAGGAAAAAAAAGTTGGCCAAGTTTATTTCAAAAAGGGTTATTGGGCAAGAAATAAAAAAAAAAAATGAGGTGTCGGGTTTGGATGCCAAATTTTATTTTCTCAATAAAACAATGAGGTTTTAAACTAGGTGCGTGCAAAATTTGATGGAATAATTTTGAGTACGGGAGTACATACGAATTTATTTCCGAAAGCTTTAAAGAAAAAAAAAACAGTTGGCCAAGTTTATTTCTAAAAAGGTTGTTAGGCAAGAAATAAATAAAAAAAATGAAGTTTCGGATTTGAATACCAAATTTTATTTGTTCAATAAAACAATGAGGTTTTAAACAAGGTGTGTGTAAAGTTTGATGGAGTAATTTTGAGTACGGGAGCATGTACGAATTTATTTCCGAAAGTTTTAAAGAAAAAAAAAGTTGGCCAAGTTTATTTCAAAAAGGGTTGTTGGGGAAGAAATAAAAGAAAAAAAAAATAAGGTGTCAGATTTGGATACTAAATTTTATTTTCCTAATAAAACAATGAGATTTTAAACTAGGTGCGTGCAAAGTTTGATGGAATAATTTTGAGGTGCGTGCAAAGTTTGCTGGAATAATTTTGAGTACGGGAGTACATATGAATTTATTTTCGAAAGCTTTAAAGAAAAAAAAAAGTTGGCTAAGTTTATTTCAGAAAGGGTTGTTGGGCAAGAAATAAAAAAAAAATGAGGTGTCGGGTTTGAAGGCCAAATTTTATTTTCCCAATAAGACAATGGTGTTTTAAACTAGGTACGTACAAAGTTTGATAAAATAATTTTGAGTACGGGAGCACGTACGAATTTATTTCCGAAAGCTTTAAAGAAAAAAAAAAGTTAGCGAAGTTTATTTCAAAAAGGGTTGTTGGGCAAGAAATTAAAAGAAAAATGAGGTGTCGGGTTTGGATGTCAAATTTTATTTTCCCAGTAAGACAATGGGGTTTTAAACTAGGTGCGTGCAAAATTTGATGGAATAATTTTGAGTACGGGAGTACGTACCAATTTATTTTTGAAAGCTTTAAAGAAGAAAAAAGTTGGCCAAGTTTATTTCAAAAGGTTAATACCTTGAAAAACCCCAAATTGGTACACTCGTGACAAATTTACCCCAAACTATTTTTTTGACCATGAAAAACCCCAAACTGGTAAACTTGTGACAAATTTACCCCGACTGATTATAAAAAACCCTAAACTGGTACATTTATGACAAATTTACCCCAAACTAATTAATCGACTGCAAAAACTCTAAACTAGTAAATTTGTGATAAATATACCATATGCTAAATTGGATTAATACCACAAAAAAATCATAAAAATTGTAAACTGTGACAAACGGAACGAAAATCCTAAATTGGTATACTTGGTTAACTGCCACGTGTCATTTAATTTAATAATTTGAGAATAAAATTTAACGAAAACTAACATAGGGTAAATTTGTCACAAGTGTACCGGTTTGGGATAAATTTGTCAAAAGTATACCGATTTTGGGTTTTTGGTGGTCAAAAAAATAGTTTGGGGTAAATTTGTCACAAGTGTACCAGTTTAGGGTTTTTTAGGGTATTATCCATATTTCAAAAAGGGTTGTTGGGCAAGAAATAAAAAAAAAATGAGGTGTCGGGTTTGGATGCCAAATTTTATTTTCCCAATAAAACAATGAGGTTTTAAACTAGGTGCGTGCAAAGTTTGATGGAATAATTTTGAGTACGGGAGCACATACGAATTTATTTCCGAAAGCTTTAAAGAAAAAGAAAAAAAAGAATAGGAAAAAAAAGACTACAAGTGAAAATGTATTGAATATGTCTCTGTAAGCTCTGGTCAACAACTTATTCTGCATTCACTCGCAAATCACAAGGTCATTTGCTACAAATACAAAGCATGAATTGCAATAAATAAACATAATAACAAATTGGGTGTGGCAGATCTAATGGCGATAGATACAACCCTAACTATACTTCAAGAGAAAACCATAATGTATCTGTGCTTCCTCACTTGCTCAATAACTGGCTCATTCAATAGACAATGTGTCTCATTACAATTCCAAATCTAATTCTCCATCTAGAACTGAGTGGAAGTTCTGTCTAAGGGTAGGCAAAACTCTCACAAAGGAGTCTGCTAAAGAATTGTCCCTTTTCATGCTTGACTCGGTGATCTTACATCAACAAGGCTAAGGTAAATTAATCCACTATCAGCTGTTCTTGGTGCAGACAGTGTGTCTCATTACAATTCCAAATCTAATTCTCCATCTAGAACTGAGTGGAAGTTCTGTCTAAGGATAGGAAAAACTCACACAAAGGAGTCTGCTAAAGAATTGTCCCTTTTCATGCTTGACTCGGTGATCTTACATCGACAAGGCTAAGGTAAATTAATCCACTATCAGCTGTTCTTGGTGCAGTTTGTGTTTGTACCATGCTGGGTGCAATGACGATACCCAACAGAGTGACGAAATTCTCGAATCTCTTTAGAACCACTGTTACTTGCCTGCAACAACCGTTCATCCTCCTCATAAATCAAATACGGTGCCTTGCCTACCTCTCTCGACGGCAACTTCACGGCCCCCTTCAGAACATGATGCTCCAAGCCTTGAACATCTATTTTGACGAGAAGAACCGGTTCTGACTCTGGTATCACTTCATCTAGTGGGATGGACCTTACTTGAAGTTCTATTTCTTCATTGGACTTGAATGCCAACTTGGCACCGGCTGATGAGACAGCACTGTTGTCGAGCCGGCCAACCAACTGAAAACATCAATTAGCGTGAATATGATCAGCACAACAAAAAGCATAGTCGGATACCAATAATAAAAGAATAATTGTGCTCTCAATCTTCTTATAAGAATGACTGCACCAATATCAGGAATTCAAAACATGATAAGATCATATGACATCTGGGACTGGAAGGAGCTAATGCAGATTGAATTCAAAACATGATCAGATCATATGACATCTGTGCTCATGGATGATATATACAAAATCCCTCCAAGTATAATATAAAATCCACAACATAGGCAGGCCAAAATTGCTGCAATTACAATGAAATTTAGGTGATCCAAACGAGCTTTGAAAAATTTGAACGAGAAGTATATTAGGAACTCCATAAACCTAACAAACTTTGTCAATCTAAACCAAAGGCAGCAACTCAAAAGTAATATATTCTTCCCAAATGAGCCAAAAGCAGCAACTCAAAGCAATATATTCTTCCCAAATGAGCCAAAAGCAGCAACAATACCAAAAATTCTAGGCGAGATAGAGACATTCTACGCGAGACCATCCACAAACTCATGTCAGCAATTTGCCCAGCCATCCAGTTCAACAACCACAAACCCATTACTATGACAAACCCATGTCAACGAAATTTAAAATAAAATTCCAGTGAAATCAAGACAACATAAATATAAAGCACCGCAATTTCAAGAAGACATTCAAGGCGTTCAGTGAGCGTCAAGCAAGCAGGTGAATCTAAGCAAGCGTCGAATGTAGGCGTCGGGCGAGCATCGGACGAAGATGTTGGGTGAGTCGAGCGTCGGACGGAGGCGTCGGGCTGACGCACACGTTGGATGGAGATGTCAAGCGAGTGTCGGCCAGAAGGATTGGATAGAGGCTTTGAACAGAGGCGTTGGGTGAGCGTTGGTTGGAGGGGTTGGACGGAGGCGTCGAGCGAGGCGTTGGGCAAGCGGAGGCCAAAGGGTTTCGACAGAGGTGTTGAACGGAGACATCCACCAAGAATCAATGTCGGCACCATGAATCAAGGGAAGATCCTCTCAATTTAGGGTTCCCTGCTTGATTTTGGGAAAGAACCCAGCCAACCCCACGCCCTTTTCTCTTCTGCCTTTTCTCTTTGGCTTTTATTTTTTTTAAAGCAAAACGACGAACGTTTTGCTCTCCGGTGCCATGTCAGCGTTGGCAACGCCGACCGGCGCTGACTAGAATGCCACATCAGATTTTTCCGACTATGGATGGCCGGATGGATCGAACTGAAACAAAAACAAAAGGTTTAGGACTGAATTGGCAAAAAAGAAGAAGTTTAGGGACTGAATTGGCACAATTGCAATAGGTTTAGGACTGTTTTGGTAATTTTCCCATATTTTGCCTATGGAAGAATTACCAAAAGAAGACATAAACCTCGATTCAGTTTTAAACTTTTTTTAATCAATTGAATCCTAAATAGTTTGCATTTGTGAAAATTAAGTCTATCCAATCAATTTTGATCGGAAATCGTTGACATGGATATTGATCATCTTACATGGCATGGCCGCCACTAATGTAGATAATTTTAAATAATATTTTTTGAATTATTTATTTATTTTTATATTTCTTTTCTTTTCTTCCCTTCTTAGAAGTGAGTGCCAAAAAGGTCTAGTGATGGCGAGATTTGACCTCATCAACCACTGGCGATGTCGACCTTACTAGCCCGACAAGGTTGTCACTTGCCTCTAGCCAATTATTGAGGTCTAGCAATTGGCTAGAGGAAGAAGGAAGAAAGAATAAGAAAGAAAAAATAAAAAATAAATCGAAAAATAAAAATATTATTTGATATTATCCATATCAACCTTGGTTGCGCCATGTAAAATCGCTAACATTTATGTCAATGATTTTTGATCAAAATTAACCGAATGGATTAAATTGACACAAATGTAAAAGGTTTAAAACTTAATTAGCCAAAAAAGTGGCTGGCATTTGGCAATGAGTGGTAGGTTTTTAGAGATCGGTGGGTGATGATGGGCGACCGGTGGAGGGCAGCCGGTAGGCAGTGAGTGACCAACTAGCAGCGGGTGGGTGGTGATGAGCGGTTGGAGTTCAACGACCGACAGTGGGCTGTCAACAATGGGCGAGCGGGCGGGTGGGCGGACGGCGGGTTTACGAGCAGTGAGCGATGACGAGAGTAGACAATGAAAAGAGTTCTTATTTTTCACTTTAATTCCAGAAATAAAAAAGCTAAAATGTTTAACTTTTGATTTTTGTTCTAAATTTTGTTCTAGAAACAGAAAAATAAAATTGTGTTACCAAATTGATTTCCGTTTCAAACCTATTTCTTGAAATAAAAAAAATAGAAAAATAGAAAAACAGAATAGTTATCATGCGCATACCTAAAAATAAGTCATTCAAATATGTTAATAATTTTTTTTTTTTATGAAAGCATGTGGTATGTCACAAAAAAAAAATTAATATTTTAGCTTTCTAGTAACTTTCTCAAATTTAGAGTAACTTTTGAAGGTTCTAACTAAATGGAAACTATGACAACACATTTTATATTGATTTGTAATTTCTTGATTATAAAGGATTGTGTTATTAGTGATTTGTAATTTTTATCGATGGCCTCTTTCACAATCTTTTCTTTAGGTAGGACTATTGGGAGCAATATAAATTTCAACCCATATTCTTTCTTCACATCTTATAGGGGAGCAATGCCCCCTTTTGCTCCTTCTATTGAGAAATCAAAGGCCCTCCTACCGTCATTTCATTGACTCGTAGGCTTTCCCTCTGCTCATTGTCTTTGCGCACTCCAGCGACGTCTGAAGGGGCAAGAAGCGTAGGCTCTGAACGGAGTTTAAACTTGGAGGATTTGGAGGTGAGAACTACAGTTTTGTTCCTCTCACGTCTTTCTTTTTTCTTTTTTTTCTTTTTTCGTGTGTTGTTTCTGATATTTTTTATCTGGTGAAATGATCTTCGGTCTTTAAGTTTAATCGATGAATTGAACATCTTATGTCAGATATTCGATGATTATGCTTATTCAAATTTACTGCATTTGCTTTCGTCTGATTCATGGGACAGGCGCACACCTCGTATGAATACACTGTTTCAGAAGGTGCGCTTGCTTCTGACAAAGGATGGAGGGTATGAACAGACTTCAAGCGGTAATAGAAGTAACGAATTTCTTATACTTATTCTTATTAATTTTTAAAGGAGAAAAGTAAAAAAAAAAAATGCGTTTAGTAACTTCTCATTCACTAGTGAAATTTACTACTAATAGAAGTAACTTTTATTTTATTTTCATCTGGTTAAGAATTTAAAAAATTAGATTGAGAAGTAGTGGGAGACACCATAGGTCTCTCCCTTGATAATAACTAGTTTTTACCCACGCGCTACAAACGTCGCAACTATTTTTTAGATGATATTGTATGTTATAGTTACTTAATTATATAGTGATATCATTTTAGATGTAATATAGAGATTTTATGTATGTTGAAGTAATATGTCAAAAAATTAGATAATGATGAGTGTCCCTAAATCATATTGGCACTTGCAAAAGTGAGATAAAATGACAATTATATAGGGGAGCAGTACTTAACCTACATGTGACTATATGCTGCTAAAAAATCAACTTGGCTAAGGCAGTTAAAACCTTGGCCTAACTTTGTTTCTTCTTTCCCCTTGAATAAGAAAGTCATCTTCACAAATTAGGGCCTCCAATTTTAGTTTCCCCGGAAGAGCACGATTTAAATAATTGAGTTGTGCTTATTATAAATTTTTTTTTATTTATATGCGTTCTTAGAAAAGTTAATTACTAACCTCTCATCAAGAAATTAAGATAAAATGTGATGACATCTATATTTTTTTCGTACAGGTTTTTAAACTTAGACGTGTTCATTTATATTGGTCGGTTTTTCGGTCTAATTTATAATCAGCCAAGTCACCCTGGAATACACAACAAATTTAAATATTCGGCGAGTTATTTTCTCTGTTTTGAAACAAATTTGAAGTACGCGTTGATATGTATTTAATGAGTCCGGTTAGTTTCTCTTCCCATAGCCGGCTAATTATGGTTGTCCGTTCCGAGACCGAAAAGAACTTCAATCAATTTTCACATGGAATATATATTTTCGTCTATAAGTTTGAGATTACAAGAGATTAACTCGCTTGCGCTACTCTTTCTCCTGCAAACTCTCATCAGCGACTAAAACCTATTGTCCTCGCTACTATCGCCACCGGACAGACTGAGCTCACAACAGCGTTTACTCCTGGCGAGCCGACGGGTTCCGCGGTGGCTTTGGGAGGAGACCAGTTTCCTCTGTAGAAATGCGTGAAATGCGAACTATTCTGCTGTAGAGAAAAACAAAATGCTATCTAGTGCCTTGCGACCCCAATTCCTTGTGGCGTCACTCGTGTTGCGGAATGGCCTTTTGGCGAGAGCAGGTGGAAGACCGACCAGTGCGAGGGATGACGTTGATCTCTCAAGACGATAATTAAGGCTGAACAGGATGACGAGATCATCCCGTTTTTTTATCTTCAGAAAGTTTGATGTCGTCGCCAACCTTAAAGTAGCAACTTCAGGGGCTACAACAGGACAAATTCTGCGCTTGAAAGGTACGTCAAAAAGTCGCATCGGTGTTTGATCAATGTCCACCGCCGGCCATGAGGGCGGGCACGGAAGCTTGTGAGGGAGGGTTCGGGAGCACGAATAGGGCCATGAGGGCGCTCACGATGGCCGCGATGGCGCCCATGACGAACGCCGGTAGGTTCCCTCCTCCGAATGCGTCGTCGAGCTTCCCACTCACCACGGACACGATCATCTGCAAGACCAAATTAGAAAAGCACGAAAAAGGAACGTCTCAATCAATCATCACCCGAGGCATTTAATCGAATCGAACCGTCGACTGATCGAGTTCCACTTTATGGCTATGCAGCGAATGGACTTTTAAGGTACGTCAGTCTCTCTTTCTTGCCGAGTCGCGTGTTCTTAGGCAGGAGAGGATTGTGATGTTATCGTGAGATGTCTGACGTGTAATTGTAAAGGGAAGAAATGGAGACTTCTTCACGTGGGCTCATGCAGAACTATAAATGTCTTGAGGGGGAAAGGGTTTTTTTTCTCGTCTCGTCTTCTCTTTTCCTTTCAAGTACGAAACGGTCAATACCGATCGATGGTGGTAATAAAACCTAGAGCAGATTCAAGTGATGATGCACGTTGGGATTCGATTGTGTTCTTGTTATATTACCTGCGGGATGACGATGGCCATATTGAGAACGCCCAACGAAAGCCCTGTAAAGGTAATTCGATGATCAGGACGAGTTCATCAGTTTTTGTCTGGCCGAAGAACCAGAAAAAGAAAAAAATGAATTATTTCACCCAAAAATATGGATGATTCCTTCACCTTGGCCAGCGCCAGCACTGGATGAGTAGATTGACGCCAAAGCGAATGGAATACTGTATGTGACCTGCGCAACGTTAGATGGAACGGAAGATTAGCCGACCTGGTTGCTCCCATTTGATTTTCCATTGCTCATAGAAAGTAGAAATAGAAGAAGGGATAATACTCACCGAGAGTGGGATACCGAGGGCGGAGAAGATGCCGAGAGCGCCGCCCTTGACGTTGGTGGGGGGCGGGACCAGGCCGTGGGCTGCGCGGTACGCCTTGGCCATCTTCGTGACGGGGATGGTGCCGGCCAAGCCGATTGCAAGCATGAAGTTGACAATGGCCCAATACCTCTTGACGCCGCCCACCACCTTCCCCATGGGCTCGACCACTAGAGAGGCGAAACCGAGGACCACCGAGTTGAGCATCAAGCCTAAGGAGCCGGTGTGAACACCGAGGTCGTAGAGCCGCCTCTCCGCGGGAGTCCCCTTCGCCTTCCCGCCGTACACCTCGAGGCCCACCCAGTCGGTGTCGTAGAGGATGAAGGGGAACCACGCGACCCAATTGAGGGCGGTCACGAGGTAGAGCAACCACATTGGTCTGGACAGGTTCTTGAACGCCGAGGTCACCTCGCTGCCGAACGGCGTCATTGGCTCGGGATCGCCGTTGGCCAGCTCCTTGGGCGACGGTTGAATGACCTCTTTGACCGTCGCGACCACGCCGATAGTCACCACCGCGAGGAAGACGATGTCGATGAGGAAGCAGGTCTTGAGGTTGGCGCAGTAGGTGTCGCAGGCGACCGTGGCGGTGAAGGGCAGCATCTTGTAGAGGTTGTCGATGGAGCCCACGGCGTAGCCGAGGACGTTCCCGACGGCCATGAAGAAGGAGTAGAAGGCGTTGGCGATGCGCATGCGCCTGTGGTCGTTGGCGGAGAGGTCGGCCAGGAGGGCGCGGCAGGGGCCCTGGAGCATGTTGTTGGCGACGTCGAGGATCCAGAAGCCGACCACGAAGATGGCGACCGCGCGGGGCTTCATTTCCCGGTCCAGCCTGTCGCCGGCCTTGTAGCCAAGATCAGCAGCGAAGCCGATGAGGATGACCGAGGTGGCGACGAAGAGGGCGCCGGTAATGATGAAGGGGCGGCGGCGACCCAAGCGACTCTTGGTGCGGTCGCTGAAGTAGCCGACGATGGGCTGCACCAGGAGGCCGGAGATGGGGCCGCAAAGCCAGATGAAGGACGCCCACATGTGCGGGACGCCGAGCTGCTGCACGTACGGGGTCAGCAGGGAGAGCTGCAGCGCCCACCCGAACTGGACGCCGGCCGCGATGGACGCGACCACGACGATCTTCCACAGCGGGGCCATGGCCACATGATCACCTCCGTACTCCATGCTTGCTATCATCTCTACTTAACTATTGTCCTAGTAGCAGTAGTAGTAGTCGTCTCGTCGTCGTTGTCGTCGTTGCCGCAGCTGCATGCAGGGGATGGATGTGAGTCCTCCCTGAGCTCCTCCAGTTACGCTTCCGCTTGCGTCTCGGTGTCGTCGTGGGAAAGCGGGAGGAAGCTGCCGTGGCTGGACAGCGAGAGCGACCCGAAGCTTCGGAATCTGCCCCCTCTTTATTCACTCTTTTTATTCAGTGCTGGAACTGGTCTTGAGGATTAGGTTCCCATGCGAACGAGCTCTTATATAGACACAAGGATGGAGAAGAGAGAGAGAGAGAGAGAGAGAGAGAGAGAGAGGAAGTGAGATCGGAGAGAGCGATGGATACCCACTCGCATTGATCGTGGTGATTAATTGCATTGCGCCACTTTTGGGATAATGACCGAGTCCAGTGGCCTTCAAATCCTTTTGGCTACACTTGGCAACTTGGCATGTTAGGGTTCAGAACTTTTCGTGCTATTTTATTATGGGGACGAGATTATTAGAAGTTTCATAATTTATGTGGGGCACTCATTCAAAATCGTTCACTTGAATGTTTATTCCAGTAATTTATCTTACGTGACTCTTGGCTTTTTAAAAGAAATTGAAGTCTAATGTGAAAAATTCTTTGTTTGTAAGAAGAGCTAACGCGTTTTTGGAAAGACTGTCTCTCCCCGTGAAAGTAGTTGACTCCATAAAGAAAATTTATAGAACTTTCTCCCACTCTCTCTCTCACTTTTGCTCTCCTTCTATCTTCTCTTACTTTGGCTTGGAAGCAGAGTCCGGTCACTTTGATGACAATGATGCAGCTCCTCCTCCGTTATTCACTGGTCTTCTTGCTTTTCTCTCCGTGTGCTCGCTCCGAGATCTAATCTCCATCGCTGAAGGAAATAAAGAAGGGACGATGGCAGCTCCTCAGGGAGTGTGTGAGAGAATCTCCTTCGTAGCACTTACGGTATTCTTATCCCCAATTTTATTTGTGCATGCGAGTGTTTCACTGTCGATCGTTTTCTGTTTTTCCCCGTTCTTTTTATCCTCGGATGCAGATGTTGGATAAATCGACGGTGGTCATCGGATAATTAACTAAATTTACCTGGCATTGCCAAAAATGAATGAAATTAGCTGTAACCCAGAAAGAAAGGTCACGTCCCTTGTATTTTAAGTTAATTTGCTAGTGCGTTAGTTCATCAATATTGGTTAATGTCGAGTCGTATCGTATCCTTAGTTAATTTGCTAGTGTGTCAGTTCATCAATTTAAGATAACATCGCAGTACGAACCTAATAGGGTCAGATAAGATTGAATATCAAATGAGTGGAATTCTGACAATTTGGAATGTTTAGTAAATTCTATTAAATTACCTGGATTCTAGGATCCACCCCATAACTAAAGTTCTTCGTGGAGAACATGCATATGCAACTTTATTGGACATGCCTAATTTAATCTATGAGGTCCCCTGATCCTTTTGCAAATTAAAGGTAAAGAACAGATGTGTCGCTGTCCGAATGGATTTGATTCCGTCTTACAGTTGATCAACTTGGCTGCCAACTTTCCAATTTAAAAATGGGGAGAAAGACTATGAAGCATTCATATTGTGATTCATGGAATAATTTCAAATAAGAACCTAAAGTGAGATCATTTTCTCAAAAAATGATGCGTGATGGGGTGAGTGATTCAAGAACGGAGATTTTTTTTGAGGGGATTTTTGTGGTTAAGTGTATGGAGTAGTGTATACGGTAAAGAAACAAAGAGGAATAAGAAAAGATCGAACGATCTCCTCCCAAGGTATAAAGGCCACGCCACCAACCGAGGATGAGGATCGAGATCTACAAAGCTCACCACCAAGGCCTAAAGCTTCCACCAGCCATGGATAGGAGAAGCTCACCACCAAGGCCTAAAGATTCCACCAGCCAAGGATAAAGGGCTTCTTGGCTCACCACCAAAGAGTGATCTACGCTCCAAGAATAAAGAAACCGAAAGGAGTTATCCACTCTCCAAAGGAGTTCACTCAAGCCGAGGAAATCTCACCATTTTCATTCATGAAATTCGTATATCCCCTACATTGGATAGTTTCCCCTACTTATAAGAGGATTTTAGCCTAGGAAATATTAAAAATAAACTTTTTTTTTTGTCAGTCCTACTCTATTCCTACTCTACATTCACTCGCGGACTTGTGTCCTGCCTCTTACAGGGCGTGGGAGTCGCAATCCACTCTCGAAACTTTAATGACCTAGGAATTAAACGTTCGACTCTTGAGCTATATAAAAATAAAAACAACTAGGAACTTAATAAAAAGCCATTATTAACACGGGAACTAAATGCCTTTAATCGTTGGCCTTCCACATTCTCGAACCGTTAGCTTTCCGTGTTCTTGAACCTTTGGCTTTCCATATTCTTGAACCGCATTCGTGAACCTTTAGCCTTCCCAGAATTCGAGCTCCTCCCTTGACCAAAAAATAATCCTCCCGAAACTTCATCAATTAGTCATACAAGACATCTAAAATGGCCTCCCTCTGATACCTATCGATATACCACAAAGTACCGATAAGTAATTAACATTATTCATTCAAAATGATCAATTGAAGAACATAATGCCCAACTTCTTTATTTGCTTGGATAAGCATCGATGGTTCTGAGTTGGTCGATGGAGCTACATTGGATGCACCCGCATCAAAAATAACTCAAAGTAAACATTATCTCAAATAAATAGTAGACAATTGATTGTTTTTCTCAAAGAAGAGCTCATAGTGGACATTATCTCATATAAAGGTTTGAAGTGAAAATATCAGTCTTAAATAAGAATCTGAGCCCACTGGTTGGCCAAACCTTCATCGGTCAGCTTGCACATGCGGTGCACTTTCCACTCGCGTGCTTATTCAGTCAATAAAGACGACAACAACTAGGGTAATTTTCTTTTCAAAATCTGTTTTGACCCAATTTGAAGAAGCCTTAAATTGATGTTAGGTTTCCTCGAGAGCTCTTTTGGGAGCAATTTTCCTCCTAATATCACTGATGTAACTTCAGTTTTTTGATTTGTGTCTATCATTCCTAGCTCCCTAATACTTCCGCTGGAATAAGAACACAGGTGACCTGTGCAAACCAATCAATTGGAGAAGATTTGACTTGCTAGTGAGCTCGAGTACTTATTTTGATTGAGTTAGCCACTTTAAGCCTTTATTTGTAACAATATTTACTCAATATTACTTTTTTTTTCTTGAAATGGCCTCACTTCAAACTTTTATTTGAGATTGAATTAAATATTCATGCCTTTATTTGAAACATGGTCCACTTTAGCCCTTTGATGAGAATCCTAACATACTTCAAGTTCTTATTTGAGATAATGTTTACTCTAGATCCTATTAATTGCAATTCAGGTTCTTATTTGAAATATTCCCTATTTCATGTGCACAATAATCCAAATCCAACTAACAAGCTTGTTTTTATTTTCTATTCTCTTACCGTGGCAACAGTAATGACTTGAGAGATATGGCTCTTTCTATTTGTGTTTGGTCAATCATACCTTAATTACTTAAAGATTGATGGCTTGGATCAACTGAGACCCAGCCAACAAAAATCTAGAAGGCTTGGGTCAAAGCAAAGTACATTGGGATGGAAAATGAAAGGTTAAATACTGAAAAGAATGTCCTAATCACCAAAATTCAAATTTATACCAGTATAATAAAAATACCTGTATCTACTATAAAAAAAATATAAACTTTGCCCACGCGCCAGTTCTTATATGCCATTACCTATATCCAGTGAGCAGCAGGAAGCGGCAGACAATGATGAGGATGCTAATGATGAGCTCAACGACCTAAACCCAGTGTTATTGTTGAACGGTAATGATGCCCAATAATGACCAACTCCTCCCAAACCAACCACTCCCCACCTTTCCTTTCCCTTCTCTCTCTGTCTTTATTACTGGGTCAGTCGTGGCGGCTTTGATTACGATGAGGTCTCCCGTATGGTCTTCGTAGCAGGGGCTTTGAAATTTGCTCTCCAGTGGAGCCGTGCGTTGCAACGAGTTCCAAACTCTGTCATGAGATCGTTCGGTTAAGGGGTTTAGATAAGACTCGACCCTTCCTATGGTCCATAGTTGTTATTTTCCAAGGTCCTTCTGGCGGAGGTTCTATTATATTTAAAGAGTAATGCTAGAGATGCAAAATATTGATTTGTAAAGAGACGTGTCATGTATCCAATGTAACAAAAATTCGTAATTTGGTGTCACATAACACTAAAGAGTTTGAGGTATCAATGTCATAATGAACAGAACTTAGAGTTTTTGGTGACACGGATAAGAAAAATAATTAGGGCATTGAAATCACAATGAACATAGTTTATGATTTTTTATTGTGCTTATCCGAAATGAAAATACCTATTTCCTTCACCAAATTCTAACAAATGGGTTTCATCATGTCGAACGTTGGTGTTTATCCGCTATCCTTAATCTACATGTCGTAAAATTTTGAGGCAATTGAACTCATCATCTTCCACTGAAAGAGTTGGGTCGCGAAAGATAGGAATTAAACTTTCCAGGAAGCTGTGGTCAACGGGTTAAGGCAAGGTCATGATTTCCATGGTCATCCGTTCCCTTCCTTTTGTCGCTTTATTAAGAAAGATCTCGAAATCTGGGGAGAAGTGGCTGCTTTAGAATTGGAGTTAAAGTGGCTGCTTTAGAATTGGAGTTAATGGTGGATTTCCCCATCATTTCGGTCTCCCTGATTGCGCTTTTGCTATAGCCACGCTCGCGATGTTGCGCTTTGTCAAAAGATTTATTCATAATTTGCACGACCTTTCGGACAAAGCGCGATGGTAATTGAGTTCCACTTCATCTCGCAGACATGATACGATGCTTGCAATATATATATTTTTAATTGTGGCACTTAGCTTAGGGAAAATGGTCGTGATGCATTGGACCTTCCAAATGTACTATGACACGTTTTAGGAGCTTTCGGTAATGCCACATCCGTGATGTTGCGCTTTGTCAAAAGATTAGCTCATAATTGGCATGACCTTTTGGACAAAGCAAGATGGCAATCAAGTTTCACTTTATCTCATGAACATTGGACGGTGCTTGCAAGTACTTTTTAAATGCAGCACTTAGCTCAGCGAAAGTGATTGTGGTCCACAGGACCTTCCAAATGTGTTGAGACACGTCTTAGGGGAAAGCATAAAAAAAGAAGAAAATGTTATATTTATTATATTAATACCAATTCAGTCCTAGACATTTTAATTTGACCAATTTGGTCCTAATTTTTTTTACACTGTATCAATTTAGTTAAATTATTCAATTTAAATAAGAGATTGTTAACGTAAAAGTCGATTATTCCACATGGTACGGTTAGTGTTGATGTAAATAATTTTTTTATTTTTAAAATTTTTATGAATTTTTTAGGTGCTATTTTTTATTCTTTTCTTTTCTTTCCTTAATTTTTCCCCCAACCGTGGGATGACAAGGTAGCCAAGCGAACCTTGCTAGCCATAAGCAAGGTCTAGGCAAGGGTCTTTGTGCCTAGATATAAGCCAACGTCATGACACCCTCACCTGTTGGCCAATGAGGGTGCAAGGACCCTTGATTAGGGCCGAAGAGGGTCACTGGCCCTCTCCGGTGGGTGGCAATGGGCGGCCGGCTACCTTGTTGGCCAAAAGCATTAAAGGAAAAATAAAAAATAAGAAAAATATAAAAAATATAAAAATTTGTAAAATTTGTAAAATTTGTAAAATTCGCTCATGTCAATACTAACCATGCCGCATAAGATAATTGACATCCACATTAGCAATTTTGGGCCTAATTAGCCAATGGATTGAATTTATAACAATGCAAAAATGTTGAGGACTAAAATCGATATAATTAAAATGTTTTAAAATTAAATTGGAGCCAATGAAATTAGTTTAGGGCTTTTTTATATATATACTTTTTCCAGACATTTATGATGTTGACAATCAAATACCCCCTCTTATAGCGTGTTTACAATAAACAAATCGGATCAGGCACACGATCCCAGGACCTTGCATGAATGAATTCAGGTGGGGGCTGGTGACCCCCTTCGCTGTGAGATTCACTGTCCTTTATAGCTTACCAAATTTTATTATATGATTATAATTTTTAAAATAATAAAATCTTATTATTCTAGATCATAGGATTCGGGATCGAGGTGCCTAGATCTAAGGCCCAGAGGCATGGACCCAAAATCCTAGCCAAACACATGACCCCCCTAGGCCAAACTCGGGGACTCGGTACCAATGCCGGTTGTAATTGAAGGTGGTAAATTGTAATTTTTGTCAAAGGTATTGGTGACACAAAAAATGAATGGCAACAAAAGATTGAATTCTTGCAAATTATTTTCTAGTAGATGCAATTGATAGGAAATAAATGAGATGTTGACAAGTGCCTTACTATAAGAAAAGAAAACACCTTCACGCTTAAAAATCTTTCCTCATTTGGTAACATTCGAGTATTGAATAGTATAAGCTTGAAATCAATATATCAAGTAAACAATCATAAAAGAGCAAATTACTTATGATGTTTAGTTGACATTCTAAAAAGTATATAATGAATTATGAGTTCAACACATTATGTTTAATGAAAATACATATGTCCCTCGATTATTATCTAACAATTTCTTATTCACAAATCTCGTGTTGAGTTAATAGAAAACTGTGAAACGACTTACCGCTTCAAACCCAAGAAAAAGAGCCTTTGCTTCTCTAAGGTTAATAATAGAAGACAAGTGTTTTTTGAATTGTATCCGCCAAAGGTACAACGACGAAGACCAAACCCTCAACTTCAATTTCAGCTCCTCGGATCCACGAGCACAACTGCCCAGTGGGTATCTGAAGCCTGATTACCGCTGTGCACAAGTCGTCACGAACAAAATATACGAACGTGATTTTGGTTAGAACATGACGAACTTCATCTTATTTTCCATTTGGATTGCGTGTGCGGGTTCAGAGCTGCCTTTTCTCTTAGTCAGGTGTAGTCATGCTTCAAAGCAAATTCGACCTCCTTAAATAGGTAGTGTTTTGCAGTTGTCTTGATGTCATTTAGAATTCATAGGGACTTTTCTAACGTGGGTTTTTGTGCATTTGCTGGCCCCTCCTATTAGTTCTTGACCACATCCCTGATTATGGTGCTACGAATAACAGCGTTGCCTTTCTTGCAAGGAGATGAGCGTGACAATCAGACCTAAAGAAGATGAAGGCTTTAGTTTTCCCACGGATCGTATGGTGCAATGCCATAGTCATCTTCTTCCTCAACATAACAAAGGCTGAAGGCTTTAGTTCCAGGTACGGATCGCACAAAGCGAGCATGATGTCAATCATTCAACTTAAACTTCTCTGCTATCCTTCAACCAGTGCCATACCGAGAGTGTCATTTAAGTAACTATTCCATGGATGAGGTTCAGTGGTTCACCTAATCTCCTACATGAGTTGTGACTAGATCACATCGGCCATAGATCAAGCGGGTTATAAGATACAGGCAGTGAGCACTGATCAACTACAGCAAGATTGAAGCACAGAACAATCAGCAGAGGTGAGAAAGAAGAATCCAACAGCGAGGAAAATGCATCCTTCCCTTAACTGCTTGGCCAGAATTAGGTTGAGTAGTCACCAATAGTGATGAAATAATCTGATTGAAGTCTCCATCCAGCTAGATAAGAAGATATATTTGACCAGGTTGAATGTATTACTCATTTCCTCCTTTTCTTTTAGCAATGTTATTCAGCATATGCCACTGCAGGACACTACACTAATCAGACAGAGAGAGTTTTGGTTATAGCTTATGAGTGATGAGCTTCTTAAACACTAAAACAGGACGATGATAGAAGAGCTAATTCAAGAAGATAATGCAGATCTATGTACATCTGGCGAAGCAAATGCACCAACTTAGACGGGTTTTCAACCACAGAGAGTTCACAAGGAGGAAAATCACTTCTTCTTTTTTCCCAATTTTGCTTTATGTACATTACACCATAACCATGAAAGTGAATTAGACAAGTTGAATAACTCGTATGGAATTCCAACCTGCATTAGAGCCTGAATTTCCCTCTCCACTCTCCAGCCATAACAGGTTTTGTCAGGAAGCTGACATAGCAACTAGACAGCATCATATGTCGGGTTGAAGAACCTGATTACAAGCATATAAAATGCCTGGTTCAATATTGGTAGCACCGTGGCCTATACCTATGTGCTTCTGTGAAGTAAACACTGCAAACAACAGTAAGATTGGTGAGGACATAAGTCAACTTTTTAAAACTGTAGACAAGAAATATTTGACATAATCTTTACGTATCAGAAAATATTTGACTAACATAATGTGAAAAGAACTTCCATCATATCCATACATAACCAAAAACTTTTCAGTCTGCATGAGCAAAATTATAACATTTCGATCAGTAAAGCTGACTAAGCATTACAAGTTGTTAAAATTCTCAATATTTTGGAATGAGGAACTGGTGTCCATAGCTCAAATTTCAAGACAGAAACATTTCCTCAGAAGCAACGGATTTATTACCAAGAAATCAGGAATGGATTACCAAGAAATCAGGAATGGATGTTTCAAGTTGTAGACACTAATAATCAAGTTGTCATTAGTGACTGCATCAATTTAGGCACTGGAAATTGCACATTAATCAGAATTCCCTGTGCCGATCCCAAACTGAAGTCCAGTTCTTCAATTTATTTAAGCATAATTGTATAGCATTCTTGGGAAAACGAAACTACATGTAAAATTTTTCTTGTTTTTCAACAGAACAAACCCAAGGAGGATATTGCAAAAAAGGAAACTACTTCTTTGTCTCAAAAGCTTCAATATCACATCCCACAAGAATCCCAAAGTTAGTCTAGTCCATCGACATATTTAAGTACAAATTGATTTGGCATTGTCCAAAAGGGGAAAAAAAAAAAAAAAAAAACAAACAAACCTTCTTGCAAGACCACAAAGAAAGGAGAAGAAGTAAAGCAAATAATCAACCTTTTTGTCTAAAAAGCAAATGGTCAACCCAAATCAAATAATGTCAACCTACGAGTGGGAAATAAAGAAGATAGTAATCACTAAATGCCTAATACAGAATATGTATAAGTATATTGGCAATAAAAATAAAAAATGGTTTAACAAGTACCGATTTCCAAATTGGTCACTCATCAAGAGAAACCAAAATTGAGTTCGGCTCCGTTGTAGTTGACAACTCTGCATTCAATTCACAATGAAAATGAGAACTGAAGTATCCATTGTAACATAGAAGGGCATAAACAATGTATAAAAAATTTTCACCTGACTCAAAATTTTCGAGTTCTCCTAAATCCTCCTCAACCAAAAGTGAATGTGGTGTGAGCGTAGCCAATCTCGAGCACATATAAGAGCCTCCACCATACTTGGGGTCAAAGAGCTATGAAACATGTCAAGCACACAACCTGTTGTGCTAAACGCAGCCTCTGATGCTACAGTTGAGACGGGCATGGCCAAAATATCTCGAGCAATGTTAGAGAGGATAGGATATCTTGAGGCATTCACTTTCCACCAATTTAAGATATCAAAGTTGGGACTATAACGTTCACATCCTTCCTCCAAATACTTATCCAATTCAGATTTTTCTTCCAAATAATATTGTCCCGTTTGGCTAAGATACTTCGCGGTCATAATGTCAGCACCGACTTCAGGATAGGTTGACACGTTTATCATCTCTGTGCTCTTTAACCTCAAGTTGCCTTGGGGGCATATACCGGTGCGGTATTGCTCGAACAATGACATTAAAGATTTTAAAACTTTATCTCGCAAAGTTTCTGACTGCTTACTCTTATAAACATCATTAATCAGCCATTTCACATATTCCCACTTATGTCGAGGGTCAAGTATGCAAGCAACAAACAAAGTAAGATTGATGTTGTTTACATTGCCAAAATACTTATTAAATTTGGTCTTCATTTTTTGGCCATTTGTCGCAAACTTTTGTCCTCATTCTCACAAAATCCATCAATCATTGTATGAACCCCATATACATGCTTCACCATATCATTACTAGTGACATAAGAAGAACCCAAAACTTTTAAAGTGGTATCAAAGAACAACTTTAGGAAAGGAAGAAATTGACGAACATACTCCCAATCATCACTAGTGGGCAACCCTTTCGCCTTAGAGAGCTCTTCAACAAATTTGCTATCTTGAATTTCCAATAAGCCAAAAGCTTTTTGAAACTTCAAAGCCACCTCCAACATCATGTATGTTGAGTTCCAGCGAGTCTCCACATCCAAATATACAAGACTCTTATACTCAATATTTTCTAACTCAATACAATTCTTAAATTGTTTCAGCCTCGTAGGGGAAGACCTTACATAATGAACAGCCGAACGTATTCTAACAATGGAATCATCAATGTCTTTCAACCCCTCTCTCACAATCAAGCTAAATATATGAGCACAACATCTCATGTGAAGTAACTCACCTCTCAATACTAGAGAGTTCCAAGAGTCCAGTCTCATTTTCAAGAATTGAATTCCCAAGTCATTTGAATTTGCATTATTCATGGTGATAGAAAATACTCTACGAATCCCCCAACTAGTTAAGCATTCCTCTATTGCTTTTCCTATTATCTCGGCAGAATGACCCGGGATTTGACAAAAATTCAAAATTTTCTTCTGCAACTTCCAATCAGCATCTACAAAATGAGCCGTGAGACACATATAACTCAAATTCTGACAAGAGGTCCATGTGTCGGTAGTAAGACAAACCCTAGGAGATATATCGGAAAAATATTTCTTCAATTTGCTTCTTTCATCCACATATAACTCAAAACAGTATTGCCTCAACATGTCGCGTGACGGGATTATAAACTTCGGCTGGATTCTATTCACAAATCGCTGAAATCCCTCATGTTCCACGAACTTGAAAGGTAATCCATCAAGAATAAACATGACAGCTAGTTCTTTTTTACTAGCATTTTGATCAAATTTCCACGGACTAGATGAACTACCGACCCTAACAAGTTGATCCGAGGCAATTTTTCGCCTTTTCTCCACGTTCGCATATGGGTATTCTTTACATCTAGCTAAATGATGATGCATTGCACTAGTCCCTTGACCACTAGCACAACCAATTTTTACCCCACAATATAAACATCCAGCCTTTTCTTGGCCCTTATCTGCACAAGGAACCCTTTGAAAGTGTTCCCACACAACAGATCTCCTCTTTCTATCTCTCTCTACGACACTAGGATCCTTTGTTGAAGACATCTACCAATCCTTCTATCTATGACAATTGAACCTGAAAATTATCATTGCAATAAGATATAATGTGCTGGACCAATTCTCTTCTACAATCAAAAAGTAAACAAGTATGAAACACAAAAGCTGTAGTCCTCTACATATTCTCGACAAAAACTTAAAAAGCTAGCAAGCATCCCTAGGTTCACATTCATAGAAAGTGTTGTACAAACATCAACATTCATAGGGCCAAAATTACTCCCCCTCTATTTTTGAACAATACAGCGATGAACGAGCACATGCACACAACACAATCTCAAATAAAATCACAACGCATGATGTAAACACAAAAACCTGAATAAAGGCAGTGACTAGATAAGAAAGAGAATTATCTTTACGGTACAGCTTCATCAGCTCATAAAACCGCACTAATCTCTCATTTATGGATGAGCAGCAGTAAAATTTTTCACCCTGAACTGATTCTATTTCTGTTTTCAAGTGGCTCCGTCAAGCTAAAAGAAAAAGGCCATCGGCATAGAAACAGAACCGAGCACAAGCGCAGAACAACAAGAAAGAGGCGAAATCCACCAGCAACTATTCCAGAAGAGGGACAAACGTAAGACAAAACACCGAGAAGATAAAATCCCCATCCCTCTCCAACAAGCAACAGGGAAATCGAAATCGAAATCGAATCTACGAAACGAAAGCCAAAACATGATAAGAGAGGCGAGAAGGGAAGAATCGATCGAACCTCGTGAGGAATCGACGGAGATGGCCGCGAACGAACGCGGACGGGAGCGGATTGAATAACGACGGAGATGGGCGACGGCGACTGGAGCTGCAGAATCGAGAGCGGAAAGGGGACGCGGACGGAGGAGGCGGGTCCGACGGGACGACCGGAGCAGCTAGGGTTCTATGCTTCAGCTCGGTTTCCGGTCTTGACCCGAACCGAACCGAAACCGTTGCGACAGCCCGATCTTTTCGAGCTTTTATCCGGATCGGGGGGACCCGACCCGAAATACGGTGGTGCGGAGTTGGGGGAGAGAGATCGGGCATCTTGCATCCGACCCGGAAAATGCGGATTTTTTTTACGCCGGCCGTACATTTTGCCTCCTCCAGCGTTTTCTTAGGCCCTGTTTGGTAACCATCCAAACAGTCCGATTCGATTTTTTGTTCCCTGCACCGCCGTTTGGGAACAGAATCGCGTTTGGTAAATTTTTGTCCAAAACCGATTCTAACAAATTTACTCCCAGCACCGTTTTGACAAGAATTCGAATCGGGAAAATATGATTCTCCGTCCGAGAATCAAAAAGAGAATCAAAAGTCTTAATCAAAAAAAAAAATTTATTTCTATATTTTATTTTTATTTCTTCCTAGTATGAAATATATATTTGTTGTATATAGAATACATATTTAATTTTATGTTATAATTTAGTATTTTTATTTATTACATATTGTAGGGATATTAGTATAGTTTATACTATGGTTTATTATTTACTATATAATAAAAATTGATTAGTTAATATTTTTATTACTTAGTATAAAAATATAATTAATCAATGAATGGTTTATGAAAATTCAATATCAAATTTATTTTAATCTAAAAAGGTAATTAAAAAAGAATTGGAATAGAATTTAAAAGAAAAGATGAGAAAAAGAAAAGAAGGGCATGAAGAAAAGAAAACAAGAAAAGAAAAAAAGGAAAAGAAAAGAAAATGAAAAGAAAAAAAAAGGAAAATGAAAAGAAAAAAATGAAAAATGAAAAAAAAAAGAAAAAAGAAAACAAAGGAAAAATGAAAAAAAAGAAAAGAAAACAAAGGAAAAAAGTAAAAAAATTATTTAAAAATTAAAAGAAATTGATTTGGAACAGAATTAATGAACACGGTACCAAACGCAATTCTCTTCCGAATTAGAAATTTTAGACGCTTACCAAACAAATTAAAATGCTTAAAATCGCTCCTAATGTAATCAAAAAGACCGCCTGATCGAATCGCCTCCTAATGTAATCGTTACTAAACGTGCCCTTATAGCGCGAAAATTACCAACTTAATATAATAAACAATCAACAATTATTTTCGCCAATTAACCTTTATTCGAAATTATTGAGATTCGACTGTTGCACCAAAATTCATTACATTAGTATACCAACTAATTTTAGTCGCTTGCCAACTTTATCCTGCTTAGTTTTAATGAGTGCCAACGTTTTTTTGTTTTTTTTTGGTACTTCTAGAATTACTAACTACTCCAATAATTAATTGACATTAACTTTTTTTAGTCACTTCCCAACTTTTTTTTTTTAATCTTACTTGGTTCTAAAAAGTACAATTTTATATTTCCAAAATTACTAACTACTTTATTAATATACCAATATCGATTTTTTGGCTACCAATGTGTTGAAGTTACTTTTATATGATATTACCACTTGTAATTTGATCGATTTATCAACATTCATTGCATTGAGTTACTAAATAATTATAGTCACTTACCAACTTTTCCATCTTGCTTGGTTCTAAAAAATACCAACATTTAATTATGCTCTCAAAGTTATCGACTTAATTAATAATCTAAATATATTTGCTTCTGTGACTTACTTATATATTAGATAATTAGTGATTTTGGAAGTTGGCAAATTATTAAAGTAGTTAGTGACCTGCGTATAAGCTTTTATGAAAGAGCCAAAACTAAAAGCTTCTATAATACAATTTCGTCTCATCTATTTTAGAAGCAATCCATTTCTTTAATCTTGAAGAGTGGCTAGGAAAAAAGATAACCCTTAGGCCTCACAGTCAGCATAATCTTTTGAAAGTAAAAATTAACGCAATAACATGGGTGATTCTTAAACTTCTCAATAATATTCAATGCATTCCCTAAACTTATTTTATATTTAATCTAATAATTGAATTCTCAAAAATACACTTAATGCAATCTTTTTATAAGCGTATTGTAACATTACGTGTATTTTTTTTTTTTTTTTAACCATGGATTGCAATGTCTTTTTTTCCTTAGTTAGAAAATATTTTCCTTTCTCTTTTAGCCAAAATAAAGAGAGGTATATGATAATTATGGTTATGTCAGCTCATGGTGTTCTAAGAGAACGAGTCAATAGGATGGATTCTTGAAAGTCTAAGGACTAAATTGAATAAAAATAAATTCAATAACCACATTTAATATCAAATAAAAATTAAAACACTCGTGTGATTATTCTCAGCAACGAAAGCTGATAGGAATGGGAATTTTCCGATTATTTCAAAGTTACTTGCCGCACAACACTCATGTACAATGTCACCTGCCTATATAAAATTTCCCATTCTTATGCATCCCGGCAAGCACAAAATTACTAGAGAATAAGAGAAGTCAAGCTATCAAAACGCGCCTCCGGTTATTTCTCTGGTTGGACAGTCCAAGAAGGCAAAACTTCAAGAGAGAAATAACTCATCGCTCGGACATCTTTTGGGGCCAATCCTTTTTCTCTTTTATCATAGTCCGCGTAATTTTTCAGGACAAATCTTTATCTCAGATGATAGAGTCGAGATTCGCACCAAGGTTATATTTTCAAGAAAGACACGTGGATAGTAATGCCGTTATTAATAAATTTGGTCCAGTTTTGAAGTATTGATGTAAATTATCAAATGATCATGTATTTTCTATATTTTTCGCATGACTTTTCAAAAGAAATCTCTGCCTAATAAAATCGGGACTTGTGGATGGCAACGCGGCTACTAATTTTCTAAGGGGAAGGGACGCGGGGGGCCAGGGGGAAGTTTCCCTCCAAGACAATCTCGCGGCCGTTTCTAGGACGACGGAGAGTCAACGGCTCTCGGTTGACTTGGAACTTCAAAAGCCAAACTCAGGAACGAACGATCTCCCATCTCCCTCGGTTCATCCAGAGTCCCCCTCCCTCTCCACTTCCCGATGGTGTTCAAGGTCTTGACGTTCAATCCCAACGATAATTACCTCAACACTCGGCCTGGCTCGCCACCGGCCTTCACACCTTCGCCGTTGGCTTCTCCTATCGTCTGCAGCGGTTGCACAGGCGTCATCAGTAGATTCAACGAGCTGCAACTGCAGGATCTGTCCAGGTACGGTCCCTTCTCGATCGTCATCATGAGTCCAGTCACTAGAAACCTGGTCATCCGTCCCGAACTCTGCTTAAAATCGTGAATTCTCTTTGGAAAGATCACGTTTCATCTTAATTTCATGCATCAGAGATGGAGGAGCCGTGGAGGAGGCTCAGGAGGAGAATCCTGGGAGAAGGAACGGTTCAGCGGGAAAAGCGAACCCAATTGCCGAAAAACAGGTAGAGCTTTTTGAGAGCAATTGTTGGGATTAACATGTCCTTCATCTTTAGCGATTCAGCCTCCAAGTGGCGATTCATTAGCATAGCTTGGATGTCGTTGAACATCTTCATCTTACTTTCTGAGATGAACAAAGAAGACGAGCGTTAATATGGATGTACATGTTGCTGATACGTTCTCCCTGCACTTCCGGCCAGTAATATTTCCGACAACTTGTAGTTGTAGCTGCTGTCCATGCGCTTTGAGGTCTCAATATAAGTCTAACTCAAAACTGTACATATAAGTCAATCACCTTCTCCAGAATCCCTGTTCTCTTTTCTTTTCTCTACTTATATAATTCTCTCCAGGTTTTTCCCCCTAATTGTTGGGTGGTGTTTTTTCCCCTAGCGGTCCTCTTTTGCAAAGCGTCGAGAGGATTTTCATAGTAAAAGGTTATGTTTTTAGATAAGTTGGAACTGGTCTACAATTTTCCATTTGGTATCAGAGCATTCTACATTTCCAAATCACATCTTGTAGCTTAGAAAGTGCCCTAAGGGCATCCCTCAAGATTTTCTAGTGATTTTGTTGTGGACAGTCCGGGATTCTTTTAAGTATTGATAATGCCAGGATATGGCACAGCGTTCCTTTTAAAGATTCGAAGGACCCATTAATTTCGTTGTTTAATGTAGTTTGTTTGCCGAACAGGTCAAGGCCTTCTCGGCAAGGCAGTTGAAGTTCTGGATGCAATTGGTGGTAGTATGACAAATTTGAACATAAACAGCAGTTTCATGTCAAGAAGTAGAATAAAAGGAGTGCCTATATCAGTTTTGGCCTTTGAAGTTGCAAATACTATAACAGAGGGTGCCAACCTTATGCAATCCCTCTCGGAACAAAACATTGCATATTTGAAGGAAGAATTGCTCCCATCAGAAGGTGTGCAATGCCTAGTATCAACAGATATGGATGAACTGCTGAGAATTGCTGCCGCTGCCCAGAGGTAGTCCATGCAGGATTACCATTTGTTTTTCTTTAAGCTATACATGAGGAAACGTGCTATTTTAAATTAGGATGCACGGAACATTACTATCTTGCTGTGCAATCTGACAGGGAAGAATTGCAATCTTTTACAAAAGAGGTGGCACGGTTGGGGAATCTATGCAAACATATTTCATTCCATAATTTGGACCGCTCTTTTAAGCTCAAAAAGTAAGCAATTGAGTTGTTCAATTACTGCTTCTGCTTAAACACAGCTTTCCAGGTAATTACCGCTCTTGCATCTGCTTCTCTCTCTATTGTCCGATAGGAGGGAGTCGAGTGCTGCACCAGGGACACCATTAAGGAAAGACGCGTGGGCAGTAATGCTGCCATTAATGAATCTGGTTCAGTCTACATCTGTGAGTACTTCTAAGCTAGCCATGCATTATTACTTTGGTTAATAGAGTATCTGTGGCATGTCTTAGTTAATTTATTTATATTGAAAGTCTAGATTTTAAGTTGTACCTTATGGCAAAGTTTTCTTTCTGAGAAATCACCTTCCATGTTGTCTGGATGATTATTGGAGTTAACTTGTTTTGATTTTTCATCCTCTAGGTGGAAATTTCGATCAATTTTCTTTTGCTTTCTCTCTTGTTTTTATCATTCAAAGGTTGTTTCTATCTTATTGCTGTCTCTTTTTACCCTTTAGATGAACTTTCAGTAATTTTTCTTGTCTTCACTTCATATTCGAGTATTGTTCTTGCTTTGTGTCCGAAATTACCACCTGTAATCAAAATGAAAAATTATGCATTTAAAGTCTAAATACAGGTAACCCACCCTACCCGCCAAAATTCATTTCGATTGAGTAAGAAGGCCTTCCGGCGAAGTAGTTTGCTAACTTCGTTATGACTACTTTTGCAATCAGGGTTATCCTTGAACCTGTAGCTAGCTCCCTGCTTATTAGGTCTTCAAAATATCACTTGGCATTATTTAATGATGCTTGTGGAGATAGTACTCGAATTCATTCAGATATTGTCTGTGAGGAAGGGCAGTAACGGAATTTTGGATCTAAGCCTTCAAATACCTCAGTAATAAATTAGGAGGTTTCTCATCAACGTGACCAGCCGCTTGCATAATTCTCTCTCTCGCCATCTTCCATGCCAGTAAAATTTTTAGCACAGGAACTATTTGTAAAGTTTTTTATACTGCATATGTAACTTTTAGGAGGCATTAATCATTAAAATCAAACTTTCTGTTGGTCAAAAATGAAGAGGGAATAGAGCACTAGATATAGATTCACCAGTAGGAGGAGAACTCATATTCAGAAATAAAAAGCGGGGTCTCTGGACATCTTCCAAGACTGACGTTAGTTAACTACAATCTCGCTAACATGTAAACACCCACCAGCGAAATTTCCTAACAAGCCTAAAATCTAGGACAAAGAGATGCAAGTAACACTTTCGTATCTATTAACTATATTTCATGGGATACGGCAGTCCCAAAATTATTCATCATCTCCTATTTGTAGTAGAATGTAGTGCAAGTTTCCTCGTTTTCTTTTCAACACTTATCCTTGAAATCTAATCGTCAATTTATATTCCTGAAACGGAACTTTGAATTTGATGTAGAAAAGAACCTCTAGCGGTTTATCTGTCATTACATCATTAACACCAAAAGTACAAGCAGTGCCGTCACCTCATTGGAAAATGTATTTTGCACCCACGTTCTTTTAGTCAATTATACTTATTTAGTAAGATGGTGGATGAAAATCGTGATTAGTTATGACTGAAAGAAAGAGTGCAATGAATACATTCAATAACTAGCCACTAATGTTTTTCACCCCCGGTGAGTCTGGAATATCAGGTTCTTTCATTGAAGT
Source organism: Eucalyptus decipiens (assembly GCA_014182575.1). Taxonomy (NCBI): domain Eukaryota; kingdom Viridiplantae; phylum Streptophyta; class Magnoliopsida; order Myrtales; family Myrtaceae; genus Eucalyptus; species Eucalyptus decipiens. The sequence goes on from CM024614.1 coordinate 50,936,363, forward strand.
AACAATTGCTAGTCTTTATGAATGACAGGAGTTGTATTCCAAATTACAAGCCTTGGACAGAATCGAGAAAGATTATCAGCAAAAGCGGCAAGAACATATAAGCCTTGACGAGAAAGATAAAAACCGTGAGTTCTCAAGACATCATGTCTTGGTTACAGACTATGGTACTTTTGTCACAGCATCTTAATTTGCTTGCATCAGTATCTCCTTGGATAGTGAACGCATACATCAAAGAAAGAATTTCCTTGACACTCTTGCTCATCGGCTTGTTTTGGAGTTCAGGCATTCTGATTTTTGATATGACTGGTGTATCATTCTCTATGCCTTAAATGGTCTTGAGTCTTTTATATGGGTTTCCACCGCTTGTTCAATCCATCATCCTTGTGATTCAAAATTTGTACCTTTTTTTCTTCTTTACATGATTGGACCGGTCTAACCTATTTTTAGTTTCTAGTTGAGAACTAGCACTTATTCATAATTTTGCAACTCTAATCTTGGCTTGAGAGTGGCGTGTTAGTGCTTTGATTTGAAAAGATGTATACTGGGATAGGGGAAACTGTTACCCTCCCTGTTCTTCATAGTGTGTCGAATTTAACTTTTTCCTTGTATAGTTTATTATACTTGGTAAAAAGAGTGTCCTTATTGTTCACTTTGATGGCTGGAAGAGAGCCTTTCAATTCTGAGGTCACAGCTAAAGAGTCGGAGGATTCATGTGAGAAGTTTAAAGAAGAAATCACTTTGGTCGAGGTCTCTGGAAGAGGTACCTAGTTAATTCTGCTCTTTCAGCTTTTCCCTTGACTTTGTTCATGTCAATGTATTCTCAGTTGCGTAGACTAACAAATTATTTATATTTAGGAGGAAAAAGAAAGATTTTTGCCCAAAAATTCTCTGTATATTCTTCTTGATAAGCTTTGAACAGAAATTTTGAGATAATTGCATCTTCTAAAGTCACAAAAAATCCTTTTCCTTGTCCAAAATCTACTGCAGTTTTTGCAGACTTAATCTGCATATGATGCAAATATACTCTAGAAATAAATTGTGCTTTAGTTAGGAAAACTGCAGCGACGAGGATGATATTTTGCAGAACTTTAATGGAAATGAGATTAAAGATAAAAATGAACTAGAGAAAACTGGTAAATTAACAATATGAGACAAGCTGTTAGGCAGAGTTCACACTGTTTCAGTACTTTGAATGCCTAGCGTATAAGCATTTTGTCTTCTTACAAATTTGATAGGAACGATTGCTGATATGACATTCTTACTATGTGCTCTTTAGGTGGTCGAGAAGCTTGTGGATATTATCCTTTGTCTCCAAATGGAAGTTCTTAAATCCTTTGGTAGTGCTGGTATGCTTTTCAAAATGCAAAGATCCTCTTCCCCTTAAAATGTGCTTCTGCTGAAAAGAAGAAATATGGACGATACCAAGATGAAATCAGAATAAGATGCGCTGAGATGACTGAATTATTGCAGCTACTTTGCTGCATAAGTTTTTGTGCTTACAAAAGAACTTTTATCAAGTCTGTTGTCTCTCTCTTTTTTTTTTTTCCTTTTTTTATCAAGTCTCTTGTCATCCACCACATTTTACTTGGTTGATCATTCAAAATATCTATTGGTCCTTCAATTGATGATTAATATATTGAAGTCCATGAATGGAATATTGGTCTCTTTATCGAAACACTCATAACGTTTCTCATCTTTAATCATTCAGATTGTGAAAGAGCAGCAGGAGGTTCTGCCAGCAATGGTAGTAAATTGGGCTCTTCTGACCTGGCTTTTCACTATGCAAGCATTATAATTCAAATTGACACTATTGTGAGTCCATAAATTTTTCCGATTTTGACTCTTCTGGAGTTCTCATTTCCTAGTCTATTTTTTCCTTTCCATTTTCGTTCAATTGCGTGCATCCTAATTTGGGTTCTTGAACCAATCATGATAAAAAGAAGCACATGTATGGGAGTTGTAGGATTCTTCATTATGTATGACTCCAAGAAACTAATATTGCAGTCTGGGTCCATTCACTCTGGACCAGATACTTTGTGATGTGGAACGATCTGGAAAATGCAAAGACCATGTGCATGCATAATTTAACAACAAATATAAAGACATCATTTGCTTACCAGAATCCTAAATTTCTCAACCTGAATTCAACATGGACAGGAACAGGAAAGGGGCCTGAAACTTTTATGGTTATATACCATTAAGAAACCGTTCTTAAATACAGATTGATCTGTCAAGCAGGCTGACCAGCCATCCAAAGATCTCTCAAGTATTGACTAGAACCTAGCCGTATTAACTATAAATATGAAAAAGACATATTTGCTTACCAGAATCTTAAAGTTTTCAACCTGAAGCCAACACTGAGAAGAACAGGAAAGTGACTCAAAGCTGTTGAATCCGTCATTGAGTACATTAAATGTGGTTAGTGTATACGCATCTACTACTGCAATGGCATTTATATGGTTCTCCACGTGATCTCTTGATCTTTTAATCAATCAGACCTTTTATTTGGAGTTTGGCCTCTGCTATAAGTGTCTACCATCTGTATCTTCTTATATTTACTCATATTGTTAATTGTTGAAACAGTGAGGAACATTCATGTGATTAACAACTATTGCATACCGGTACTTAGCCTCTATATGCTTAGTTAATTTCTTTGCCCAATAAACTTCCATTTTCTCAGTAGCATAAGAGAACCACGACTGGGAAAACTGTCAAATGGCTTGATGATATGAAGTCCATGATCACAAGGTCTTAGACATGAAGATAAGATTTTTTTTTTTTCCATGTTTGCAAACTGTCATTTATCAACTTTAAGTAGCTCAAATAGAATGACAATGGACCATGTATTGTTGCAAAGAAAATATTGGTGAAATAGCAAGAAAAGTGCTGAGGAATCCATTACTGATTTCCTTTGGTGCTAAAGATGGACTTGGTATGGTCTTTTTTGACCCATATAACTTCTATTCCAATTAGGTAGCTCATTCGGGCTCTGTAACTCCAACAATGAGAAATATATTGTACCAAGGTCTGCCACCCGGTACAAAGTCAGCTATGCACTTATGGCTGCGGCAAGTTCAGATTCAGGAAGAGGTAGTTAACATGTATTATGTAATCGCTTTTACAGAACATACCTAGATATATTTATGTAAATATTGCCGTGGACCAGTTCTTAAGCAGAATATGATTTCCTCATCTGGGGTATCCACCGTGTGGTGTCTGTGCAGCCTACAATTCCAATTATTAAAGCTAAATGGAGAAGACACTGTCGTGGCTTGCTCCAATTGCAGCTAACACAATCAAGTAAGTTGCGAAAGCATCTGCAGGTGCATGACAAATTGTGCTATAAACTTGAGAAATGACGTGTCTTTGCCATTGGTTATGTTTGAATTTGGATTGTCATTTCATACCGCTTATTTATGAGGTTTATCATGGGTTTGCATGCATGTAGTCTTTCCTCCATTGAACAATTTTAGCGCTTGGGTTGGACTTCAAATGCGAACAATTCTGCCTCTCATACCATTTGTTTTTTGAAGTTTCGATGCATGATTAACGCATAATTCCATTTTTTATTTGTTTGAACTAGAGCACACTATGGCTTTGCGAAACTGGGAGAATGGGCAAAGATGAGGTATTTAAGCTTAGACTTTCGTGTTCCCACCTTAAACGTTTTCTCGCCTTTGAACATCATCAGGATTACCAACTGATATTCTTTTTCAGGTCCAGAGTAAACCAGAGACCCACTGGCAGGGGTGATGTCATCAGAATCGACACTCTATATCATGCTGATAAGGAGAAAACTGAGCCCTACATTGTTGAACTGTTGTTCTGGCTTCACCAGCTGGTCTGCAAGAGAAGGGCAATGGACAATGGAATTACCTGTTCACTTGATTCGACGGTTTCTTCACTAAGTGTCGAAGAGATCAGATCATCTTCTTACAGTTTGCGTAAGGATGGGCTTAAGTGGAAGCTGATGGGAAGAACGAGGAAGATTCTGGAATCGGAAACAGGAAATCCCTATTCATGCTATTACCATCTACCTGGTGATTCTCCCGCCAATAGAAGTCTGGGGGTATCAGTTCCGATTCTGAAAACATTATCGATGGACTTTGGCATAGACATGATGACTGCATTGGATGTCATTGATGGCATTCCCGCCTCTTGGAGTCCATGAGCAATCACTCTGAGAAAAGCGATGACTACAGTTCGTACAAATAGTAGGTGTACATCTACATCTTGTACACTGGAACTTGGAGGGAGATAGTGGACAGTAAGACATCATTTGGATATGTAGCGGATGCCAAAACAATATATCACGTTGCCTGTTCGTCTTCTGATACGGTTAGAAGAGTATCTACGGTCTTGCAAGACCATGTGAACATTTATGTTGCAGCTGACCATAAGTAAATACCTTGGATTCAAAAATTTATGTACGACCATCTGCCATGCTTTGCTTTCGCAGGTCGCCCGATTTGGGGACTGTGTATAGGTCAACCGTTCGGGTGATGATTGTTAGGATAGTTAGGTAATTAAGAGTCTTGTTGTAATCTATGTTGTGATCGCCCATGATTTCTTCGTGATCTAGTAATGCCTTTTTAGTCTAAATTCGCTTCCTATGGTCTCTAAATAATTCATTGGTCAAAACTCTTATCTTCAAAACAATCACGGGTAAGTTTTTTTGTGTCATGCTTTGTAAGATGCTTTGCATTATTAGTATTATTATTATTATTACTATTATTACTATTATTATTACTATTATTACTATTATTACTACTATTATTATTATTATTATTACTATTATTATTACTATTATTATTATTATTATTATTACTACTATTATTACTACTATTATTATTACTATTATTATTATTACTATTATTATTATTACTATTATTATTATTACTATTATTATTATTACTACTATTATTATTAGTATTACTATTATTATTATTACTATTATTATTATTACTATTATTATTACTACTATTATTATTACTATTATTATTATTACTATTATTATTATTATTATTATTATTATTATTATTATTATTATTTAATAGTTTCTATTTACACTATCATATTTAATATGTTCAGTAGACATTCACGTCAAGTATCTTATAATGTGATAGAAAAATGTACTTTCGTAAAGATATGTTTTCAAATAGTAATATTAGTTAGACATAAGCAATTGAATTATAGAACACCGAAAGAAAATTGCAAAAAAGAATTAATGTGTGTCAATGGATACTATTGGATACAGTGAATGTCTCGATCGCATTACCAAGCTCGTCAAAATTGCTTACTTTTCCTTCAAAGAATCCAAACACATGCTCATTTAATACAATTTAAGGCGCGTTTGGTAATATTTCTGTTTAAAAATTGTTTCAGGAAACAGAAATAGAAAAAGTGTTTTTGTTCCTAAATAATTTTTAAACAAAAAACGTGTTTGGTAAACTTGTTCTAGGAATAATAAAAATGAACAAAACACGTTTGGTAAATTTGTATAATTTTTTTTTATTTCTTTTATTTTTTAATATTTTTATTTTATTTTTCTATTTTCTTTCTTATTTTTCTCATTTATTTTTCCTTTTTTTCTTTTTCTTTTTTTTCCTTTTTTTTTTTCTTCTTCTTTTGGCTTTGCCTCACTCACCGGCCACGGCGAGGCTCGTCGGCCCCGTGAGGCCGAGCCTTGTTGGCGGTTCTTCGGGCGAGCTCGACCTTGCCGAATCTGGGCGAGATCGAGCTTCGCTAGGGGCTGGCGACGCTCGGCCTCGCCGGGGGCCGGCGACGCTTCAGCGAGGTCGCCCCCACCTATTCGAGGCCGACGACCAAAGAAAAAGAAAGAAAAAGAAAAAGAAGAAAAAGAAAAAAGAAAAAAAAGAAGAAAAGAAAATGTTTCTAAATTTTGTTCCACAAACGAGAAACAACAATTTTTTGTTTCTTATTTTTGTTCCAGATGTGTTTAAACAAAAATAATTTTGGAACAAAACGTACACAAACGTTTATGTTTTATGTTCCTTTTTTGTTCCTAAGAATAAAAAAAAAAAAAATTGTTCAAAAACAGAAAAAAGAAATGCAAACAAACGCAGCCTTATTCGTCAAATGACATGTAATCTTCATTCTCGATTGTTATATTTGTAAAAGGACACGTTATTTCGTTAACGACACTCACAAGTCACAACACCCTCCCCACCCCCCCCCCTTTCTCTTTCTTCCCGGGCTGAGCTAGGTAGGCCTAGGCCCGTCCTTATAATTACAGGCTCTTCTCCAGGCCCATCTATAAAGTGCCTTTGGGCTCTCGTGGGGCAGGTAGGGCCTATAGGGGCGCCAAGCCGATGATACGTAGCCTATCTAACTGCCTAACTATGATGATAGCTATATGCGTTTGTCGAACACCTTATAAAAATTTATAACACGTCTTTTTACAGCTGAAGCGGCTGCGGATTAATTGTGCCAAATAACTTCTTGTCAACGACAAATAACGAGCCTAACTCACCAAATGTAGATGGTATCATAGCAATTCATGGACATAACATGGGGATTTCACGATATCATACTTCTTAATAATGCATAAGTCAGTCACTTGGTCTCCTAAGTCATTTTTTTAAAGTCGATATTGCAAAATAAATATCTTCTAACTCAAGTAGCTCAAGTTTGACTACAAATTAAACTAATCATTTACAAGTAATAAATGGGTTGAATCCAAACTACTAGCAAATAGGTTGTCGTAATTTCATAGTAATCAAAGAGCACATTGCGATTGTCACGAATCTCTCATGCTTTGTGCTTTGAGAGGAATGGCGACCACCTTGTCACAACCGCGATTCTTATGCATACTAGATCGTCCCCCCTCCCCCTAGCGGCCATGGCAAGGCAGTCACTGTCCTCTAGCCAAGGCAACGTGAACCTTGTCGGGTTTTTTTTTTTTTTTTTTTTTTCCTTCCATTTCAGTTTCCTGGTTGTTTTCCAACCTTTAATATTCAAATCTATTTTGATAAAATCTATCTAAATTTGCTAATTTATCTTCCAAACCGATAGAGAGGATCATGTTGCAATTATGGCTTTATATATATATATATATATATATATAGATAGAGAGAGAGAGAGAGAGAGAGAGAGAGAGAGGATGTTGTTGCAGTTATGGCTTTTCACCGCCCGACCATGGATGCGTGTTTATGGCTCTCACCACCCAAAAGTGTATGAGGGAGTGCGATTGTTGTCGGTTTCGCCGCCCATGAACCAAAACCCTCGCTGCGTTTCTTCTTTTCTTATGTAACTCGCCATTAGAATCCGCCGTGAGATCGGGGAAGACACGTTCCGATTTTCTTAGACGACTGGGAAGCACCGCTAGAGTTTCTCTTCCTTTCCTCTTTCTGCTTTTAAGTTTCAACGTATGTACCATGCATGTTGCCTGAGTTCACATTCGGTGCAAGACTGGTTACGCAGTTGCACTGGCTGTAATTTTGAGGTCTCGATCGTAATCTGCACGTTAAGTTTATGATTCCATGTGAACTTTTTACTCGATAGTGAGATTATCGATGGAAATCGCCGTTGGGAAAAAAGATCTATCGGAAAGAATGGAATCAGACTTTAAAGATGTAAAGAAATAACTGTAAAAAAAATGGCTGTATTTTAAGGAAGAAAATCGACTAGACTTAATAAAAAAAATGAGACGAAAAGTCAATGAATTTATTTCGGTCTTTAAAGTAGAAGAAACCAATTGGAAAAGATTACAAGTGAACAAATAGTTTCTCAAAAGACAGGTCATTGGAGGGCCAAGCCCACTTAGCCCATCGTCTTCAATTGTAACATTAGAGGACTTCACTTAAATATTGGTCCATACACTCCCATTTTTTTTTTTTTTATGTGGAACAAGGCACTTTTATTTATTTTACAAGCAACTTTCTGATAATTGCATCTCAAAACCTGTAGTATGGAAACCACTTAAAAAGGCTTTTACTTTATAGATAATCAATCGGTCCACTGCAAGAGTAGAATAATCCTTACACATCCATTGTTGAATAACGAAACAGGGCAAGGTGGATGAATCATTGAAATACGGTCCTAGTAACGTCATGCGGGTGATTCGTACTTTGACTTGGTGGCATGACGTGATATCATTGGTTTTTGATTCGTCACTTTTGAATCTTATGTTTTTCAAAAGACATGACAAATCAGATTGTTTTGTTCATGTCGAGAGAATTGTGCTCTCCCTCTCGCGACATTCGTTTGCATGCGGTAACTATGAACGTAACGCTCGTAGGTTGATGAAGACCAGCATTATCTTCTCTAGTGCTGCTAGGCTAATCGTCACCTTTATTCTTGAGAATAACAATGAACGTCCAAGCTCCTCAAGCCTTGCAGTCAGCATAGTCCTTTGCAAGTAAAAACGAGAATTTGCTTGCCAGAATCCTAAAGTTTTCAACCTGAAACCAACACTGAGAAGAACAGGAAAGTGACTCGAAGCTGTTGAATCTGTCATTGAGTACATCTAATATGGTTAGTGTATACGCATCTACTGCTGTATTGGCATTTATATAGTCTCCACGTGATCTCTTGATCTTTTAATCAATCAGACTCTTTTTATTTGGAGTTTGGCCTCTGCTATAAGTGTCAACCATCTGTATCTTCTTATATTTACTCATTGTTAATTGTTGAAACAGTGAGGAATATTCGTGTGATTAACAATTACTGCATAACGGTAATTAGCCTCTACATAATAAACTGATTATCTTCCTGAAACTTGTTAAGATGATCTAATATGCTTGATTAATTTCTTTGCCCAATAAACTTCTGTTTCCTGAGTAGCATAAGAATATTGTGACTGGGAAAACTGTCAAATGGCTTGATGACATGAAGTCCATGAACACAAGGTCTTAGACATGAAGGTAGATTTTTTTTTTCCATGTTTACAAACCGTTAATTATCAACTCCAAGTGGCTCACATAGAATGACAATGGACCATGTATTGTTGCAAAGAAAATATTGGTGAAATAGCAAGAAAAGTGCTTGAGGAATCCATTACTGATTTCCTTTGGTGCTAAAGATGGACTTGGTATGGTCTTTTTTGACCCATATAACTCCTATTCCAATTAGGCGGCTCATTCGGGCTCTGTAACTCCAACGATGAGAAATGAATTGTACCAAAGTCTGCCACCAGGTATAAAGTCAGCTATGTGCTTATGGCGGCGGCAAGTTCAGATTCAGGAAGAGGTGGTGAACATGTATCATGTAATTGTTTTTGTAGAATGTACCTAGATATAATTATGTATATACTGCCGCGGACTATATCCTAAGCATAATGTGATTTCCTCATCTGGGGTATCCATCATGTGCGGTGTCTGTGCAGCCTACAATTCCAATTATTAAAGCTAAAATGGAGAAGACACTATCGTGGCTTGCTCCACCTGCAGTTAACACGATCAAGTAAGTTGAGAAAGCATCTGCAGGCGTATGACAAATTGTGCTATAAACTTGAGAAATGACGTGTCTATACCATTGGTTATGTTTGAATTTGAATTGTCATCTCACACCACTTATTTATAAAGTTTATCATGGGTTTGTATGCATGTAGTCTTCCTCCATCAAACAATTTTAGCGCTTGGGTTGGACTTCCAATAGGAACAAGTCTTCCTCTCATACCATTGCTTTTTGAAGTTTTGATGCATGATTAACACATTACATAATTCCATTTTTCATTTGTTTGAACTAGAGCACACTATGGCTTTGCGAAACTGGGAGAATGGGCAAATATGAGGTACTTAAGCTTAGACCTTCCTGTGCTCACCTTTGATGTTTTCTCGCCTTTGAACATCATCAAGATTGCCGAGTGATATTCTTTTTCAGGTCCAGAGTAAACCAGAGACCCACTGGCAAGGGTGACTTCATCAGAATCAACACTCTATATCATGCTGATAAGGAGAAAACTGACCGCTACATTGTTGAACTGCTGTTCTGGCTTCACCAGCTGGTCTGCAAGATAAGGGTGATGAACAATGGAGTTACCTGTTCACTTGATTCGACAGTTTCTTCTCGAAGCGATTAAGAAATCAGATTATATTCTCACAGTCCGCGTAAAAATGTAAATAAGAGGAAGCTGATGCCAAGCACAAGTGAGACTCTGGAATCCGAAACAGGAAGTCCCTATTCATGCTATTCCCATCTACCGTGCACAGGTATTTGTGATTCTCCCACCAATACAAGTCCAAGGGTTTCAGTTCCGATTCTGAAAACATTATCAATGGACCTCGGCATAGACATGATGACTGCATTAAATGTCATCGATGAAATTCCCATCCCTTGAAGTTTACGAGCAATCACAGTGACAAAAGCGATAACTACAGTGGGTACAATAATAGGAGTACATCTACCTCTTGTATACTGGAACTTGAAGTGAGATGGTGGACATTAAGGCATCACTTGGATATGTTGCGGATACCAAAATGATATATCATGGTGCCTGTTCGTCTTCTGATACGGTTAGAAGAGTGTCTACGGTCTTGCAAAACCATGTGAACATCCATGTTGCAGCTGATCATAAGTGGGTGTTGGATTCAAATTTTACTGTACGACTGCCTACCGTGCTTTGCTTTCGCCGGTCGCTCAATTCAAGGGTAGTGTACGATCAAGGTCAACTGTTCGAGTGATTATTGTTAGGATAGTTAGGTGATTACGAGTCTTGTTGTAATCTATGCTGTGATCGCCCGTGATTTCTTCATGATCTAGTAATGCCTTTTCGGTCTAAATTCGCTTCCTATGGCCTCTAAGTAATTCATTGCTTGGACATCTCATCTTCAAAACAATCACAAGTTTTTCTATGTCATACTTTGGAAGATACTTTGCACTAATTGATATTTCAAGTTATTTCAATTTTTTAAAATTTAATATGGCTGTGTTATTATCATTTAATATTTTCTACTTACGCTACCATATTTAATATGTTCAGTAGACATTCATGTCGCAACAATAGTGGTAATCCCATACTTTAACGTCTCTACGATGATAATGTCCAAAGATCATCATGAAATTTCAAAGAAAAGTATCTGATAGCTGTTGTAAAAATATATTTCAAATAATAATATTAGTTAGATCTAAGCAATCGAATTATAGAAGACCAAAAGATGATTGCAAAAAAGAATTAATGTGATACACTGAATGTTTGATGGGTATTGTGTTGATCGCGTTACAAAGCTCGTTTAATACCATTTATTCGTCAAATGACATGTAATCTTTAGTCTCGATTGTTATATTTCTGAAAAAGACACGTTATTATTAATTTTTTGACAACAGCCCCCCCCAACCCAAGCGTGCTAGGTAGGCCTAGCTCAGGCCCAACCGGGATAGGCCGGCCATTATAATTACAGGCCCTAACCCAGGCCCATCTGAAAAGTGTCTTTGAGCTCTCGTCGCGCGGGGAGAGCCTATGGGGGCATCAAGCGCATGATACGTATTAAGCTGTTTACTCTGCCGTAGTTATGTAGATTATACGGCTATACGCATTTGTCAAACACCTTATTAAATTTATAACACGTCTTTTTGCAGCTGAAGCTACTGCGAGATAATTGTTCCAAATAACTTCTTATTAGCAGCAAGTATGAGCCTAAGTCATGAAATTTAAACAGTATCATAACAATTCACGTACATAATATGGGAGTTTTGTGATATCATACTTTTAATGATACAAAAGTCAATCACTTGGTCTGGTAAGTCATTTTGTTCGAGTCGATTTTGCAAAAAAAATTGAAAAAAAAAAAATCTTCTTAAGTTGAGCATGGGCAACCTCGAGCTCTCCTAAGAAGAAAGTCAAGTTACTCAATTTCGACTACCAATTTAACTAGTGATTTACAAGTGATTAATGAGTCGAGTCCAAACTACAGCCAAATAGTTTGACTTAGCTTCACAGTAATGAAAGAGCACATCGTGATGGTTTCGAGTCTCTCATGCTTCGTGCTTTGAGAGGAATGGCCAGATCTAGATCTACAATGTAGGTGGCAGCCATGGCGAGGTGGTCACTGTCCTTTGGCCAAGGCGACGTCAACTCTGTCGGATCTTTTCTTTTCTTTTTTCATTTCAGTTCTCTAGTTGTTTTCCAACTTGTTAATATTCAAATCTATTTTGATAAAATTTATCTAAATTTGCTAATTTATCTTCCAAGCCGAGAGAGAGGATCGTGTTGCAGTTATCGCTATTCACCACCCAACAATGGATGCGCGGTTATGGCTCTCGCCGCCCAAAAATGGATGAGGGAGTGTGTGATTGTTGTCGGTTTCGCCTGGAGTTTCTCTTTTCCTTTCCTCTTTCTCCTTTTTAGTTTCAACGTATGTATGTACCATGCATGTTTCTCGAGTTCACATTAGGTGCAAGACTCTGGTTACGCGGTTGCACTGACTGTAAATTAGGGGTCTCAGATCATATTCTACACAAAAAATTTGGGAAAAAAGTACCAAAAAGTCATAAACCTATTTTGTCAATATCAATTCAGTCCTAGAATTTTTATTTGGATTAGTTTAGTCCTAAAACTTTTCTTATTTATACTTATTCAGTCCATTTGGCCAATTTTGACTGGTTGGCGCTAACGTGAACACTAATCGTTTGACCAATGCCGAGCTTCGAGCTTGCCGATCCACATCATGGTCGATCACTAGGTAGCCGGCCATCGCCAAGGCATGCAAAGTGGCAACTAAGGAGGAGGAAGAAGAAGGAAGGAAAAGAAAACGCAAAAAAAAAAAGAAGAGAAAAAAAAGGAGGAAAACTTAAAAATAATAAAAATTCGATTTTTTCAAATGAAAAAATAAAAATAATTTAAAAATATATATAAATTAAAATTAATTTTTTGGTCAATAAAATTTTAAAATTCGATTTTTTTGGTAATTTTTCCCAAAAAAATCAAATCAGATAACGGACAAATGAAAAATATTTTCCACTCCATTTTCAAGTTTCAGCCAAATATTGAAAAATATGGTAATTTTTCTTGAAAAATGGTCCCCGAAAATATTTTTCAAAAATGTAATTTTTTTTGCAAAATGAATGGAGCCTAAAATGCAATCATAGTAACGTCATGCGGGTGATTCATACTTTGACTTGTTGACATAACGCGATATCATTGGTTTTCGATTCATCACTTTTGAATATTGTGTTTTATAAAAGATGCGACATATCAAATTGTTTTGTTCGTGTCGAGCGAACGGTGCTTTCCCTCTCATGACATTCATTTGCACGCGATGTCTATGGACGTAATGCTCGCAGGCTCTCGAAGACCAGCATCATCTTCTGAGTGCCGCTAGGCTAATAGTCGCCTTTATTCTCCTTGAGAATAACGGTGAACTTCCAACCAAATATACCGAATTTAGCAGGAGAGGCAACCGAAAGTTCAAGTATGGTCCTTTTTGTCTTATTTAAACCATTTTTTTTTTATGCTTAAAAATTTAGTTGCGGTTACATGCAAATAATTTTGCGACACCTATTTTAAACAAAAAAAGAAAAAGAAAAATGAGACACACCTCATACAGATAAAAGAACTCCCCCGCCCAAAAAAAATGAAAAATTCTGCTTGTTTTCATGATATTTGAGTTTATGAATACATATATATATATATATATATATATATATATATATGGTTGAAATATAATGCGGAATTTTATTTCATATGATGTAAGCTACAACTACTGGAGGCAATTATTGTTCGGCGTTCAGCACCGTTTAACTTATTTTTAAAATTAAATAGGCCCATTAAAGCTTGCCTACTGAAATATGATGCAGAATTTTACTTGATAAGATATAAGCTACGACTTCCGAAGGCGATTCTTGTTCAGGGTCCACACCGTGTTAAGTTAATTTCAAAATTAAATAGGCCCATTAAAGCTTACCTACTATAATCAATCATGTCGGAATGATTAAATTAGAATAGACTACATTGATTATCTAGTAAATAATGCGGCACATTTCTATTGTCTTATCTTATTAAATAATACATATGGTCGCTCCAACTAATGAGTGATCCACCATTCGTGAAATGTTTGTGATAACATCTAATTTATAAAAAGTCTCCACACAAAAAAACAAACGCATGATTTATTGGACTACTACATGAAAATCAATAGAGTTAGGTCAGTGGGTGATTATATGGATACAATTGCATTAGATGAGTATCAAAGACTATTAGTGTGTTTTCATGTGTGTTGGGAATATTTAAAAAGAAACTAGCATTTGAAAATTATCAATGAAGGAAAGGAAAGAATGAAAATATCATTGTATAAATTGTTTAGACATTCGCTACAACAAGTTTGTAGACTTCAAGAGGAAAAAAGAATGCCTTCTCATAGTTCAAGAGAGAAGCACTCATCTCTCGTTTTGTCGAGTTTCCCTCTACCCTCTGGTAGTCTTCTCCTTTTGGTTTCAGTCTTACATCTTCAACTCCTCTTTATCTTCTTCCAGTTATCATCTCATCTTCCACCTTGGCTTCGCCCATGGACTGGCTAAATTTCCTTTACCCATCTTCGTTTTTTCCTCCAACATAGAGTGTCCTGTCTTCATGCCCAATTTACTGCTCATCTTCGCGGGTCGATTATGGGTCTCATCTAAATTTTCTCTTCCTCTATATGTCAAATTTGTCTTCGCATCCTTCACTTCCATCTCAATTGTAATACTCCCATCTCTTTAACCCTTTTGCATGTCGCTTTTCTTCTGTTATTTCACAGTTCTACGGCTCCCGTGTTTATGTCACTGACGCTATGCTCTTCATTCCCAAATTGACATCCCTTCGTAACCCCGACTGACCGGATCTGCTGGAAATATGGACCCTTCAGCTGAGGGTTCCTCAGGGACAGCCCGTCCTGACCACGGAACTGATGTTCGTCTCGCCGCTCTATGTAACAGAATGGGACGACTCTGGTCAAAGCAAACAATCGAAATATGTGAGGTTGCTGCATCACAGGACAAAGTGGAGGAATGCAAATTAACTCTGGTGGGTAAGATTCTAACTACCCAGACCATTAATTTCCAAGCATTTCAAAATACTATGAAATTAGCTTGGCGTACAGAAAATGTAGCCATACATCAGAGTGAAGAAGGTCTGTATGTGATTAAATTTAAGTCGGAAGTAGATAAGCAACGGATATTGGATGGTCGCCCTTGGCGATTTTCCAATCATTTAGTTATTTTAAAGCCTTGGATTCCTAATACTCCTCTACACTGCTATGATTTCTCTATGTGCGAGTTTTGGATGCATGTTATTGGACTACCTCTAGAGTGGTGTACAGACAGCATATTATGCAAAGCAGTGCGTCGTGTTGGTCGGGTGCTAACAGTGAAGTTTGAACATAATGATGTTCTACCCCTAAAAGCTGGAAAAGTCAGAGTAGAATTAAATTTAAAGCAACCTCTCATCCCAGGTCAGCTCATTCAATTGGATGGAAAGACAATTTGGTTAGACTTTCGCTATGAGCGATTATCTCACTACTGTTACTCTTGTGGGGTTATCGGTCATTATGCTACACATTGTACGACTTATCCCTTTGACATTGAAAAAGCTGACAACAAGGACAATCTTTATTATGGAAATTGGCTACGTGCAAAGGTTCGTCAACAGAGTCCATTTTGGAATACATTTTACGGAACCAAGTTGTCTACCGATGAGGTTGAGGAAGTCATCCCTGAAACTCCACACTCGCCAACCGATCTTATTCCTGCAACTCAATCACCTATTAATACTACAAAGGAGGCTTTGCACATACCCGCTGAAGGCCAAATTATAATTGCGGCTGCTCCGCTCCAATGGAAGCCTCTTGCACCAGTTACTGAGATTCCTATTTCAGGAAAATTACCCGCCAAGTTAAAACAAGCTGAAACAGGTCCATCCAGATCTAAGAAGCTGAAGCACTCTCACCTACATCCTAAAGCGGGACCAATGAAGAAAGCGAAGCGTTTTGGAAATTCATATAAGTCTTTACACATACCTGAGGCTCTTGATGACACCCATATGCAGGAGACTCCAATCTTTATTGCTGATGAACCTAATTGCTGGGCATTGGTGGCTGGCCCTCAACAACCACCAAGTCACAAATGAAGATTATTAGTTGGAACTGTCAGGGGTTGGGCAATCCCCTGACAGTTCGTGCCTTGCGGGCAATGGTGGCCCAGGAGAAACCAGATGTTCTTTTTTTAATGGAAACTAAAAATCAGGATCTGTTTCTTCAATGGATTCAGAAAAGGTTGCGGTTTTCAATGAGTATGATAGTTAATCCCATCGGTTTTGCTAGCGGTTTAGCCATTTTTTGGAATGCTGGGGTTGATTTAACAGTTGAATGGCAGAATTCTTCTCTAATGCATATGCTGTGTACTGATAAATCGAATGGAGCTATTATGCACCTTACTTGTTTATATGCACCAGCTGTTTTCCATCTCAGATAACACTTTTGGGACGAATTACGACAAATCAGTAGGTCTAATATGCTCCCTTGGGTGTGTATCGGTGATTTCAATGACATCTTCTACCCATGGGAGAAAACAAGCAAGCGACCAGCTGATAAACATCGAATGCAAACCTTTTGTCAGATGGTTAATGACTGTTCTTTGATGGAGGTACCCACCAAAGGTTGCTCTTTTACTTGGACTAATAATCGGTCTGGAAATGACTGTGTAAAGGAAAAATTGGATAGGGTTTTTTGTACTATGGAGTGGCGTCTTACCTTTCCTGCTGCTGAAGCCTTTGCTTTGCCTTCGCTTGGCTCAGATCATTGCCCTATTCTTCTAACAACTGCAGCGGAACCTGTCAAACGCAGGAAGACTTTTTATTTTGAATCGTTTTGGTTGCAAGATCCGGAGTGTCGTATTACTGTTGCTGATTCATGGCGGGAATCCCAGCTCAAAGGTAAGCACTTACCCCATAAATTAAAGGCTGTTTCAATGGCCCTCTCTCGTTGGAGTCGCTCCAAATTTTCCCATGGCCATCAACACATCATTTCCCTTAAGGACCAGCTCCAATACCTGCTCAACAAGCCGCATGATCAGTCAAAACCAAGAGGAGGTTTCTCAGATAAAAGAGCAAATACAGAGATTATGGCAACGGGAGGAACAATATTGGTCTATGCATTCTAGGATAAATTGGCTAAGACGGGGAGATAAGAACACTAAGTACTTCCATGCAATGACTGTGAATCGAAGACAGAAAAATCGCATTAGCATGCTGCAAAATGAGCATCATCAGTGGGTTCATGATTCTAACATTTTGAAGGACATCACAACTAGTTTCTTCCAGCAGTTGTATCAGTCTGTGGGTAATCGTGATTATTGGCCTGTTCTTGCACAATGTCCACCTATGATCACGGAGGAAATGAATGATAACTTAATAAAGGAACTCACTCCAAAGGAAGTACAACTTGCTGCCTTTCAAATGGGCGCATCAAAAGCTCCAGGACCCGATGGTTTTTTTTTTTTTTTTTTTTTGCACGAAGGACCCGATGGTTTAAACGGTCAGTTTTATCATTCCCATTGGGAGATCTTTAAGGATGATATCTTCTTTTCTGTAAAAGAATTTTTTAACACTGGAGTTTTGAGGCCTGAATATAACAGAACCCTTTTATCTTTAATTCCCAAAACTCCAAATCCAGAAAGGCTTGATCAGTACAGACCTATTAGCCTTAGTAACTTCATATATAAAATCATTTCAAAGGTTTTAACCAACAGATTAAAGCCCTGTCTACCAACTTTGATTGCACAAGAACAATGTGCTTTTATTAAAGGACGTCAAATCCAGGATAATGTACTGATTGTTCAGGAAATTCTGCATCAACTTAAGATTCGAAGGACGAAGAAAAAGGTTTCAAGCTATCCTTAAATTGGATATGCTTAAGGCATATAATAGGGTTGAATGGGACTTCCTATAAGACTACCTTACTCACATTGGCTTTCATACAAAATGGGTACGTTGGGTAATGCAATGTGTTACTACAGTTTCTCTCAGCGTGAAGTTTAATGGTGAACCTCTCCCATATTTCTACCCAACTAGAGGCTTGAGACAAAGTGATCTCCTCTCGCCATACCTCCTTTTCCTGGTGGCCAACGTCTTATCAACTCTTATATCAAATGCAGTAGATATGGGCTCTCTTCGAGGCATAACTCTAAACAGGTGGTGTCCTAATTTGTCCCATCTTTTCTTTGTTGATGATGCTATTTTTTTCCTCGTTGATACATTAATGGAATGTCAGAATTTAGCCAATATTATTCACCAATATTGTCGAGCCACATGTCAGGAAGCTAACAGAAACAAATCATGGATTTTCTTTAACAAATCTTGTCCATACAGTCTTCAGGTAAATCTGGCCAGCGAACTACGTGTGCCAATATTGGACAAAACTAGTAAATATCTTGGTCTTTCATCTGATTGGGGTAAGTCTAAAAGGGAGATGTTTTCATGGCTACTGGGAAAAGTTGAATCTAAGCTGCAGAGTTGGACAGAAAAGCTACTCTCAAAGGGAGGCAAGGAAATCCTGCTTAAATCGGTTGTCCAAGCAATACCACAATACGCCATGTCCATATTTAAGATTCCGCTATCTATTTGTAAGTCTATTGAGCAGCAAGTTGCAAGATTCTGGTGGAAACAAAGTGGTCGAACATCTGGGGTCCATTGGAAGAATTGGGATATTCTTAAAACTAGAAAGGACCATGGTGGAATGGGTTTCCGAGACCTTGTTGCGTTTAATAACGCTCTCTTAGGAAAACAGGCTTGGCGACTAATTCATGAACCTCTTACCTTATGGGGTCGACTTTTTAAAGGATTATATTTTCATTCATCGGAGTTCATGAGGGCTGAAAAAGGATTAAGACCGTCTTGGGGATGGAATAGTCTTTTAATTGGGCGGGACTCTATCTTAGATAATGTTCAATGGTCCGTTGGTAATGGTCAGAAGATTAACATTAGAGAGGACAAGTGGCTATCTAGTGGTGTTATAGGAGGTCCTGCTCCTAGAGGAGAAGCAACAAAGGTAGCAGATTTTATTCTACCAACTCAGGCCGCATGGAATGAATCCCTCCTTCGACAAAGTTTTCATCCCCAGATTGTAAGTGAAATTCTGTCTTTACCAATTTGACCTTCCTATCTTTTTGATTTGCTTATATGGAAGGGTCAGCTAAATGGTAACTATATGGTTAAGAGTGCCTACAATTACATCAAAGATCATACATCCAGTGCTATCTCTGAGATGCCTTCTTCATCCTACCAACCACCTAGGAAGTTATGGTCATCTATTTGGCATTTACAAAGCTTCCCGAAGGTTCGCATTTTCATGTGGTCTCTTTGTCAAAACGCCCTGCCTACAAAAGATAATCTTTTCCACCGGCATATCATCCCAGACCCCATCTATCCTATGTGCACAACTCAACTCCTCGAAACAGCAGAACACATTTTCCTTTACTGCCCTAGAACCAAGTCTATCTGGTCACATCCACAGGTAAATCTTGCAACCATAATGTCTACAGCTACTCGAATCGATAAATGTATTGTAGACTTACTAGAGAACAGTTCTGACGTACCTGGACTGGAGATGGTGGCTTCTATTCTCTGGCATCTATGGAAGAGTCGGAATGATTTTATCTTCCGTCAACGAAGCCTATCAGTCGAACAGGTGGTGCAATTAGCTCTTGCCGACTCGAGATCATCTTCTCTCTGCCATCAGTCGGCCATATCTCGAAGAAGGATACTCCCCAATTTTGATCACCAGTGGCATCCACCAGGCCCAGGTGTTCTTAAGATCAACATTGATGGCGCCTACCTAACCTCCCCACAACAAGGCGTGATCGCCTGTGTATGTCGAGACTCTGCCGGACGCCTTATTATTGGATTTACAGCAACAATCAACGCCTCTTCTGCCCTACAATCAGATATACAAGCACTGGTGCATACCTTGAATTTTTTGCTGCAGAAAGGACTGGATAAACATCATTTGCTGCTGGAATCGGATTGCTCGGTGCTGGTGGACGCTGTGTGCAACCCCCTTTCGTCTCCATGGCAGCATCGCTCTTTGATTGTCGAAGCTAGGGCACTTTTGCCCTCTTTTCCTTTTCTTCACATTCGGCACTGTAGACGGGTTGCGAACTTCATAGCCGATTGGGTTGCTAAGTCCCATGGGCTTTCTATGCTTCCCCTCAATTGGCCCGTTTTCCCCCTTCCCAGCTTTTAGATCTTTTGTATGCCGAAGCTATATCTAGCGGTTGTATTTATACCACTTAATCTATAATACCGCTGTTTTCGACCAAAAAAAAAAAAAAGGAAAAAAGAATTTTTCAAAAAGATTACTTCCAAAGAAGAGGTTTATAGCGCCAAAAACGATCAAATAAAAGGAAGGTGTAGAATTGAGAGGTAAATCGGGCAAATAAGCTTACAAGTTTCGTTGAAGAAATTTGTGGCTAGTAGATTTCCCACCATTACTTCATCATTTCTGTTTCCCGTTAAGAGCTACCATATTGTCTTATTGCATAGATATTTTCAATTTTTCGGTTTAGCGAGTTAGACATTATGTGGAAATGTTGTTGGTGCGCACTATCCACCTCTCTAGGCAATCTTAAGATTGTCTTTGATCTTCTGGAATTTTAGTTGAGATAGCACTAGATATGATAAGATAAAGAATCCAAAGATTTTTGTTATATCATATACGTCGTAGTAATAAAGTCGAATACGTCGTATCCTATACTGTCCATTATTTAGTATGGATGGCATAGTACTATAAATGAACCGAAGGTGCGAATGAGCTCATTGCAAGATTTTAGAGCCACAAGTTCGACTATGATAAGAAATGTACACGAGCACTAGCAATATCAATGAGATTGATCAACCGACAATGCCAAATTTAGTAAGAGGGATAAAACATTATCATTCACTTATCGGTTCCAAAAGTTATAGTGCTTCAACTCTCTCGCTAGTTTCATGAAGCGTCAATGTAAATTGCATAACTATGGCGGAGAGGAGCATCGGTCTCTTGTTATAACATCATAGAGTTACGAAGGAGAAGAAATTTTGATTCTCTCACTGTTTTCGTGAAACTTTAACATGAAAAAAAAAATATACGAAGGAGTCTGGTAACTTCAATATGTTTTAGGGATACATAGGAGAAGGAGACAAAAAGTGGAGTTTTTTCTTAAAGAAATCTCATTACTTACCTCATTCTTCAAGAATTAGAAAAATCCTTTTCAATTTTGAAATTTATTCATTTAAAGTTATGGGTTCTTCTGCTTTATTCTTATTTATTTATTTTATATTATTTTTAAATCTCTTTAAATATATTTTACTTTTATTTTATTTTATTTTATATACCCTTCTATCATTCCTTGAAATAATTTTATTAAATCATAAATTATACTAATATGCCTAAAAATATAGAACACCTATAAATAGTAAATTATATATAGAATATACATTATATATAAAATATAAATTCATATATATAACGGTGATGTTAGTAAATTGAGATTAAATTTGACAAAGAATGCTTGCAAAACAATTTTGAAATAAAAAGCAAAGGTATTAAAAGGATATTAAATTAATCTAGCGTAATCAAATTCTCGCATTTATTTTAACCAAAAACAAAGTTCTCATATTTATTAATCTCCGGTTTGCAGAAATAAAATGTATTCATGTATTTTTACTTGGTTTTCTAATCGACTCATAATAGATTAGTGACAACTCCAAAAGGTAAAATAAATTGCACGATGAATCAAGTACTAAATTGCAATTGATAGGGTTTAAGAGAATCCATGCTAAGCATCAGCTTAGTAACTCATTAGCTTTTCTTATGGGTTCCCACCGTCCCTAATATTTTCATAGGAAAAAGGGAAGTAATTGGGGCGAGCGATTGATGCCCGGTGGTGGACTTGAGGTGCTTCTTTTTCATGATGCCTTTTTAACATGTGTTAGGATTTTTGCTATTGTTGGAAATGATCATCAATTAGTTTGGCTATGCTTGAATATATTTATGGCAAAGAGAATAAACATTCCATGTGGTTTGAATAGACTCCATCGGGAGTTTGCTAAACTTTTAATGATTTCGCAATCACATTGTTGCATTTTCTTCTTTTTTTTTCTTTCTTTTTTATTTATTTATCACCTAGTGCACTAAACTTTCTTTTCTTTAGAACGTATGCCCAATTACATCATTGGCATATAGCGGTGATGTGACAACGTCTTGAATACTCCCAATAGTGCATCCACAACAAGAATTGCCCATATTCCAGCCAACTAGAGCGAAAGAAATTGAGACTATAATGTATTGGGTGAGCCCAATCGAAATTTCTCGAGCCCATCATAAATCCACTAAATGATCATCTAATGAAATTAACCCAATTATGTTCAAACCAACATGACAACATCAAAATGATCTTTGAAAAAATTGAAAGTTTTCAAATTTACCAATGAAGTGTTGGCCAAAATGATAATAGAGTTTGCTCCCCTCCTCGCGGTCTTCAATTCAAGCCTTGTTCAGAGGACCTCAAGAGCAAAATACCAAATCAACTTGGTTGATATGGAGGAGTCTCTCAAAATAGGATAAATACCATATATTTTTTGGGAAATAAAATATCCCCTCAGCACTTTGCTTTATGGTGGAGATATCAATGATCGAAAGAGTACTATAGGCTTTTTATTTTTGTTGTACGACACTGCTTTCACGTGGTCATCAAAGAAGCAACCTAGTATCACTCTATCAATATATGAAGCTGAATATGTAGCTGTATCCTTATGTGTTTGTCATGCAATTTGGTTAAAAAGCCTACTCAAAAATATTCTTATGGAGTAGAAGAAAGTATAATGTTTTTGCTATTGCATTAGCGAAAAATCCAGCTTTTCATAAACAAAGCAAACATATCGATATTCAATATCACTTCATTTGAGAACATGTTAAAGAGAATGATGTTGAAGTATTCCATGTGAAAACGGGAGATCAAATAGTAAACATTTTTACTGAACCTTTCAAGATCAACGCTTTTGGAAAGTTCAAGAGCCTACTTGAAATGATCGATAAAAGAGAATTTGGTTTAAGAGGGAATGTTAGAAATTAAACCAAATTCACTGATACCAATAACTATTCGGTACTTGCATTGAAGAAAAGTCATAATTGCTGCGTAAAGCTTTCATTCTAACGGCCTAGTTACCATAATTTTCTTTGGTAAGATAAGGATATTGAAGAGGAAGTTGATTATTTGTTGAGGTTGTCGTGACCTCCCTTTAAGATTCCTTTTGCACAAGTACGGGCAAAGGCTAATGACTCACTAAGTATTAGACTTTGTATGGAGGCCCATTAATTCATGACTTATGATTCATGTTTTTAATCTGCAACTCAATTTTACTTAGGAGTTGCCACTAATTAATTTAAGGTGATTTGAGATGAGTTGATTTGAGGTGATTTAAGATGAGTCAATTAATATTCTTTTAGCACTTACTCTTATTTAAACCTTAAGGTTTAAATTTTTTGGGGGGGTGGGATTTTTCATGCATTAAAAAAGAGACTAAAAAAATGTTTTTGGCCTTAGAGATTCTTTTATTTTTTATTGTTAATTAAAGTATATATAAATTATAATATAATAATTTCTACCCCAAAAAAATTATAATATAATAATATAATAAATTGACCCGAGTCGGCCGGACTCGGGCGCCGGCACGATTCGAGTCTGGCCCGACTAACTCGGGTCTTGTGTGCGCCCCTTCGTTTCTTCGTTTTAAACATTTCTCCCCCTCTCCCTCCCTTTTTGTCTTTTTCACTTCGGTTTTTTTATCCTCTCTCACGTTGTCATATTGGGAAGTGGCCTATCTCACTATTTTAAGGGGCCCATTGACCGCATAGCCCACTTTTATCTTCTTTCAATTTTTATTCTCTTTTGATTTTTCCACTTTGTTTCTTAGGGCTTATTTGTTAAAAACAATTTCTATTCTTCGAAACAAAAATTTATAATCTCTTATTTCAGGGAACGAAAAAAATATTAGAAATGTATTTTGTAAAACTTTTATTTTCGAGAACAAAACTTTTTTTTCCTAAAAATAAATTTTGGCTGACCTTAACCATGGCCAACGTCAACAATTGACCGGCCTCCGGGGACACCGACCCACAATGAGGCTGGGCCTCCCCAACCGACGCAAGGCCAAGGAGAGGCCTGGCCTTCGGTGAGCCCATCAGACATTGCCCAACCACTGGCGGTGGCCATCGACTTGTCAAAGAGAAAAGGATAAGGAAAAAATAATAAAAGAATTTAAAAATAAAAAAAAAATTAAGAATTTTATCAAACGTATTTATCTTGGAATAAAAATTTTGAAAAATTACTAAATACATTTTTTTGCTTAAAAATTATTTCCTGGAATAAAAACGGTACTAAACATACCCTTAGCTATCCCTCTCTCTCTCTCTCTTCTTGTCCCGCTCTTCCTTTTGCACCCGCACGAACAGCAGAAGAGGGAGGAAGACCAATTCTCTTCTCTTCTCTCTTCTTTTTGTTTTTCTTTTATATTACCCTTTATTTGATTTTTTTTTTTTTTTAACATTTTTCTTTTCCCCTCCACACGACCATCTCCTTCACGCGCGGTCTTTGCCGAAGACCATTCCAGAATAAAGTCCAGGCAGGAGCGCCGTTCGCCACGGTCACACGCATCGACGGACCTCCGCCAGTTGTCGGACTGACGCCACCGGCACCGAGCCAACGGCCATCGGCGCAACCCTTCATTATGGCAGGCCAAGAATCGGTCACTCGCAAAGCACGACGCACACAAAAAACGTTGAAACAAGATCATACGAATCGAAGGGGTGATGGCATGGACCTATAAAAACTCACTCAACAAGCAACGGCAACAGAAAAATTAAGAGCAGCCGCGCGAGTCTCGCCCCAGCATTTCGTCGAACACATATGGTGCATCGGCGGATGGAGGTTAGAAACAAGAACAACACTAGACCCCAAAACCGCAGCACACACATAATTGAGGTCGGAAATCGCTCGGACCGGGCAATGGCAGCCCCATCCGGCGAGCCCGAAACAGAGAACGAAAGGAAAGAAAAGAGGGGGGCGTCGACGGAGTTCCCTACCTGGCTCGAAGACGTCGGACGGCGGACGAGCTCAATAGATTGGGCTGCGTCCGTCCGCCTCACTCGTTCCGGAGCCGAAATCCTCGGGAAACTGACCCCAATTCAACAAAAGCAGGACCTACCGCAGCCCAGATCTAAAGCTTCTCTCAGTCTCCCTCTCTCTCAGATCTCAAGCTTCACTCGCTTGCTCAGATCTCCCGGGCTTCTTGGATGTCGCTCCAAATAAACCCCTCAGATCTCTCTTTTCGTGTGTGTCCTCCTTAGCTCTCGAACGCCCTATTTATAGGCCAAGGAGGCCGGTCGATGGAGGTGGTCCGGCCGCCGGTTCTCGACGCGCCGATCATCCTTGATGCGGCCGAACCGGCATCCCCTCAGCCGCGAAGGCCCGCTCGGCATTAAAGACGCGTCCCATCCGTCCGTGTTTCTCGCCAGATTTCACGCTGCTCCGTCCGGCGGCATTGATGGCGCGCCCCCTCCATCGTCGGTCTTACCCTGGTCTGCCTCAGTAGGGTGTCATACGCGCATGAGTCGTAGGGGGAGAGGAAGGAAGGAGGAAGGAGGGGAAGAGAGAGCCCGGGCCGGACCGAAAAAGGAAAAAAGGCCGGGCCTTGGGCTCGCATGGAGGAAAAGACGAAGAAGGGGGCTGGGCGCGAAGGCCCAGCCCGCTTGGGCTTTTTTAAAAAAAAATCCTCAAATAGGTTAAGATAACGTAAATAAAATAGAAAATGCAACTTAATAGATGCAAATGCAAATGATATTAACACCTAGGTGATGCAAAAATATTTTTTAATAAGGCTAAATTGGTCCCTAATTTTCTATGCCATTTTAATCCTAAATATTTAGTTAAAATTTAAATGTCAACAGTTAAGGTAATGATCACAAACCATAAGCTCTTATGGAAGTAATTTGAAGGTGAAATGCTCGTAACTCATACAAGGAAGAGAAAAATATAGATAGGCCTGTAGATTTATTTCACCTTACCAAAAAATAATTACAAGACTCCCTTATTTATAAACTTGTTACAAGATCTTTGCTCTTCCCAGTAGATAAAATTAGCGTTCTAAATAAGATCTAAAAACTGACAAAACAATGACCATATACTACCTTATCTCATCGTATCTCACCATATTTCTAGAAACAATCACTATACTTAGAAATACAAACAGGCTCATTAAAAATAACGCAGTAAGTATGCCTCTTCTTTTATTGGTGTTGGGAGATCGAGACTCTCGAAATCTTCTTTCCTCAGAGAGTATTTTAGCAAACCTGCATCAGAGAAATAGAGTTAAGTTCACGTACTAATAGATGCAATATTGATCATAATCTAATTCATTGATTGTCATGAATGGACATGTTTGAGCACCTCTTTAGAGCGTCAGCATTGGTTATTCCTTCCGCGATAGGTTTGGATAACCCTGTTTCGAGGTTTACCCTTGAGACGGGCTTCTTCAACAACCTTTCACCAATCCGCACAAGATTCTCCAAGTTCTCCTTCGTAGCGATGTCGACTGATGAATCTTTCCTAGTTAATGTATCATCCTGCATTTGCAAAAAGAAAACGAGAAAACAAGTGAGTGCGCATGCAAGATACACCAATTAAATTGATATTAATCTACGTACTATAAACGATTATAGTTCAATTTTAATCGACCGAGCTTACATGGATTCTGAGGTAGTTGTCTTCAAGATGGAGTGCTTGGAAAGTTTCAGAAATATAATAGTCCACCATATCTGCACTTGCTGTAGTCAACACATCCACCAACGGAACTGAACCGCCATGAAGAAACCAGTCCAAGGTTCCCCATTTCGCGGCCGTTTTGGCGGTGTATTTTTTTCGCTCTCTCTTTGGCGAACCGGTCCCGATCGAGATCACAAGAAATCGTCCACGGTTCATCGGTCCAATTGGGAAGAAATCGGGATTGGTGTTGGCTATCTCCTTGGACACCTGGGCTATAGCCACCAATACCTAGTATAGGAGTATCAAATGACAAGAATCAAGTGATGTTTTGATCATATGCCAAGATCAAGGTGTACCACTATGAAAATATTGATGATTATGTACCGGATTGTTTGCAGCGACACCACCGTCTATAAGATGGAATTCGCGAGTGCATCCTTGAACGTCCTGATTCTTGAAATAGTGAGCTGGAAGATAAGTCGGGGCGGCGGATGTCCCAATGCAGATGTCCGAGAGTCGAGCGTTCAGACATGGAGATCTTCCAACCTGAAGGACGAGATTGATAGATTTCTTAGACCTCCGCACGTGTCCTTAAGTAGCAAGACATGCTCAAATACCCGGAGAATCTAATGCTCTTATACTTGAAATTCTGTAAATCGATTTGAATTGGGCTTTTTCTTTGTAAACCTTCTCATGTATATACGGGAGGCTTTCGTTGAATACAATTGCATACTTGACATTTTGTCAAACTCTCATACATGGCTTCTTAATATCATTGCATAGCAACCAAACTTTTGGGTCAAGATGGTCTCACATATAGCTCAATCCCTCTGCGGCGTCCTATATCATTAAGCATGCCTGACTATAGAGCATTCAAATGCTGTTATGGCCTCGATTCGTCCATCAGTATCTCAACTTATGTTTGCCTGAACAAGTAGTTTTGATGATCAAAAGCCTTAACTTTTTTAAACGCAATTACATACACAAAGTACACCTAAGATTTGAGAGAGAGAGAGAGAGAGAGAGAGAGAGAGAGAGAGAGAGAGAGAGAGAGAGAGAGAGAGAGAGAGAGAGAGACCTCATAGGAAGAGAAAATGGTGGGCTGAAGACGCTCGATGTCGAAGGTTGGAATGATGACATGAGTCAATGTGTCGTGCAAACGAGCCTCTCCAAGTTTCTCCTTTATTAGCCCATGAAGATATTTTCCATCATACTTGGGACCTGTCAATGACTTCACCAAGTTTCTTACTCTCCCCCACAATTCCCTGCTCAAATCAAATTAGCTTCGTCAATACTGGCACCACCAAAAAAGACGTATGAACAGAAATATTGGTTCTTTTGCTTAACGTACGTTAACAAGATCTCGGTCTTTTCAATAGATAAACTAACCCGAGTTACTGAAGTCCAGAGAATCAATAACAGACTGATGTAATTAATATGGTCATGAATGATGTACCGCTTCTGTGGGAAAATCTTGGGACTGTGCTCGAGGTAAAAGGACCTGATGTCCTTGGCCGCAAAGAGAGGGCGATTCTTCTCGTTAGGCACGGTCAACATGGCTGTCATTAGACCGCCCGTGCTCGTTCCTACTATCACGTCGAAGTAATCCGCTAGTCTAGCATCCTCACCGTCTAGCTCCTGTTAGGCATAAAACTAAACTTTTGGAAGATAGATCGAAACGCACTGGACTTCAACGGGGTAGACCTGAAAGCTAAGCCAATGTTTACCTCGAGTTCAGACTCCAGGGAAGCAAGAATGGTGGCAGCTATGATTCCCCTAACTCCACCTCCATCAATGCTGAGGATAGGGATGACGTTACCATACGTAGGAGGCCGGACTTTCACGAGCGATGCCATGTTTTCGTATGATTGGAAATACCCAGAGGCGAGGGCTGGGACGACGCTGCTGCCGCTGCCGCTCCTCTTTGTTTGCTGCTTACATCTCCATACTCTCTCTCTCTCTCTCTCTCTCTCTCTCTCTCTCTCTCTCTGCGTTTAAACCTTTCTTGATCACTTTCTTCACCTCCTTTGCATTGTCTGGCTCTGTTTGCATGGGAGGGTTTTATAGGGGAGGCAAGGAGGGAGCGAGCGGGGGTTGGCGTCCCGCTACGGGCCTCGAATCCCCTATCACCTTCGGCTTTTAGGCTTGATCGATATTGGTTATGGCGTTTTGCTGGAGTTCTAAAAGCCCACGCATGGAATCCTACCGACTTTGACGATGTCTTGCCATGTTAAAAAGGCATAATGAAAGAAGCACCTCAGCTCCACCACCAGACATCAATCGCTCGCCCCCATTACTTCCCTTCTTTCCAGTGAAAAGATTAGGGACAGTGGGACCCCATAAGACTAGGAGCATCAATCTCTTATTATAGGATCGGAGAGTAACTGATGAGAAGGAGTTTCGACTCTCTCACCATTTCGTGAAGTTTTAATATAAATCAAAGAATTATGAAAAAGTCTTGAAACTTTAGAATGAATTAAGGGCACGAAGAAGAAGGAGATAAAGAGTGTAGAGTTTTTTTCTTCTTTAAGAGATCCCATTGCCCCCTTTATTCTTCAAGAATTAGGAAGACGCTTTTCAAGTTTGTGTTCCCCTATATTCTTCAAGAATTAGGAAGATGCTTTTCAAGTTTTTGTTCATTTAAAATATGAGTTCTTTTACTTTATGCTTATTTATTTATTTTATATTATCTTTAACTCTCTTTTTAAATTTCTTTTCTTTTTAATTCTTTTATATACCCTCCTATCATTGCTTAATATAATTTTATTAAATCATAAATTATACTACTATACCAAAAATGTAGAACAAATATAAATAGTAATTTATATATAGAACACATAAAATAAAACATGAGATAGGATTTTTTATTCATGCTACGTCCATCTCATATTCAATTTTATCCTATGTTGGGCAAAGATCAAAGACGAGATAGGATAAATTTATCATATTCTGACTTTTATCCTAACTACCAAACATAGTCCAAGGGTTTACTCCTCCATATCAACCAAGCTCATTTAGTACTTTACACTTGAGGTGCTCCACTGAAGACCACAAGCAAACTCTTTTACCATTAAGGCCAACATTTGTTGGTAAATTTGAAAACTTCCAAATTTTTTATAGATCATTTTGATGTTGTCATGTTGGTTTGAACAGAATTGGGTTAATTTCATTAGATGATCATTTTAGTGGATTTGTGATGGGCTAGAGAAATTTCGATTGGGGTCACTCCATACACTATAGTCTCAATTTCTTTCACTCTAGTTGACTGGAATACGGGTAGTTCTTGTTGTGGACACACTATTGGGAGCGTTCAAAACGTTGTCACATCACTGCTATATGCCAATGATGTAATTGGGCATAAATTCTAAAGAAAAGAAAGTTTAGTGCACTAGTGATAACAAAAAAAGAAAATGCAACAATCTAATTGCGGAATCATTAAAAGTTTAGCGAACTCCCAATGGAGTCTATTCGAACCACATGGAATGTTTACTCTCTTCACCTTAAATATATTCGAGCAAAGCTAAACTAATCAATGATCATCTCCAACTATAGCAAAAATCCTCACACATGTTAAAAATGCATTATGAAAAAGAAGCACCTCGGCTCCACCCCAAAACATCAATTGCTGGCCGTAGTTCCTTCCCTTTTTTTCATGTGAAAATATTAAGGACGGTCGAAACCGATAAGATTGAGGAGCATCAGTCTCTTATTATAGGACCAAAGAGTTACGGATGAGAAAGAGTTTTGAGTCTCTCACCATTTCATGGAGTTTTAACATATATCAAAGAATTACGAAAAAGCCTTGGAACTTTAGTATGAATTAAGGGTACGAAGAAGAAGGAGATAAAGAGTGTAGAGTTTTTTTTTTTTTTTTTTTTTAAGAAATCTTATTGCCTCCTTTATTCTTCAAGAATTAGGAAGATGCTTTTCAAGTTTTTGTTCATTTAAAATTTCTTCTACTTTATGCTCATTTATTTAGGAGATAAAGTGTAGAGTTTTTTTTTTTTTTTAAGAAATCTCATTGCCCGCTTTATTGTTCAAGAATTAGAAAGATATTTTTCAAGTTTTTGTTCATTTAAGATACGGGTTCTTCTACTTTATGCTCATTTATTTATTTTATATTGTCTTTAACTCTCTTTTTTATAATTCTTTTATATGCCCTTCTATCATTGCTTAAAATAATTTATTAAATCATAAATTATAGTAATATACCTAAAATAGAACAAATATAAATAGTAATTTATATATAGAATAAAACACGAGATAGGATATTTTTGTTCATGCTACGTTCCTCTTATATTCAATATTATCTTATATTGGACAAAGATCAAATACAAGATAGAATAAATTTATCATATCCTAACTTTTATCTTAACTATCAAACATAATCCAAGGGTTTACTCCTCCATATCAACCAGGCTAACTTAGTACTTTACACTTGAGGTCCTCCCAATAAGGATTGAACTAAAGACCACAAGGAGGGGAGCAAACTCTTTTACCATTTAGGCTAACACTTTGTTAGTAAATTTGAATACTTCTAAATTTTTGAAAGATCATTTCGATGTTGTCGTATTCGTGTAAACATAATTTGGAAAATTTTTATTAGACAGTCACTTAATAGATTTTGAAACCGGGTCAAGAAATTTTGTTTAGGATCACCCAATTTACTAGAGTTTCAATTTCTTTTTCTCTAGTTGACTAGAATATGGGCGGTTCTTATTGTGGACATCCGTCATATGCTCATGATGTGATTGAGAATAGATTCTAAAGAAAAGAAAGTTTAGCGCACTAGGTACAACAATGAAAAATCCAACAACAAAATCCAACAATCCGATTACAGAATCCGTTAATAGTTCAACGAAATTCTGATGGGATCAATTCCAACCGAATAGGATGTTTATTATCTTTAATTTAAATAGATTCGAGCTAAGCCAAACTAATCAACGATCAACGTCAGCAAAATCCTCACAAATGATGAAAAGAAGCACCTCGGCTCCATCTGTGGACATCAATCGGTCGCATCAATTACTTCCTTTTTTATACGTAAAAAGATGAGGGACGGTGGGAACCGACAAAACCGAGAAAGAGCGGTTGCAGTGACCCTCTTCTTTCTGTGTCGAACCACGTTTTCCAACGCCTCGGCAAAAAATCCTCGCCACCCAATACCCAGCAACTTCTCCCCCACCTTTGACGTTACTCGTCAAGTCAAATGTCAACGAAGGCCCCTGTGGATAACGTCGCATTTAGTGATCTGATCGTACGAGTCAATACCGAGCAAACACTATTACAATCCCGCCAAAAGAAAATATTTAGGTGCATCCAGACGTGCGCAATCCCGTGTGTTACGACCGTTGATTTTGGTTACGATCGTACACGATCTAGGCCAGGATGCACTAAGCTCGAGTGTTCGTCCACAGGCTCAATAATGGATTTAATCGCTTGAGATAAAATTTTGAGTCACTGCAATTTTCGCAGTAAAATTTGCTGACACGCTCTCATGGTACGCAACGAGCCATGAGTGATAATATATCTCACATTTTTCACATACTCATTTGGAGTTTATAAATACACTACAACTAAGGAAAATGTCAAATAACGTTGTAATGACACTTATTAAGTAACTGGTTCATAAAGCTTTGCAATTTTCAAGAAATCAACTTTTCTCCATTATAGGTAGTCAATATTTTGAAAATACAATTAGTATGTCTTTTAAGTGTGTGAAGGCACTCATCGACCATCCCCCGATAAGTCATTGGTAACCCTTAATCTATATTCAAATATTCACATAGATGTTCTCGGAAATAATAGTGGTAGAGCTTTATATGATAACAAATGCACATAATCGCCTCATCATTTGCTAAGTATCATAGAGTTTAGGTTCCATTTGTTTCGAAAAAATTTCGCGTGTACTCTGATAGAGCTAGTATGAACACCTAGAGGGAGGTGAATAGGTGTAAAAATGAATTTTATAAAACTCAGCAACTTAATTTAATTTATATAACAACGGAAGACTTAAGATATAAAATATCGGCAATGATATATATAAGACTATGAACTAAGTAAAGGGATAAGGGAAAGAGAGTTAAAGACACGATGATTTATAGTGATTCGGCTTAATCCAAGCCTACGTTCACTCTCTCGCACTGACAGTCCATCGGTTGGATTTTATTATGAATCAAAAGAGTCGTTATAGTGTCACGTCCTTGATTCCACAGTGTAGAGATTCTGCTACACTTCCTCAATGTCTCACAAATGTCTAAACTTTCTTTTGAGTACAAATTTTCGCTCAACAAATGAATCAGCAAAGAACAAGGAGTTTCAGACTTTGGAATTTATCTATCACACACACACTTGAATAACTAGAGCATCCTCCTTATATACCCCTTCATGCTTTCATAAACGTTGGCACATTTCAAAGGAGTTCTTCCAATCTATTCGTTGGACAGAATCAATTAGAAAGATCTCGAGTTATTTAAGGAATGTGAATATAGCTCACCAATCATGCTCGCCCATACAATTAGGATCTATGTTTTCATAAGTAGAACCTTCCAAGTATACTTCGCCAATCAACAGATCCGAATTACTCGAATTATTTGCAATACGATTAATAGATCTTTAGATGCTATCTCCAGCCGTGAAATAATCTTCAACCAAACAGATCAAATCCTTAAAAATAACCTTGCATATAAGATTTCTTCGTCGGTCTAGAAATTGTCAATGAGGGCAGACTTTAAGTCTTGAGTCTGGCGGTCTTCAGACTTTGATGGAAGGAAACGTTTTGTCAACTTCAAAACAAATAAGGAAATTTTCTCCAACAATCTCCCCATTTTTTATGGTGACAAAACTTTCCTGCAGATTTGGACAGTTTGACCTGCAAGACAACACTTAAGCAAACCAAGATTGCTTATCGATGAAAATTAGAGATTACGATAGAGATAGTAGCAATTCTGCAACCACAGAAAACATGTTAGTCTTGTAAACACAACTATCTTAAATGTAATCAATAATAACTTAAGTTGCAAGCATCATCAGTCCAAGCCAGTCTTAATCAAAACCACATTAAACAAAAGTTAAAGTCCAAAATAGAAAGTTAGAAAGATAGATCGGTCAAATCTGCATAAAACCTCTCCCCCTTTTTGTCAACGGCAAAAAGTGGAGAATAAACTAATGAGATGGATAGAAAATGGAGTTAAGATCAAGGCTGTTTAGGCAGGCAAACAAGGGTGAATTCTCCCATATAATGCATTGTCTTCTCAAGCTTGTCAAAACTCTGCTTTAGCAACGGAAAATCTTCACCCTGCAAAGACTGGACTTGAAGCTTCAGGGCGTTCAACTGTTCATGCAAAGATGCTGAAGTGGCCTTAAACGCATTCTTGAGATCCTGCATCTCAAATCCCATGGCATATTGCTGCTTTCTAACGTCCAAAAGAACTTCCATCAATCTTGCAAAGTTTGTTGTCTGAGCAGATGCATCATTAGGACCAGTTGAGTCAAGGATGGGAATTTTGAGAATCGATGGATCTTCAGCAGATTGTCCATCATGACTATCTTCAGGATTGTGTGAGGTATACACATCCTCAGGATCTACTGCAGAACGACTCACATCACTAGCAGGCAAAGATGAAGAAATACCTTTTAGATCAACAGCTCCCCTTGTTTTGATGGCCTCAAGTGGAGTAGGTGAAGTTTCCTCATCTGCAGATGCACTAGATAGAGAGATAGCCAAGGTTGGCTCGAGAGAGTCCTCTTAACCCTTATCTTGTTCTCCGTCTCTTTCTTCTTCATCCTCTTCTCTTCTTCTTCTTCTTCTTCTTCTTCTTCTCTCTCTTCTTCTTCCTCTTCTCTTCTCTCTTCTTCTTCTTCTTCTTCCTCTTCTGTCCTTCCTTCCTCTGTGACTCCTCTCTCTCTTTCCTCTTCTTCAGGCTCTTCCCTTGTCTCACGAAAGCTTACAAAACTCTTTAAGTTTCTCAAGGCTGCTATGGTCAATTCATCCTCATCTTCTTCATCTTGCAAGATGAGGGTTCTTTTTCTTCTTCTTCACAGGAGCAACCATAGGCTTATTGTCTTTTCTCTTCGCAGCAGCTGAATCTTGTTTTGCTTTTGTGGGAGACTTTTCCTTCACATGCTCCAACACTTTGTTCAACTCTTTCAATCTCATCTTTGTCACTATTTTGAACCCAATCACCATAGGAGGAATGGTTGTCAGGCATAATGGTGCAGAGATGTAAATTTTAAAGTGCCGAAAAAGCTTCGAGATAAAAACAGAATAAGGGAGTTGTCCCTTATCTTTTTCAACAAAGCGGTACATATGAAACCGTATAGTGTGAGACAAAGAGAATTTATATCTAGAGTTGATAGCACACATCAACTTAGTTTCTGATCGAGAAACATCTGTCTTAGATGTTGATTTAGGACGAATGCAATTTATCACAATCTTGTGCAGTAAAATGTTAGAGGCACTCATCCTTGAATAAGAAATTTTACCATCAACATCCCTATCTCTTACCAATGACAGAATAGCATGCGCAATAGACACATTATGTCAGCCAGTGTGTCTATATCCACCAAAAACTCTTTATCCTTCACAGTGAAAAGAAAACTATTTGCATTCAAGAAGGACAAGTTCGAATAAAAGTACGCGATGAGTTCTGGAAAAGCAGGAGTGGATTCATAACAAAACCGTTCTAGTTGCAGTAAAGCAAACTTCTCACGAAGATTGACCTGTATCGAATCAAGAAAGTCAAAATCAACAATTCTAGGGTTCATAACCCCTCTCTTCAGAAGTTCCGAATAAAGCTTCCTGTGCCCTTTCGATCTAAACAGATTAGAGCCATCAGTGACGTTTGCAGCCACACCCGATTTAGGCTGAAAATGAGCAAACAACCGTTCATCGTCATCCTGAGGTTGATGTGCAGAGCCATAGAATGGGTCACTCGGTATGTTCCCAAACATTCTATCAGCCGTTCCTTTCTCTACAACTCCTAATTTTTCCAAATCTCTCAAAAACAAGGTTTCATTCTTGAATCCTTTATCTTTTAAGAATTCATCGATTAAGAACATCGGCGTACCTCCTTTCTTCAGATTAGAGTAGAGCTTATAAGCAACCTTAGGAGTCGGAGTTCTTTCAGGTTCAACATCCTCTATGACTTCTTCTTCAAGATGAGTCGGTGGAGAAGGTTGACACTATTGAAAAGGTTGTTGCTGACTCGGACGCAGTGGTGGAGAAGAATCTTCTTCCTCAGTTAAGTCAAAATGGGTAGGACCCTCAGGCATAGATAATGGTCCCCTGCTTGCAATTCTTGAAGACTTTCTCGAAGACATTGTCGCTTCAAGAGAGGAATTCACCACTTGCTTGAAAAAAGGAGATAGCTTTTTGACAAATCGAGAGTGAAAGTGAAGGCAAATAGAAATTTTGTATTCTAGGGTTTCAATGCAAAAATGAAGAAGACAAGTCTCGGCAGTATATAAACAAGTGAAGCGAGGTAAACGAAACATCGTAAAAGGAAAATAAATATACCATTTTGAAAAGAATAACTTCCCTTTTCGAAACTAACTGTCTTTTCAAAATTAATAACTGCCTTGTTGAAAAAGTAAATAAAACTTGGAAAGATGATTAATAAACAATCGTATCTTTTCAAATTTTAGAAATAACTTACCGTTGTAACTCTGAGTATGAATACATTTAGACTTTACCTTTTGAGTCTTGTGCACATCCAGACTCTAAAGAGATATAATATTTAGTTTGGTGTGCATAGACTCAAATAGACTTTTCTCCAGAAGCTTTGTAAATATATCCGCAAGTTGATTCTTTGAGTCAATAAATTGGATCATAACTTCTTCATTTTGAACATGGTCTCTAATAAAATGATTTCGAGTTTCTATATGCTTTGCTCTTGAGTGAAGAATTGGATTCTTGGTGAGATTAATTGCGCTGGTGTTATCACATCTGATCTCAGGGCACGAATCTTTGATTCCAAAGTCTCTTAATTATTGTTTTATCCACAAGATTTGAGAACGGCAACTTCCAAGGGCCACATATTCTGCTTCTGCTGTTGAAAGAGCTACTGTACTTTGCTTTCTTGAAAACCACGATACTGTCCTGTTACCAAGCAATTGACAAGTGCCGGATGTGATTTTTCTTTCAACTTGGCAACTTGCTAGATCTGCGTCTAAATATCCAAGGAGAGTAAAGTCTCCCTCTTTGGGATACCATAGACCTATCTTCGAGGTTGTTGCAACGCATTTGATGATGCGTTTCGCAGCACTTAAGTGATACTCTTTTGGATCTTATTGAAATATGGCACACATGCAAATACTAAACAAAATGTCAGGTCTAGAAACAGTAAGATAAATAAGCGAACCAATGATACTCCTGTACAACTTATGGTCGACTTTCTTTCCTCCTTCATCTTTGTCCATCTTCAAAGAACTTGACATTGGTATATCAGTCTTTTTGCAATTCTCCAAACTGAACTTTTTAACAAGTTCTTTAGTATATTTTTCTTGGCGAATAAAAATCCCTTCCTCTAATTGCTTTACTTGTAATTCAAGAAAGAAGGATAATTCACCCATCATGCTCATCTAAAATTCTTCCCGCATAGACTTAAAGAAATTCTTCTATAGATTTTCGTTAGATGATCCAAATATTATATCATCAACATAAATTTGAACAAGTAAAATGTCTTTACTTTCTCTTTTAATAAACAAAGTAGTGTCTACCTTACCTTTGACAAAACCACTTTGAATTAAAAATTTACTTAACTTGTCGTACCAAGCTCGAGGTGCTTGCTTTAAATCATATAGCGCCTTTTTTCAGTCTGAATACAGAGTCTGGTTTCCTTGGGTCTTTGAAACCGAAAAGTTGTTCCCAATAGACTTCCTCTTGGATAAATCCATTCAAGAATGCGCTTTTGACGTCCATTTGGAATAACCTGAAATTCTTATAACAAGTAAAAGCAAGTAGTAATCTAATTGTTTTTATTCTTGCTACTGGTGCGTAAGTCTCATCATAGTTTATCCCTTCTTCCTGCGTATATCATTTGGTTACGAGTCTTGCTTTGTTCCTTATAACTTTTCATTTCTTGTCCATTTTGTTCCTGAAAACCCATTTAGCTCCAATAACAGATCTACCTTTTGGTTTAGGAGTTAATTCTCAAACATCGTTAATACCGAACTACCTGAACTTTTCTTGCATGGCTTTGATCCAGCTTTCATCAATTAAAACTTCTTCTATGCTCTTGGGTTTTATTTCAGAAATAAGAGCTACAACGCTAGACTCTTCATGCCTTTTGGATCTAGTGCGAATTCTCTCATCAATATTATCAATGATGAGTTCTTTGGGATAACTGGACTTGTGCTTCCAGTCACTGACTGGTCTGATAGATTGCTGAACTTCTTCACCAGTTGATTCTTCAATATTTGTTCGTTGTTGCTCTTCTGTAGTCTAAGCTTCTTTAGGAAATTTAGACTTTGTAGAGTCTGAAGCAGGTTCTAATTCTTCAAGTTGAGTCTGAATCGATTGATTTTGTAAAGAGTCTTGAAATTTGACATTCATCGATTCTTCCACAGATTGAGACTTTTTGTTGTATATTCTATATGCGTTGCTTTGGTGGTTGAATATCCAAGGAAAATTCCTTCGTTTGATTTTTCTTCAAACTTATCAATTCGATTATTTGCATTTTTCAAAATAAAACATTTGCAACCAAACACATGAAAATAGGAAATAATTGGTTTCTTTCCTTTGAATAACTCATAGGGAGTTTTCTCGAATAGGCTTGAAGAGGCGGAAGAACAGCCCAAGTGTCATAACTTGGCACGGGAGGACACTTAAGTACCATAACTTCAAAATTGTACACTTGAGTGCCGTTTAGAAGTTAAATGGAACACTTAAGTGCCACTCCGGCGAAAATCCGGCCAAATGGCTGACGTGGCAACTTTCCGGCGAGTTTGGTCCAAAACAATGTCGTTTTACATGCTTTGACGTGGCGGAGAAAATTCAAAACGACGCCGTTTCGTGCTGACGTGTAAATACTAATATAAAAATTAATTAAATTAGATTTAAACTTAATTTTATTTAAAATATTCAAAAAATTAAAAAAATTAAAAAAATTAAAAAATTAAAAAAATTAAGAAAAAAAAAAAGGTGGAGGAGTTTGAATGGGGTAGGCGAGGGCCGAGCCCTCGCTGCCGCCACCTCCCGCCATCGTCGGGAAGGGTTAGCGACGGAGGGGGAGGGTCGACCGGGTCGCCGGCCCTCGGCCTACCGACGGCGAGGGCTGCGAGCCCCCGCCGAATCGCGGTGAGGGCTCGCAGCCCTTGCCGCCGGCCCCTAGCCGAGGGCCCGACGACCCCGACCAACCCTCCCCACTCCGTCGCCGGCCCTTCCCGGCGGCGGCGGGAGGCGGCAAGGGTCCGCAAGCCCTCGCCCGGATCCAACCGGGGCCCGCGAGCCCTCGCTCGGATCCGGGGCGAGGGTGGTAGCCCTCGCTGCGATCCGTAGAGGGCTCGCGGCCCTCACCGTCGGTTGGCCGGGGACTAGCGACCCCGGCCGACCCTCCGCCCTCCGTCGTCGGCCCTTCCGGCGATGGCGGGAAGGCGGCGGCGGTGAGGGCTCGGCCCTCCGCACCGTTCGAACTCCCCCTTTTTTTTAATTTTTCTTAATTTTTTTTTTAAAAAATTTCTTAATTTTTTGAATATTTTAAATAAAATTATGTTTAAATCTAATTTAATTAATTTTTATATTATTATTTACACATCAGACACGAAATGACGTCATTTTTGCATTTTCTCCGTCACGTCAACATGCAAAACGACATCGTTTTGGACCAAACTCGTCGGAAAATTGCCACGTCAGCCATTTGGTCGGATTTTCGCCGGAGTGGCACTTAAGTGTTCCATTTTACTCCGATATTAGCACTTAAGTGTACCATTTTAAAGTTATGGCACTTAAGTGTCCCTCTGTGCCAAGTTATGGCACTCCAGGTGTCCCAACCTCGGCTTGAAGAAGACTCTATTAATAATATAACATGCTGTAGAAACTGCTTCAACTCAAAAAAGAGAAGAAATGTTACTTTCAATTATAGGTGTGTTATAGCCATTTTTTGCAACGATCTATTCTTCCTTTCCACAACTCCATTCTGTTCTGGAGTGTATGGAGAGGAGAACACATGTTGAAAACCAGATTCATCATAGAATTTAGCAAAGTCTTGATTTTCAAACTCACCTCCATGGTCTGTTCGTATGCTTGAAATAACATACCATTTCTCATTCTGAACATCCTTGGCAAATTTAGTAAAATAAGAAAAGGATTCAGACTTACTTGCAAAAAGTATACCAAAGTAAATCGTGAATAATCATCCACTATTACTAGGCAATACTTCTTTCCACCAGTGCTCTGAGTCCTAGTTGGTCCGAAGAGATCCATATGTAGGAGCTGCAGTACACGATTAGTGGAAACTTGATTTATTGATTTGAAATAACTTCTAACATGTTTTCTCAATACGCATGGTGTGCATAAGTCACATTTTTGGTACTTTAGATTGGATAGTCCACGAACAAGCTTCTTTGAAGAAATCTTTGCAATTTGCTTCATGTTTATATGGCCAAGCTTTGGATGCCAGAGATTTTCTTCATCTTGAATTGAAATTAGACATCGATATCTTTCTGGATTGATAACCAAAAGATAGAAATTTCCATGTCTTCGTCTAGTAAAAGATTGTGAAAGATCTTTACTAATACTTGAACATATTCCTTCTTGAAAATTGATCTTGAATCCAGTATCGCACAGTTGGCTGATGCTGAGCAAGTTGTAGTTGAGTCCTTCCACTAAAGAGACATTGTTTTTTTTTTTTTTTTTTTTTTTATGACCCGGGAACCGCCGTCGTCCGGCAGCCTAGACGTAAACCCGGGGCAGACTAAGCCACCACCACAGACCCAGCCACATTTGAGTTGCGCGAACGCGATGCCTCTAGGATTCAAACCCCTCCCATTTGTGAGGGGGAGACATTGTTGATTATGAGACTTCTTATCTTTACAGTTCCACATCCAACTATTCTTCCCTTCCTGTTTCCGCCAAAGGAAACCTTTCCACCAATTACTTGCTTAAGTTTAATAAACAAATTTAAATCTCCAGTCATATGCCTTGAACATCCACTGACCAAGTACCATTTGATCATTTTCTTAATAGTAACCTGCATTTAAAAAAGAAACTCAAACTTTCTTTGGTACCCACACTTTCTTGGGTCCAGCGGAGTTAGTGTAATATACGGTCTTTGCCCAATCCTTCTAAACAGGCCTCCAAACTTTAGGACATTCTTTTTCAAAGTGTTCTGAGCTGTTACACTTAGAACATCTAAGAGCACTTCGGCCAACATGTTTTACAAAGAATTTTTGAAAATAATTTCTATAGAAGGCTTTTGTAGGTCTTTGTTTGATTCTTTCCTTTACTTTTGGAAAATCAATTAAAGGAATAGTTTCAGATGTCATTCCCAGGCCTGATTTGTTAAATTAAGGTCTTTGTACTGAAAAAATCTTTTCCAATTTTTCAGATCCCATGGAAAACCTTTTTGATGAAATATCATTTTTGAAAAGTGAGTTTTCTTTCAAAAGAGATTAGGCATTTTCTTTTAAAGTAATAAAACTTTTATCTAGATTTTTAAACTTTTCTTTCCATAAAATTTCCTGTTGCTTCAGTGTAGAATTTTCCATTTTTAGCTCGGA
The DNA here is from genome assembly GCA_014182575.1 of Eucalyptus decipiens. Lineage (NCBI taxonomy): Eukaryota > Viridiplantae > Streptophyta > Magnoliopsida > Myrtales > Myrtaceae > Eucalyptus > Eucalyptus decipiens. The sequence continues at coordinate 50,977,808 of CM024614.1, forward strand.
AATCCTCTTAAGAGAGGTTTTAAGACTATGACATGGTTCATCAATATATTTTGAGACCTTAATAGGAATTTGAAAATTACTTACCGCAATTTCATTATCTGAGTCTGAGCCTGTATCTTTCTCAGAGTCTGAATCTGATTATGATTTTGTCATTTAACAAATATTAGCATAATCATCACCACTCTCTTCGCATTCAGTATCACTCCAAGTCTCTGCTTTGAGTGCCTTTCTGTATTTCTCAACTTTTCCTTTCTTTTTCTTCACCAAGGGACAGTTGGGTCTAATGTGTCCCTTTTTCTTGCATTCAAAACAAATCATATCTTTATTGGATTCATCGTCCTCAACTGATTTGTTTTGAAATTTTTTAGAGCTTTGTTTCTTCTAATTGAATCTTTTTTCCTTTTTGTTCAGTTTTCTAAACCTTCTTATCATGAGAAAAGCTCTTCATCGTCCATATCGTCTTCAGAATCTATAACATCATAATCATCATTAGATTTTGAAGCAATAGGTTTTTTACCTTTGGGATCTTTATCTTCGTTGATTTGCTCCACTTCATAGGACTGAAGAGTGCCAACTAATTCGTCAACGGAGAGTGGCATGATCCTTTATGTTTCCCTTATTGATGTCTTTACGTGATTCCAATTTTTGGAAAGTCCACACAATAATTTGTTAACATTCATGGGTCCTGAGATTGGTTGACCTTGATGCTCAAGACCATTCACAATTTCTGTAAAACGACTAAATATATCAGTGATAGATTCTCCTGGCTTCATATTGACCGAGCAGAATATTGATTCTGGTTTTTTTTTTCACTCGATCAGTTCCTTCATAGGTGATGTGTAGCCTATCCCAGATTTCTTTAGCTGTTTCACAAGAAGATATTTTGTTATATTCAGTAGGAGATAATGCATAATATAAAGAATAAATTGCTTTTGCATTAAGAGCTTGTCTCTTGGTTATCTCTTCTTGAGTCATTTCGCTAGCCTCAACAAATTCTTTTCCCCTTTCTTAGACTGTTGTAGTTTTAAGAATGATTCATTTGTCTACCACATCCCATTCTAGAGGATCTTTCGATCTTAGGAAAGTTTTCATCTTATTTTTCCATATGTTGTATTCCTTTCCATCGAAATAAGATGGTCTAGTGTTGCTTTACCCTTCAACCAAACCTTGAGCTAATATATTAGCCATGGATCTTTAATTCTGAAGTAAAAACACTTCAATTTAAATAAGTACACAGGCTCTGATACCAATTGATAAAGCTAGTGTGAACACCTAGAGGGGGTGAATAGGTGTAAAAACGAATTTTATAAACTCAGCAACTTAATTCAATTTATATAACAACGGAAGACTTAAGATATAAAATATCTGCAATGATATATATAAGACTATGAACTAAGTAAAGGGATAAGGGAAAGAGAATTGAAGACACGATGATTTATAGTGGTTTGGCTTAATCCAAGCCTACGTCCACTCTCCTGCACTGACAGCCCACCGGCTGGATTTCACTATGAATCAAAAGAGTCGTTACAGTGTCACGTCATTGATTCCACAGTATAGAGACTCTACTACACTTCCTCAAGGTCTCACAAATGTCTAAACTCTCTTTTGAGTACAAATTTTCGTTCAACAAATGAATCAGCAAAGAACAAGGAGCTTCAGACTTTGGAATTTATCTATCATGCACACACTCGAATAACTAGAGCATTCTCATTATATACCCCTTCATGCCTTCATAACCGTTGGCACCTTTCAAATGAGTTCTTCAAATCTACCCGTTGGATAGAATCAATTAGAGAAATCTCGAGTTACTTAAAGAATGTGAAGATAGCTCACCAATCATGCTTGCCCATACAATTAGGATCTAGGTTTCTATAAGTAGAACCTTCCAAGTATACTTCGCCAATCAATGGATTCGAATTACTTGAATTATTTGCAATACGAATAATAGATCTTTAGATTCTATCTCCAACCGTGAGATAATCTTCAACCAAACAGATCAAATCCTTAAAGATAACCTTACATCTGAATAAGATTTCTTCATCGGTCTAGAAACTGTCAATGAGGGCAGACTTTAATCTTGAGTTTGGCGGTCTTCAGACTTTGATGGAAGGAAACGTTTTGTCAACTTCAAAACAAATAAGGAAATTTTCTCCAACAAACTCTACTTATTTCCTATCTCCTTTCGACGTAAATCATGCCACCTCGTGATCGTTCTTTGACAATATCGACATAACAAGCGCACATTGTCGCCTCATCATCTGCTAAGCATGATGAAGTTTAGGTTTCATGTGTTTCGAGAAAAGTTCGTGTGAACTTTTACTTATTTTACTCTCTCCTTTTGAGGTAAAACCATGAGTGACCCTTTAATCTCCAATGGTCAAACGCCTTCTTCTCTTTTTACCCGCTTTTGCTAAGCGGAAATGGACAAGTGTCGCCTTATCTCATTATCTTATACGGAGCAGGAGAAGTTATTTATACATACGTTGGAAGGCGCGAAGTCTAAAACTGGCTGGTAAAGTGGGGCTGAGTTTTGTGAGAGAGAGAGAGAACTTGACTCGAGTGATTTCGTTCATTAATGGCGCTCCTCTTACACTTGGAGGAGCAGCTCCGTCGCGCATCAACACCTGGCATCGACAACATCGGATTCGGTGAGACCCCACGCGAACGGGGTTTTCAAAGCCATAACCAATCTGGATAAATCCTAAAAGCCGAAGGTGAAAGGGGATTCGAGGCCTGTAGCCGGTGGCCAACCCCCGTTCCCTCCCTCCTTGCCTCCCCTATAAAACCCTCCCATGCAAACAGAGCCAGACAATGCAAAGGAGGTGAAGAAAGTGATCAAGAAAGGTTTAAACAAAGAGAGACAGAGAGGTTTGAAAAATGATCTTAGAGTGTCTAGGATTGGGCCTTGGATTTGGCCAGGAGGGTCGGTCTCTTAACGCCTTCTCTTTTTTTCTCATCGGAGTTATTTCACAAAGACTTGCCATGGTAAGTAAGAAGGGGGGAACAAGCACACTTGGAGAGCGCAGTACAACGGAGAGTTGTATGATGCGTTCAGGAAGGATGAATCACTCCCGAAAAGGAATCTATTGATTCTCTCCCAATTAGTTGGACCGTAGGTGCGATGATTTACTTCACGGGCGAGGTCTCTGGTTCAAGAAAGGTTTAAATAGAGAGAGAGAATGGAGATGGATGCAGCAAACAAAGAGGAGCAGCAGCATCGTCCCAGCCCGATGAGGAAGATGGTGACGGTGGCGGCTATCGCCGCCGGCGTGCAGTTTGGGTGGGTGCTACAGCTGTCGCTGCTGACGCCATACGTGCAGCTGCTTGGCATCCCGCACAAGTGGGCCGCCTTCATCTGGCTTTGCGGGCCGTCTCCAGCATGATCGTCCAGCCCGTCGTCGGCTACCACAGCGACTGCTGCTCCTCCCGCTTTGGCCGCCACCGCCCCTCCATCGCCGCCGGCTCCACCCATGTTGCCCTCACCGTCTTCCCCATCGGCTACGCGGCTGACCTGGGCCACCTCCTCAGCGACAGCCACGACCGGACCCCGAAGCGCCGCGCCATCGCAGTGTTCGTAGTCGGGTTCTGGATCCTCGACGTGGCCAACAACATGTTGCAGGTGAAAATACGCCTCCTCCTTCCACATCTTCAGTCATAAGGTTTTTTCATATGAAAGATAAAATCAGAAATGCGAAACATCTGCATGACCGTATCGTAGAATATACATACTCTTATACTTAACATTTCTTTATAAAGCGGCTTCGTTCTAAAGCAGATATTATTGTTATAAGTGCATGTGCAATTTCACGGTACATATACATAAACACTTAAATACATACGCACGTGGCAACACCGTATCCGTTCGAATTTCCATTGGTAATTTATATTTTGAAGAAAATATAGGAATCCTTGTGCTCTCCAATGAAAACCAACATGGGTTCCCTGTCTTTTCAGGAAGTGATTAATGTGGTATGATGAATTGGGTGTAGTCCATTTCTACCCAATTACTTTTCCTTAAAGACATTGACTAAGCTCATTTAAATAGAAAACATATGTCCTGTTTTTTTTTCCCAAAAAGTAATGACTTTTTTCAAGAATGTAGGAACCATCCTCAGGAAATTATTATATAAGTGTGAAACGAGTATTAAATTGAATATAAGCCTTTGAAATTAATGGATCTTATATGAATTTCAACCTCTGGAGTTTGCCCGTGTGAAGAATATGAACTGAACAAAGAACACAGAAGAAGAAGAAGACTGAATGAATCAAGTAATTCCTCTGTATTTCATAAACAAAACAAGCAATACATTTATCAGAGAGCTTGACTTCACAACTTCCCTTTCTCTCTCTCTATCTTTATTTATACATCGTATCAAGAGTAAAAAGGAAGAAGAAGATGACGAAAACAGAATTTTAACAAATTCTGTTATACTTGTAAAACTGAATAACTATTCTTTAATAATAAAGCACGTGCACGTGGACACGTGGGGCTCTAAGTTGTGTTTCCGATAGAGGCTAGAGTCGAGCTTCTAACTTCACTAATTATGTTCTTCGCAACAGCTCCATATTCACGTATAGACGACGTAGCTATCATCACACTTGCAGCAAGACAATCTTTAACCTTTGGTTCCTCATCCTTCTTCACTTCAACAAACTCTGTCTTGAGCTCGGTTTCATTATGCAACTTTGTTTCAATATGCTTCTGTTCCTTAACATCCCCCCGCAAATTGGGAAGGGTTAGAGAACCCAAACCCAATTTGGTGCGAAGGGTAAAATGTGCTAAATGAGTTAATGATTTAGTGAAGATATCAGCAATCTGAGCAGTACTTGATACATAGTGAACAACTAACGATCCTGATGAAACCTTTTCTTTAACAAAATGAAAGTCCACTTCAATATATTTGGTGCAAGCATGGAGAATAGGATTTAGAGTAAGAGAAATAGCAGACTTGTTGTCACAGAACAGAGTAGTTGGTGCAGACAAACATATGCCAATGTCACGAAGAACAAAACTGACCCAAGTAAGATCAGCAGAACTGAAGCCAAAGCGCGATATTCAGCTTCTATTGAGGAACGTGACACTGTAGACTGTGCTTAGCTGACCAAGAAATAAGATTTGAACCAAGAAATGTACAGAAGCTAGTGGTTGATCTCCTAGTAGTAATACAACCGGCCCAATCAGCATTAGAAAAACCATATAGATTCATGGGACTGTTAGAATGGATAAAGGTACCAAGATTCACAGTGCCCTTAATGTATCGAAGAACCCTCTTGAGCTTATGGAAATCTCCTAATGTTGGTTGTTGCATTTTCTGACATAAGAGATTTGTGGCATAAGCAATATCAGGACGGGTGATAGTAAGGTATTGAAGGCCACCAACTAGACTGCAATACTCAAGTGGATTGGTCAGAAGAATGCTATCAGTGGCCATGATAACTGATCTCAAAGATAGGGGAGTGGAAATAGGTTTGCAGTCTTTCATGTGAGCTCGAGTAAGTAGATCAAGAGCATACTTTGTTTGAGATAGAAATGGATCTTGAGATGTCTGTTTGACTTCAATACCAAGAAAGTAATGAAGAGAGCAAAGATCTTTCATGTGAAATTGAAGACTCAAAGACTAGATGAGGTTGGAAAGTAATTGAGCTGAGCTACCAGTAAGTAGAATATCATCGACATAGAGCAGCAAAATGATTGTGTCTGATCCATGATGAAACACAAATAAGGAGTGATCGGTGGTTTGCAAGAGAAGCCATTTTCAAGCAGAAAATTGCTAAATTTATCAAACCAAGCTCGTGGTGCTTGGCGAAGACCGTATAAGGATTTCTTTAGGCGACACACATGGTGAGATTTTTGAGAGTTTGTGAACCCTGATGGCTGCTCCATATACACAGTCTCATTCAATGTGCCATGTAGAAAGGCATTTTTAACATCAAGCTGATGAATTGGCCAATGCTTTCTCATGGCTACAGAGAGAACAATGCGAATAGTAGCATGTTTAATGACAGGACTGAATGTTTCTGTGAAGTCAACCCCTTCTTCTTGATGAAACCCCTTAGCTACTAACCGAGCTTTGAGTCTATCAAGACTACCATCAGATGCAAGCTTAGTCTTTAACACCCACTTACACCCTATGACATTCATTTCAACAGTTTAGGGAATTAATTCCCAAGTTTGATTCTTTGATAAAGCATCCATTTCATCCTGCATTGCTTGATACCAGCCTTTATCTGCCAATGCTGACTTAACAGACTTTGGTTCAAAAGAAACTTTATATTCAGCCAAGCAAACATACTTAGGATTTGGCTTGACAATCCTAGACTTCAGTCGTGTTTGCATAGAATGAGTAGGTAATGTACCTTGTGAATTAGATGAAGGACTGACATGTATTTGATCTGTAGTAATCTCTATTGTGAGATCAGGTGCTGGAAGAGAAGATGCCTGTTCCTCAGAAGTTGTACGCGACTGTGACTGTAAAGAAGATATAGCAGGTGACATTGCAACAGGATATGATGTATCAATATGAGATCCTTGCAACATTTCACTATCCTGCAGATGTCCTATATATTCATTGGTGTGAGACTTAGCTTGTTCTATAGGAAGAAAATCTAGAAAAGTAACCTCATTAATCCATCATTTGTACATATCTGTACCCTGATTGTACTCAGTTATCAATCGATTTGTGAAAGGAAAGACTGTTTCATCAAACACCACATGACAACTAACATAGATATGCCCATTAGTAGGCAAAAGACAACGGTATCCTTTGTGTCTGTCACTGTATCCCAAAAATATACATGTGAGAGATCATGGATCAAGTTTATGTTTTAAATATGGTATGGGATAAGGATAACAGGCACAGCGAAAAACTCTCAAATGTGAATAGCTTGGCTTCTGCTGATAAAGTTTACTGTAAGGTGAGAGCATATGTAACTTTGGTGTGGGAAGTAGATTGACAATGTAATTGGCTGTCATGAAAGCATCCACCCAGTACTTTAATGGAACTTTAGCATGATAAAGCATAGCTAGTCCTAACTCAACCACATGGCGATGTTTCCTTTCAAAAATCCCATTCTGCTATGGTGTATAGGGACATGAGACATTTTGTTTGATGCTACACTGTTGTAGATAATTCTGAAACTTGTTGCTAGTAAACTCTCCACCTCCATCACATTGGAATACTTTGATCTTATGATCAAACTGATTCTCTACTTGCTTTTGAAACAGAACAAAGATGTCATGTAATTTAGATTTCAGTTTCATTGGGTACATCCAACTATATCTAGAAAAATTGTCAACAAATATGACATAATACTTGAACTTCTAAAATGAATCTATTGGTGAAGGTCCCCAAACATCACAATGTATTCTTTCTAAGGGACCAGTAGTTGCATTGTCTGACGAAGGAAAAGGTAAAGTAGAACTCTTGGCAATCTAACAGCTCCTACATATGTTTTGAGTTCTTGTGTTACATTGAATTAGATGTTGATTCTGCAGGTACTTCAGTGTTTTGAAATTGGTGTGTGTTAATCGCTGATGTCACACGTCTTCTCCCACAGCTTTCTGTATTTGGGTGAAGAAGGCTTCTGTTATTTTTGGATCAACTCGATAAAGTCCCTTGACTTTCCTTCCTAGCCTCACTGTTGTATTGGTGTAGTTGTCCTTCATAGACACCCCATATTCGTCAAAAAACAAATGAACATGGATAACCATTTGTTAATTTTGAGACAGAGAGTAGATTTTTCTTGATTTAAGGAACTATTAACACATCATTTAGAGGTATGGAGCTAGTTCCCGTATGTAATAAAGTATTTCCAACACACGAAATTGATAGGCATGAGCCATCTCCTATCATAACAGTATCAGTTCCATTATATGAGAAAGAGTGTTGAAGAATACCAGGATCTGCTGTAATATGAGTTGTGGCACCAGTGTCTGGATACCATTCAGTGCCCTGAGAATCTTCAGTGTGCATTGCTGCTAATGCAGTTGGAATTTCTTCAGCTTGGTGTGATTTATTAAAACGATACCAACATCAAAGAGTAATATGTCCTGGTCTTTTACAGAGTTGACATTCCAAAGGAAAATCATTTGATATTTTCTCATCCTACACATTCTTGTTAGATACTGAATTTTGGGGTGGCTATGACTTGGTAGCTTGGTATTTTTTAGGAGGATTTGCATATGGTCAAAAGCCTTGTCCATAGCTAGACCAATTGTTTAACTGCTTGTTATACCGATCCTCTTGAATCAGGTTCAAAGTACTCATTCTGTAATTCTGACTTCTTCCTATTCCAGTATAACCATATCCCTGACTCCTGTTATTTATTGCACGTCCTCTACCATAGTTGTATCCTCCACGATTATTATCTCTTTGATTTCTGAAGTTAGAATTCTGCAAACCGTCAGATTTTCTTTGTCCATAGTAGGCTAGATTAGGACTGTATTGACTTGAAGAGTAGGTTTGTAACCTTGTTTCGAATCTTTCAAGCTGAGAAATTACCTCATCATAGTTTGGTTGAGGTTTTAGACAGTACATTGTTGTTCTGAAGCTTTCATATTCTAATCCTAAACCCTCGAGTACCCCAAATATCTTGGTTATCTCATCAACAAGTTTCCCAATTGCATTGAGTTGATCACAAATGGATTTAAACTCCCTAAGATACACAGACAATGTTCGATCTCTTTTTTGGCAAGCTTGTAACTTTCCTCTTCGCTCAAATTCCTTGGCTACTGATTTTTGCGTAAAACGATTAAGGAGTGTTTGCCATACCTCATATGAAGTTTCCAGCCCGATGATCAAGCTCAAAATATTCTCAAATACAGCTCCACTTATCCACGATGATATTAGCTGGTCAGTTTTTACCCAATCTGTATGATCAGGATTTACTATTTCAAATTCTTGACCTTCAATCTCAACCTACAACATTTGAGCTGGTGATGGTGTTTCTCCATTGATGAATCCAAACAGATCTTGACTTCGCAAGAATCTATGAAACTGTGCTTGCCAGAGCAAGAAGTTATCCTCAACTAACTTGATTGTAACAAAGTTGGATATATTGACATGGATTGGAAAATGATATTTCTGTGTTCTTGCTGTCATTTTGTATTCATAGAAAATTTCAACGATATACTTTTCACAATCACAATCACCTATGGATCTTACACAACTCAAGATCAAAGAACTTCACCTGATAAACTTTCACAACTCACGATCACTTGTATTCAATTAGAGAGAACTTCAGAGGTTACTTTAAACTGCTGTGACATCGTCTGGATTTTGATGAACTCTGTATTGCAGAGATGACTCGAGCTCTCAGGATAGCTCTTATACCATGTGAAGAATATGAATTGAGCAAAGAACACATAAGAAGAAGAAGAAGACTGAATGAATCAAGTAATTCCTCTGTATTTCATGAACAAAACAAGCAATACATTTCTCTGAGAGCTCGACTTCACAACTTCCCTTTCTCTCTCTCTCTCTCTATCTTTATTTATACATCGTATCAAGAGTAAAAAGGAAGAAGAAGATGACGAAAACAGAATTTTAACAAATTCTGTTATACTTGTAAAACTGAATAACTATTCTTTAATAATAAAGCACGTGCACGTGGACATGTGGGGCTCTGAGTTGTGTTTGCGATAGAGGCTAGAGTCGAGCTTCTGACTTCACTAATTTTGTTCTTCGCAACAGCTCCATATTCACGTATAGATGACGTAGCTATTATCACACTTGCAGCAACACAATCTTTAACCTTTGGTTCCCCATCCTTCTTCACTTCAACAAACTCTGTCTCGAGCTCGGTTTCACTATGCAGCTCTGTCACGTCTTGAACCTAGAGCGCGCGCACATCCCACTTTGGTCGATACAAATGTGACTTCCCAGGACACGTCGCCAACCCATTAAATTTTATTATGCATGCGGAAGTGAAACAAATCCCCTGACAACATTTAACTTGTGATAGAAAAGCAGGCAATCAATCACAACCAACAAGCTTTCTTATAAATACATAGGTTTATATATACAACACTGGATTGTCTACAAAATAGACAGGCTCAACAACTAGGGAACTGTCCTATGACCAACTTGTCAGACACGTTCACCGATTCTTCAACCTCCACCTTCCGAACTCCAGGACTTCCGATCCTCCACTACCGTCATCTAGGGACCTGAAATATTATGCCACAACCAGGATGAGACAATGTCTCAGCGAATCCTACCCTCTAAGACTCAATTAGGAAGAAAATACGCCTCAGGGCGCTCTAGCCACACAAATAGGATAGATGACTTACCTCGCCTCAGTCCCTTTCATGCACGTCAGTACAATTCATATTCAAGCAATGCTCGTACAAGCTGAAACTACCGATACTTATATCGATCTATCAATTCAATCAATCAAATCATTCGCAATGATTCAATTCCATCATACTATTTATCTTTCCATTTCAATTCGTACTATCTATCAACCATTACTATCTATCATTCAATACTGTATATCAAACCAGTCGTTAATACGACACATGCTCTCTAAAACTGCAATATATAGACAGTAGCTCGCTCAAGCTGTATAGATAGATAGCTCACCAAAGCTGTAACTGATAGATAGCTCGCACAAGCTGTATAGATAGATAGCTCACCAAAGTTGTAACTAATAGATAGCTCGCACAAGCTGTATAGATAGATCGTGCTCGCACAAGCTGATAAAACGATCTTAGCTCACCAGAAGCTGCTATATATATATATATATGTATATCATAATTGCTCGCCTAAGCGGATACATATATATAAACCAATGCTCGCCAAAGCTGATCATTCAATAATAAACCATAGAACTGGATATTCAATCCAATAATAACCAATGATTCAAACTAGTCATACAAACCAATTACGGTGTTAAAAGCCAACACCGGGTATTTTCAAGTTAAATACCACAACTTCATCAATATCACTCAATTCCACACTTTTGGAATAATTAACCATAATCATCAATCACTCAATTTCTCAATTTAAACATACAATTAATACAAACCGACCACACCGCTTTGCGATCGCGCGAAATTCTAACGACCGGCCATCCCGGCATAATTTTCGAAATTATTAAATAATTAAGTTTAATTCCGAAAATTAAATAATTAAATATTATATTATAATAATATAATTTAATAAAATAATATTTATAAATTCGAAATAATTAATTATGGCTTAAACAAGATTACACTAATTTAATCTTACAATTAGCCTAATTAAACATCCATTAAACTAATCATACAACTAATCTAATTTACATTCAAATAATCTAATTTAATCACATAAACCTAATTAGACTAATCTAAACACCCCTTGAGCATCATTAACTCACTAAGCAAGAATTAGAGGATAAACTCACCCGATTAACGAGCCGAACGGCTCAAAACGACGAGGACGACGCGAGGGTCGATAGTCTCCAAGGCGGGCCTAGCTTTTGGGGTCGGGAAGCTGACCAAAACGGGCCAAACCTTCGCTGCGATACCCATTTTCCAACTCTTTGTCCGCTATTGGCTAAGGCCGAAAATGAGCAGATCCGAGGCTGGTTGGGGTTAAGAATGGGTGGAGGAGCTGAACTGGACCTAGGCGGGGCTTCACGGTGGCTGGAGGTGGGCTGGACGGCTCTGGCGGAGCTTCCCCAGATCTGGAATGGTTGCTGGAACAGAGGAGCCGACGAGATGGAGACAGAAACGGGCGGAGCAACGGCAAGGCGACGACGATCCAAGCGGGGTCAAAGGACGGCTAGACGGAGACAGAGGGAGCTCGGCGGGGCTGGGACGTGTCTCGAGCAGCTCGGAATAGGGAGCTGGGACTGCGAAACAGTGAGAACGCACGGCGATGGGCTCGGGTGCACATGAGCAGCTTCGGTGTCTTCGGCGGATTGCTGGTCGATCTCCGCTGCTACTGGTGGCGTCCGAAGAAGAAGAAGATGAAGATGGAGAGAAGCAGAACCAGTCGCACGGTAGGGAGAGGGAGGAGAGAGGCAACGGAAGAGAGAGGGGGAGGAGAGAGAAGGAGGAGGGGACCACTTTTCTCTCTCTCATGTCCCACTATGACCTCATGGATGATGTCACCTTCCACTGTCTCCCACAACCTCATTCCAATGGGTTCAATTTCATTTTCCGCCGTGGCATGAAATCTTGTACACTTAATTCAATCAATTCTCAATCAATTCCATCCAATTGAAACTCAATTAAATTAATCCATGTGTCCTCGACCTTCTCATGACGTTTCCCCATCAAATGATCCAACTTGCATCCCGAAGATTCAATTAAAAACGGCCCTTTGACAATCTCGAACAAAAACGGCCTTACTTTGCTTTTCTGCCAAAAATCTTGGTTTGTAGAAAAATCTTCTGGAGATGAGTCGATATTCCTAAAATAAATTGTGGCTTGACAGAACTTCTAATTTCTGTAACCAGGTTCAATTTCTCGGTTGATTTCAATCTGGCGTGACTTTAGCGCGTCCTAATTTACCGGGTAGCTTTTAGGAATTTTCTGTGCAATTGACCTATGGTTGATTATTTTCAAGTCACAAAGTGCATCTTTGACACATTGGTAACTCTCGCTTGTCGTAAAAATCTCAATGTTTCAAATACGGACACAGGGTACCAAAACGATAGAGAAATCGGTCTAGTGCCGATCAATAAGAATTGTGCAATGAGGTGGAATCACCCACACTGAATTACATGGTTCTGTTGAATCGATCTATCTCCGGTTTCTAATCGATCTGTGCTGTAATGACCTTTACAGATTAGTACGGTCGAGCAATCGGTTCCTGATTGAATTCTCAAATCTATTGTGTTTAGATTCCTTAACGGCTTCACCTGATAGACTAGTTATCTCGTGAGTGGCCAACTTAGAAAAGAAAGCTATAGACGCGAAGATGAAATGCCCGACTTATTTAATTGAAACCAGAATTGGAACATCGGGATGTCACAAGCTTCGTTTCAGTATGCTTCTGTTCCTTAACAACCCGCATGAGAAAAGGGAGGTTAGGGATGATTTAGCCTCAAGTGTGGATTTCAACTCACATGTCTTGCAATGAGAGATAACAAAAGTCTAAGAGTGAAAGTCAAAAGTAGAATCGATAAAAAAAAAAAAAAAAAATCAATTTAGTAGTTATAGTAGCAGACTAAACAATTCCATAATTTTCCAGCATTCAACCGGCTCAAGATTATGGAGAAGATCCGAATTGGCTAAGCCATGTTTTCCTTCAAATCATTCTAATTACCCCCAACCAAAAGATAAACTTTTTAATGATCAGATTATTATTCAGCCTCTGCTCTTGTTAAATGTACTGAAATTCAAAATAATTGTCTTAATAAAATATACTTAACAAAGCACTTCTTAATAAGACCCTTCTTAATTATGAATTAATAGAGTTTAACTGATTAACAGGGACCATGCCGAGCGCTCTTGGCCGACCTCTCGGCGGGGAACCAGAAGAAGACCCGGGCGGCAAACGCCTTGTACTCCTTCTTCATGGGGGTTGGCAACGTCCTCGGCTATGCCGCCGGCTCTTACACCCACCTCCACGACCTCTTCCCCTTCACCAGCACCGCCGCCTGCGACTTCTACTGCTCCAACCTCAAGTCCTGCCTCTTCATCTCCATCGCCCTCCTCCTCAGCGTCACTGCCTTCGCCCTCGCCACCTCCACAAGACTCCCTTATCGGAGCCCTGCAGCGACGCAGTCAGCGAGTCGGAGAGCAGCGAGCGCAAGTGCAAGCCATTCCTAGGGGAGATACTCAGCGCGCTGCGCAGCCTGAAGAGGCCGATGTGGACGCTACTTATCTTGACATGCCTCTACTGAATAGCGTGGTTTCCTTTCCTACTGTTCGATACGGATTGGATGGGACGGGAAGTCTACGGAGGGAAGGTCGGCGAGGAGCGGTTGCACACGATGGGGGTGAGGGCCGGCTCGCTGGGATTGATGCTGAACTCCGTCGTCTCCGGGTTCATGTCGCTGGCCCTTGAGTACTTGGTGCGCGGCACCGGCAGCGTGAAGAGGCTCTGGGGGCTGGTGAATTTCCTGTTGGCTGTGTGCTTGGGCTTGACCGTTTTGGTCACCAAGCTGGCCGAGTCGCAGCGGAGGTTTGCCACTGCCACGCCCAGAGGTGGCAGCGGCGGCAGCTTGGATAGCGAAGCCTTGCCTCCGCCTGCGGGGTGAAGGCGGGCGCTTTGCTGCTTTTCGCAGTGCTTGGCATTCCGCTCGCCGTAGTTATTTCACCTTCTTAATTTTTTTCATGCGATGGATCAATTGGACGGGGAATAATGATAGCATAGATGGGCAATAGCTCCATAGAATCTGTAATTCTTTAAAAGCGAGATCTTAGACATTTCATAGGATTTGGCAGTCAAACTCCTAAGAACGAAAGCTACCCCGGACAGCCCGGATCAAACCGGGTCGGGCGCTTAGGTCGGGTCTAACTTATTGCCCAAGCTTGCGCAAATACCATTCGTAATTCTTCAAGCCGGTCTAGGCTTTCTATCTCGATAGCCCAAACATCAACGGCACAGTTCAATCAAGCTAATCAAGGAGTCGCGATGGTTTTGAAATTGCAGGTCACTTACAGCGTTCCTTTTGCTCTGGCATCCATATTCTCCAATACTGCCGGTGCAGGTCAAGGTACAGAGCCCCGCATGGTAACCCGACATACTTTGGATTAAGCCGGAGTTCATGCATGATCTAATTTCATCGAACGATCAATTTCAGGGCTGTCTTTGGGGGTGCTAAATCTCGCCATCGTCATTCTGCAGGTATCATTTGTAATTTCCTAGTATCACTAGTTGGAGAATCCATGTGATGTATGTGATTAAAGAGGACTTGCGACAAAGTGTTGGTATATGGATACCATTCTAAAAAAAATAAAATCAAACTAATTTCGTGGATACTGAACTTCTTTGGGAAATTGCTCTGTTTGAATTCACTAACTGAGAACACCTTAGTTACTGCTAGAGATGACTGGTTATTGATTATCTTAAGTTATTCAACAGATGGTGATATAGGTGATGAGCGGACCATTCGATGCTCTATTTGGAGGAGGCAACTTGCCAGCGTTCATCGTCGGAGCAGTTGCCGCAGCTGTGAGTGGCATTCTTGCCCTAACCCTTCTTCCATCTCCAGCTCCTGACGTCTCTCCTTCAACCAAGCCTGCAGACGTCTTGGGTTCCAAGTGACGTTCACAATCAACTCTCTACCATCTCTCTCTCTCTCTCACATGTAAAAAGGAAAAAACCTCTGGCATGATGACGACTCCTCGGACACAAAAGGATGGCGGAAATAGGCCGTTTTTGGGGCCATGTCAGATGCAATTGCAAATGAAATTAGCTATGTTCCATCCATTGGAATCTAGATAAACTTGTGCCTCTTTTAGAAGTCAGACAACTTTGTTCCTAGTTGAAACCATTGTTTGGTTTTATGTAAAAAAACCGTTCGGCATCTTATTCGGCATCTCACTAGGCTTGCTTCTACATTTTAACCTCTGAAACTTGAGGGAGGGAAGTTAAAAAGTGGTCTGCATTGGGAATCATCTAAAGGTGAGTGATCCCCGGCAGAAGCTTTAACAATGGCCATTAACGTCCCATCCGCGATTCCACGTCCTTGTAGTTTGTATCTTGCAAATGCGAAAATGATGACGATATGATGCAAAGAAGCCACTCCTTTTCCGGCACATAAAGGAAGGTTTTATGAGTTCCAAATATAGTTTTCTGATACTTTTAAGCATGTAAAAAAGTGGTCTGCATTGGGAATCATCTAAAGGTGAGTGATCCCCGGCAGAAGCTTTAACAAAGGAGATTAACGTCCCATCCGCGATTCCACGCCCTTGTAGATTTGTATCTTGCAAATGCGAAAATGATGATGATATGATTTGAAATATATTTTCTCAAAAATGATTATTTGAAATAGATGAAAATTTATGTCTGAATATTTCAGGAATAATGAAAAGCATATTTCGTTTATTTGTTTTTATGGATAATACTAGCAATTATTTTTTTTAAAATATTTTTCTAAATTATCCATTTCCCGCAAAACCAAAATAGCTTATGATACAATTTTCTTTTTATACTTCTTTGTGACCATACCCTGAATCAAATACTCGTCATTAGTGCTAGATCACAAGCACTAAATATCACCAAATACGATGCACAGACACAGCTTTTGGAGGACCTAAAATGGTCCTGACCCCTCTACTTCTGATTTTCATATCGACAACAATAAGCCATTGGCTTTGAAAGTCTGTACCTTTGGTATATTACCTGGTAAGCACACTCCAGAGACCACTGAAGTAACAGAAGACATAAACCTTGCACTATGAATATGCTGCATAATACAGTAAAATCTAACTCGTAGCAAACAGTGGCACGGTAATTCTAAAATCTACCAAGAAGTTAGTACGACATAACTGTGACATCCCGAAAGTACGACATAACTGTGACATCCCAAATTTCGATCTCGTTCCGAAAATATGAAATGGGCATTTCGCCGGCGCGCCTATGGTCCTTTTTCTCTGAGCTGATCACTTACGAGTTAACCAATCTATTGGGTGATGCCGTTAAGAAATATAACCGCGGTAAAAATCCCTAAAAGCTACCCGATAGGTCAGATTGGACTAAAATCGCGTTCGATCGATTTTAACCACGAAATTAAATTCGATTTCGGAATTCGGACGTTCGAGCATATCACAATTCATTTATAGGATGTCGTCTTGTCTTTTGGAGAAATTCTAGCAAGTTCGGGATTTTTACGGAAAATCATTTCGGACGTAGCGAAAATTAACGGAAATTTGGATGGGCATTATTAGAAGAACTTTGGGTCACCAAATTTAAGTAAATGGTGAGGAGATGGTGCAAATTCTTCTTCGATCATGCCGCGCTAGATGAAGCCGAAGCCCGCAATTCAGCCCATCTCGTTTCTCCTCCGCATGTCTTGGCCCAAAGAAACATTTCTTCAGCCCAAATAAGGCTTCAATCTTGGGCTCGTGATTTCCAGCCCACAGCTTGGTTAGGATCACCAGCCCATATGAGTTTCGGACAAGCCCAGCTCTCTTCGGGCTTTCTTGGTCAGCCCATGAAATGCAGCAGCCCATCTTCATGTGTCGGGCCCATTTGAAGCCCAAGAAGTTTCAGAACTCAGCCCGCGAAGCTAGTTGGCCCAAGTTCAGCCCAAGCCCAAGAATTTGTCAGGCTTGCGAGGCCTTTAGGCCTGGCCTGAGTGATCGTCAACGTTGCCGAAAATTCGAATTTCGGATGCCATCGCGCCGTCGTGTCGCCGTCACGGTGTTCCGGTCTTTGCTTTGCCAAGTGAGTAATCTCACTAATCCTTGCTTAGTAGACTAATTATGCTTAAGGGTTGATTAGATTTAATTAAGTGCAATTAGGTGGTTAGATTAGAATGTATTAGTGATTATTAGTTAATTACATTGCATATTAGTTAGGTGGTTAGTGTACTTAGCTAGAGAACCGCTTATACTATTTATTGAATGCATCTCGGGATTTTTCCGTCCCTTATTGGGCTTCAATTAGGCAATACAGGCCCAAATTGGATTTTTAGTATTTAATTATTAATTTTCTAATTTATTTATTTATTTTTCGGAAATTAGGCTAGGATAGCCGACGACCGAAATTCCATGCTGATTTCAGTGGTGCTTTTTGTTTATTTAATTGAGCACTGGTTTGTGGAAATTGAGTGAGTTGATGAGTATGTGGGGATTTATCCCAAGATTGATCAGTGTCAGTATTCAATTAGAATTTGACTGTGAGAGGTTGTGAGTTGAACCTCGGAAGCCGTCGAAGTATGGCTATGCCAGTTGGGCCGAGATTTGCCACTGAATTTGGAGTTGGTCATGCCCGTTGGGCCGTAATCTACCACCTATTAAAGGTCGCGCCCGTTGGGCCGTAAATTGCCACCTAATAGAGGTCGTGCCCGTTGGGCCGTAAATTGCCACCTAATAGAGGTCATGCCCGTTGGGCTGTAAATTTCCACCCGATAAGGGTCGCGCCTGATAAGGCCATAATCTGCCACCTGTGAAAGGTCGCGCCCATTGGGCCGTAATTTGCCACCTAAAGATAGGTCGTGTCCTTTGGACCGTAATTTGTTGCCAAGAAATTTGGTAGACTGTGCTCGTGAAGCCGTGAGTAAGATTTGAGATTGAATAAGGGAGATGACTGAGGAATGGTCAGATTGACATGAAATCGACTAGGTCAATTGATCGAGATATCGATCTATGATGTGATTACTTGGGTGCCTATTGAACTGTGCTAATATGCAGGTGGAATCTGAGGCCAAGGTAAGTCCTCTGACCTGTGTGTGTATAGGCAGCCCGGTTAGCATATTGGTTTCCTAATTGAGTCTTAGTGGGGTAGAACTTACTGAGACATAGTCTCATCCCGGTTGTGGGACAACATTTCAGGCCCGTAAATGAGCCTGTGAAGAAGGAACCAGAAGAGGACGATGAGCCGGTAAAAGATGAAGAGCTTGAAGGATGTGAGCTTAGTGAAGAAGAGTTAAAAGATGATCAGGATGATCCTAAGTACGACCCGGATGAGGATTGAGATCCCATCCTCTTTTGTGAACCTTGTCTTGTGTATATAGAGTGTGACTAGAATGTTATAAATATTCTTGTGAATAAACTTTGAGTTATGCCATGTATAAAGGTTTGGTTGTGGATTTCAATATGGAAAATATGGCTTTGCTTTTCTATCCTAATGTGTTATTGTCTGGGGATTTATAATTGCTTCCACATGTGCTTAATAAACGAAAGGGTCGGCGATACTTAGTCCTAGGATATCGCATTATAAAATCGGCCAAGTAGAAGGATGTGTGCGTGCCCGAGGATCGGGGCGTGATTGCCGATGACCGAAATATCGTGTTGATTGCAATGGTATGGTTAATTTCTGCAATTGAGTATTAAATTATGCAAATTGAGTGCTGATTGGATTTTTGGTATGTAATTCCAAAGATTGTGAATTTTCAATGCTTATTCAGAAAATCCCAAGTATCGGGTTTTGACACTAAAAATAGTTTTTAGTACTATATGAAATAGTCAGATTTCAAAACGGAAGAATATCAATTTTTCTGAGTCAAGTTGACCGTGTACCCACACACGAGTAATTTCATGTGAATTTTAAATATGAAGAAAAAGGCCAGGTCACCATTTTAATTAAAGCATTTGAGTGCAATGCATGGTGCCCTGGGCCATATTTGAGTGATCATGTGTTGGTTAAGAGAAATCGTCCCAGGTTGTTAAGCTGGACGTTATCTCTATTTGGGATACCCCCTGGACAATGAGAAGCCGGTTGCAGTAAATTCCGGACCTTATGCTTCTTCAGGAAAGCCGTCTAAAAGAGATGTGCCGTGCTCAATGGGGTGAGACGAAACCTGGCAATTCCAGAAGACCGCCGAATAGAGAGTAGGCCGTGCTATATGCCGAGATCAAAACTAGGAACGCATGATTAATTGAGTGTGGCGTTTCAGTTATTAGAGCTTATTGTTGCTCATGCTCTCATGTTGTCTAGGATATAAATTGTACTGACCTGCAGGGTGGATCTGAGACGAGGTAAGTCTCCTTAATTGTGTGATTAGTACACTTCTGGGCATATTTTCCTCCTAATTGGGGTTTATAGCTTAGACTCGCTAAGATTATATCTTACCCTGTTGTGGGACAACATTTTCAGGGTCGTCGAGTGGATGACTTGTAGCTGAGAGGTGATCAGAAGCGTAAGTCAATTAGGACCGCTTCTTTTTGGAAGGCTAGTCTTTTGTAGTCTTTTGGCCATAAACTTTTGTACATGACTCAGTGTATATATAAAAGCATGTTTGTTTGTGAATTCGTATCCTGCTTTTCTATCTCGAGATGATTATTGTCAGAGGATATATAATCTGCTTCCGCATGTGCAATAAAACAAAAAGGGTCAGCGACTAGTCCTAGGAAGTCGCAAAATTTTATCGACTAGAAAGGGATGGGCACGCGCTCGGGGTTTGAGGCGTGACAATAACAATGCAGCCAACGAGTTATTTCAACTGCCTTTGAGATCACTGAGCAAGGGACCATGAGAAAGGAATGAAAATGGCTCTACTCCTGGCAGATAGTGCTTTAACCGATTCACAACATGTTGCAGAATGCGTTCTATTGTAGGAGAAAAGCAGATTGAGATCTGAATTGCCTTCAACTTCTCGAGAAAGCAACAAGCAGTTGACCATCTTCCAAGTGACTGTCTCAAAAGCAAAATTGATGAATTTAGACAATAAAAAAAATTATTTAACAATGCTAATGAACAACAATTTGGAGAAAATCGATCTGGAAATATTCTGTAAATGCACAAGTTGGTGAAAAACACAAAGTTATGACATGTACGTTATGCATACGATGCCACTTTCAGCTACTTGTAGTTGACCTAGGAGATCAAATCTTCCAATTCATTGACGATAGCTTTGTAGCAGAACACATATTGCTCCTAAAATCAAAGCAATTACACAACATGATCAACCAAAATGAGACGGGGATAAAATTTGGCACATACAGCACCTTCAACTATCCAACCATAAAAAAAGGAATAAAGAAATAAAATCAGGATAAGTAGCCCTTTCTTCGTGAGAAAAGCACAAGATTGCCATACAAATTAATAAGAAAATAAAGCAGAAAGATTTGACTTCACGGTTGTAGTGTCAATCAGAATTAATTTCATTACTGTAGGTACTAATTGAGTTTATAAAGATTAAACAATGTCTTTACATGCTTTTTACTGTCAACTCAGCACAACTTGAGCTTTGGACACAAATGGGTGTATGATAACTAATAAGAGATGAATACAAGACCTAAAGCAGGACACCAGCTTATGTACAAAGCATAAAAGATGATAAGAGTTCAGAGTCAAGATTAATAATCTACCAGCGTTTGAACCATTCCAATTCGCTGAGACCTAAATATGGTTATGGTATTGACTAGATCTAAGGAAGACATGTCACCAACAAGAATTCTTTGCACAGTATTGTGAATTGTGCAGTATGTTCCAGTCCTCCCTATGCCTGCACTGAGAAAGAGAAAGAAAAGGAGGAAAATTGGATCAGATAAAGGCAGCAATTGAAATTGGAGTACTCTGAATCAAACATGACCGCAACCTGCAGTGCACGACTATTGGGCCAAGACTTGGTGATATCTCATTTGTTCTCTTAAAAATTTGATGAACAGCGATTGTAACTGCCGGAACTCCATGATCAGGCCAATCAGGGTATAGAATATGAAGAACAGACATAGGTGGCTCCTCAGTCTACAACAATAAGTAATAACACCAAAGCGCAAAAGATATTAGAACCAAACCTCAAAGGAGATCGCTTCAAAAATTAGAGCAGACATACTGTTACTATGGTCCTGATAATAGCTTACCGGGGCAAAAACAATTGTTCATTGTAAGAATTGTTCATTCCTTTCAAAGGTATCTATTTAACAAAAATAATGAGCTTATTTGGAATGCACTTAAAAAGGCGGAGTTGTACAATAATTAAATAAGAATGATACCATGTGGCCTACTAGCCTCTATAGACCTTAAATCTGAACCAAACTCACACAATAATACTCAAGAGAATTCACAGTGGACAGACCCAAAAGCAGTCAGATATAACACACTTTTAAGTAATCTAAGACTACCACCAAAATTGGTAACATGGGCTTCTACTCTCTCCTCGTGTATGCGAGTCTCTCTCTACCCTCTGGTAGCGATGTCTTCTCCACAAACCCTAGACCTCGTCTAAATCTCGATAATCTTTCCTGTTTTTTTGTCCCTTTTACATATTGATTCACAAAAACAGAAACCCTAAAAAATGTTTCGTCCGATCTGCTTATGCTAAGTGCGATGGCTTTCTCTTCTTTACATAGAACAGTAGCTTCGGTCGGTCGGCAGGAGCTCTGGCTTATGAGGCTCGAATCAAGGTTGGATCTCTCTTCCTTTTCTACATATTGGCGGAGCTAATGGTGTTTTGAAGTATCGCTTGGGATCCATGCAGAAGCCTTTAGTGTGAATACGAATCTGGTTCCAGACCTCTGGCATAGTTGTGGGTGGTGGGAGTACGATTTTGGTCTGCACTTCTGGAAGAAAATCATTGTAGATGTTCTGTGAAAAGGGTCTGATCAGAGTATGGGTCCAGCTTTGATGAGGAGATCTACTGAAAATAGTGTTGAGTTTTCTGTCGGCAAGATGCTTGGAAAAATGTCCAAGAGGGATTTCAACAGAATACAGAAGTATTGACTGTTGTTTCTAGTTTTCTTATGCTCTCTAGACAGCATGGATAGTAAAGATGAAAATGAGTTGCGGGTAGCAGCATTATGTAAACGATTAGGACATCTATGGTCTGAGGAAGATGTGGTTGAAGTAAACCCGGAAATATCCTTACAAAAAAGAGATGAATGCAACAGAACAATTTTGGGTAAACTATACTCTAAACCCAATGTCAATTTTCCTGCATTCTTCACAACTATGAAGAAATCATGGAAAGTAGAAGTAGTAGAATGTGCTCAAAAAGGAACAGGTCTCTTTACCTTTGTATTTCAATCAGAGGCGGAAAAAGGATAGAATCCTGAAATCTGCACCTTGGTCTTACTTTAGCAATTTGCTTGTACTGAAACAGTGCAAGCCTAAAATTACAGAACACTGTTATGATTTCTCTAGAGCAGCCTTCTGGGTAAGAATTGGAGGTATTCCCCCTGGTTGGAGGGTTGAAACAGTTTATCATGATATGGGGAAAAAGCTAGGCGAGGTCCAGGAAATACAGCTCGAAACCATGGGAAACCTGCAGCAAAAAGGTGGAAGAGTCAGAGTGGAAGTAGACTTATCTACTCCTCTGAAAGCAAGAACCATTTTGGATATCAGCAATAAATGGTTGTGGATAGAATTTAAATACGAGAGATTACCCCATTATTGTTACTCCTGTGGAAGAATAGGCCACTACGCACAAGATTGTTCAAAAATCCCTTATGCAGAATCACCATGGGCAGTCGACAAAATTGGCTCCTATGGACCATGGCTGAAAGCAGAAGTCAGTGATCATAGCCCTTATTGGGAGGCTTTTTATGGAAACATCGAAGAAGACATTATAGTAGAAGAAACCATACCTGTAGCACCTTCTCCAGGTAGAGAGCAGGCTCTAATCATACGAGAGAAAGGTCCAAAAATGCGTCTTGAAGCATGCAGTAAAAAAAGAGCAGAAAGTTCCATGGAGCCGGAGATAATGGAAGTCCCTATTACAAATCAGCAGGTAATTAAAGATCATGGAAAACAGATCATTTGCTCAGATACTCCCATACAGAACTCTCTGAAGATAGGAAAGAGTGGCAAAAAGAACATGAAGGTGCAGAAAGCTAAGAAGCAGAAATGCTTACCTGAACCTATACCTCTTCTCATTGATGATTCAAGCATGACGGAGACTCCAGTGAAGTTGCTCAAGGATGGAACAGATTGGGCTTTGGTGGCTAGCCCTAATAAGCCACCAAAGACGACATGAAAATCATTAGCTGGAATTGTTAGGGGTTGGGCAACCCCCTGACAATCCAAGAGCTCGGAGCATTAATTGCTCTGGAAAGGCCCAGTATAGTTTTTCTAATGGAGACTAAAAACAAAGCAACGATGGTGGAAAGTATGTGCAGGAAACTTCAATTTCAGCACTTATTTTTAGAAAACCCAACGGGTATAGCAGGGGGATTGGCGTTAATGTGGAATGAGGAAGTAACATTGCAAGTGCAAAGCAGTTCAAAACAATTTATTGATGTCAAATGCACAGATCCAGCCAGGAAATTAGTTATGCAGATTACTTTTATTCACGAGGCCACAAATTTTGACGAGAGGATACAATTATGGCAGCAATTGAAGACATTGAAACCTCACAGTTCCAATCCATGGATATGCATGGGGGATTTTAACGAGATTTTATATGTATGGGAGAAGGTTGGGAAAAGAGAAGCAGATAATAAAAGAATAGCAGCTTTTAGAGATATGCTTAATGAGTTATCTCTGATGGACATGGATAGCCAAGGATGTGCATTTACGTGGGCAAACAACAGAGAAGGGGAGGATCTTGCTTTAAAAAAAAGACTGGATAGGGTGTTATGTACCTTGGAATGGCGAGTAATCTATCATGATGCAGAAATCCATGCACTTCCAGCAATAGGCTCGGACCACAATCCTCTTGTTCTGAGGCTATACCCTACACGCAGGAAAAGAAGAAGAGAATTTAAAATGGAGGCTTTTTGGTTAGAAAATGAAGAATATCATGATGTTATTCACCACGCATGGACTCATACAGCCTTTCCCTAGCCCACTTTTTCAGACAAACTTCAGGAGACAGCAAAAAAATTGACACAATGGAGTCAAAAAAAGTTTGCTCATGCACCCAGCAGGATAAAAGAGTTAACTCAGGCCCTAACATCAATAACCAATCAGCCACAATAGCATTCAAGCAGAAAGGAAGTGAAAAGCATCATCCACCAAATAGACACATTAAGGAAGCAGGAGGAACAATATTGGGGATTGAGGTCGCGAATTAAATGGTTACAGTGGGGAGACAAAAATACACATTTCTTTCATGCCACAACAATTCAAAGGAGGCGTAGAAATCATATTACAATGCTGCAAGTGGAAGATAACAGATGGTGTCGAGATCCAGGAGAAATCAAAAATCATATAAAAAATTGTTATGGCAATTTATATAAAACAGCAGGGGAACGAAATTATCAGCCAGTCTTAAGCCAATGCCACTCTCCTATTGATGATCGTATAAATGCATCCCTGGTGGCTACTCCCACGATGGAGGAAATTAAAACAGCAGTTTTTCAATTGGGAGCCTTGAAAGCACCTGGTCCTGATGGGTTCAATGGCATGTTCTATCAAAATGACTGGGATATTATTCAGACTGACCTATTCCATCTGGTGCAGAGCTTCTTCAACACAAGTGCTTTGGATCCTCATTTAAATCAAACATATATTGCCTTGATTCCCAAAGTGAAAAATCCTGAGACAATTTGTCAATTTAGACCTATCAGTCTTTGCAATTTCAGTTATAAAATTATATCAAAACTACTTGCAAATAGACTAAAGCAGTGGCTGCCAGAGATAATCGAACCTGAACATAGTGCCTTCGTTCAGGGGCGACAGATACAGGATAACATCCTAATTGTGCAGGAAGTGCTACACCAGCTGCACATCACCAAAAGAAAGAAAAAACATCAGGCAGTACTCAAATTAGATGTGCATAAGGCATATGACAGAATTGAATAGGATTTTGTTCGGGATTGCATGCTGAAAATGGGTTTTTCTGAGAAATGGGTGGCTCTAATAATGCAATGCATCACAACAGTGACCTTCAGTGTTAAGCTCAATGGAGAACCTACCCCGTTTTTCAGTCCATCCAAAGGTCTAAGGCAAGGAGATCCCTTGTCACCTTATTTATTCATCTTAATCACAAATGTGTTAACATGGTTGATGCAAAAAGCAGTAGCGGAAGGCAGCATACAAGGTATACAGATCAACGGGTCTTGTCCTAAGCTCTCTCACCTTATGTTTGCGGATGATGTTATTTTCTTCATGGATGGCACTTTAAGGGAATGTCAGAATCTGACACTTACAATTAACCAGTATTGTTATGCAACGGGGCAAGTTGTTAACTTAAACAAGTCAGGCGTTTATTTTAGTAAGAATTGTCCCTTACCACTTAAGAGGAACATGGCTCAAGAGCTGAGAGTGCCTGTTTTTGACAAGACAGGAAAATACTTATCCCTACAGAATGGGGACAATCTAAAAAAGAATTATTTGCATGGATACTAATCAGAGTAAACTCAAAGCTGGAGGGTTGGAAGGAAAAATTACTCACCAAGGCAAGAAAGGAAGTCTTGATTAAGAGTGTGGTGCAAGCCATACCAACCTATGCCATGTCGATCTTTAAGCTGCCAGTGTCCATCTGCAGAGCAATTGAAAGGCAAATTTGCAGAAATGAGATACAAAGAAAGGAATCCATTGGAAGAACTGGGAAGCTATGAAGAAAAGAAAGGATGAAGGAGGGATGGGGTTCAAAGACTTAATTACCTTCAACTGTGCAATGCTTGGTAAACAAGTCTGGCGGTTTACACACTTCCCCGGATGCATTATGGAGTAAAGTTTTAAAGGGCATATACTTTCCTCATGGAGATATATGGAATGCACAGAAGGGCCAACGATCATCTTGGGGCTGGCAAAGTATGTTGTTGGGGCGAGATTCTATTAAACCAGATACAAATGGTTAGTCGGGGATGGCAAATCAATCAAAATCAGGGAGGATAAATGGTTATCACAGGAATTAACAGGGGGACTAGTAAACCAAGCAGAACCAACTATGTTAGAAGGTTTGATTAATGAAGATTCCCAAACATGGAAGCAGACTCTAATTCATTAGTATTTTAAGGAGAAAATAGCAAGCGAGATTCTAGCTATTCCCTTGAGTAAAGACCCCAAACCCGACAGCAGAATATGGACAGGAAACTGCAAAGGTGAATTCACGATGAAGAGCGGATATAACAGATCCCATGCATCAACCACCAAACTAAACTCACGGAAAGCTTCTTGTTCTTACCAGCCCCCACGAACTTTATGGACACAGATCTGGAGACTCTCTGTCCCACCGAAAATCCGAACCTTTCTCTGGAGCATCTGTCAAAATGTTGTTCCCACAAGGGAGAATCTCTACAAAAAAAAAAAAAAAAAAAGATCAGCCCAGATCCTTTATGTCGGATGTGTTACACACATATTGAAACCACCGAACATCTTTTCCTATTTTGCA
The DNA here is from genome assembly GCA_014182575.1 of Eucalyptus decipiens. Classification (NCBI taxonomy): domain Eukaryota; kingdom Viridiplantae; phylum Streptophyta; class Magnoliopsida; order Myrtales; family Myrtaceae; genus Eucalyptus; species Eucalyptus decipiens. Next base: position 51,004,631 of record CM024614.1, read on the forward strand.
AGTGGACTAAAGAGATCTTGAAAGACAACAGGCTACAGGGAACGAATATGATGAAACAAATCAAAAGGCTCGATCAGTGGCTTCTGGCAGTATTCGAATCACGAAGGGAATTACCTAAGCGAGAGTTCATCGCAGGGGTTCTATGGCAGATCTGGAAGGCTCGAAACTCACGGATCTTCAAAGAAAAACCCCAAATCCGACGGATGTTCTCGATCTCGCACAAACCCAGAATTTAGCCTTCAGTAGAGGAACGACGAAAAACCCAAACCAAACTGCAACTCAACACTTACCAGAGGACTGGACACCACCGGGAAACCGTGAGTTGAAAGTGAACGTCGATGCATCATGGGTACCAGGAGAATTCCTCTGTTCTGTTGCCGGAATCGCTAGGGATAAAGAGGGGTGTGTCGTCGACGGTTTTGCAGCGGAGGCTAGGGTTTCTTCGTCGGTACAAGCAGAAGCGGAAGCCCTTTTACACGGGTTACGCTTTATCACGAACTGGATGTCGTCTCACGTGCAGGAGGCATGAAGTCAAGCAGTTCACTTTACTTGTGAAAGCGACAGTTTAGCGGTGGTGGATTTTGTCATGGGCCGGGCCGAGATACCGTGGAATTTACGAGACATAATTCAACGATGCCGACAAGAGCTTCTTCTGTGCCAAAATGTATCAGTAACCTATTGTCCCCGGGAGGCAAACCAAGCTGCTGATTGGCTGGTACGCACACATCGCAAAGAAACTTCCTCTAAATTGGGTGCATATACCCCCTCAATCTCTCTGGAATATTTTAGTTTCAGAATGTAAATCATCGTTGCGTTCTAAGACCGCTTAATCTAATGCATCAGTATTTCTTTTGACCAAAAAAAAAAAGTGGAACGTTACAACGGTTGAAGGTCAATGGAAGCTTGGACCAAGCCCCTTTCAAAGTTACTGACTTTATGTATCCTCTGTTAATAACAAAAGGGACCCCAACCACCATCTGTTAGTTTTATGCCCAAAATTCAAAGTCATGGATAGATAACCAAAACAAAGGCTTGTGAAACAGCTGTCATAAATAGGGTATATAAGTTCAAAATGGAACTATTCTTCCAAAATTTCATCAGGATTTGAAAAGCAATGCATTACCGGATCATAGCCTAGTCCCACTGCAGCATGACTTGATCATCACCTCAAATTGGTTCAGCAAATTCATTCAAAAAATTTATCCTACCTCGTTGTAATTCACCTCCAAATGACGCAACACCAATGAAGTATCAGTGTTCTTTATCCATTTAGTTGAGATACAAATATTTCCGAAGTCTCTCGGACCATCTTCTGCCTGAAAATAATCTCCACATTTGACCATCTGCAAATTGATTAAAACAAAGGTACCCTATATCAGAATTATGTGATGTTAGCAAAAGCATAATACCCATCACAAGAAGATAATAAAAAGAAAGGCACATCCCGTAATTTTAAACTTTCAATATGATAAGACACATGCATCAAAATTTATGAATGCCACCTGAAATATAGAATTTAGGAGTTACATGCAGAAGCCTTTCCTTTTTCTTTTTCTTTTTTTTTTCTTTGGCTAAATGAAGCCTTTCCCATTTGCCACAACATAAAGGCAATAAGTCACATATCCAAAGTAAAACTACTTTTCTTACACTTGTTAAAGAACGTTTTAAGAAGTTATAAATTGAAACTAGCTCTGGTAATTATTTGTCAGTAATGTTTTCTTTCTACCATAGCATTATAATAAACACAAGCAATTATGATCATCTAGATTGCACTCCAAATCGATTAATCAACGTTCCAAATTCTTTCTTGAAAGAAATGAAGGCAAGTGCTGTTAAGGTATCCCGCTTAGCTTGTCTACAAGGTTTCCATAGGCCTTACATCTATGTGATCTTCCTTCACCTATTAATTTAATCTCTTGAATCAGTTATTATAACAAAGTTTCAAAGCCAGATTCCACCCTGGTTTATTTTGCATGTGCAGACTCTCATTTGTCAATTTCACGTATCATTTCTTCTCTGACCTGTACATAAGAGGGGTTGTTACATTATCCACAGGATTTCGGTAGATCTTACATTCATGTAGCCTCCCTACACCTTTTAACTTAAGGTTTTAGGACAGACATTCTAACAAGTACATCCACTGGTGAGTATGTTTGAACTAAAAGTATCTAAATCTCGCCGCACAGAAAGGTTTTTGGAATTGCACTTCCGTGAATTTACTTTCAGAACAGTCCATAGCTAAATAGAAACCACTAATAGATTAGAATCATTATCTCTAATTAAAATTGAATTTCTGTTGAGTAACACTTCATTGATACCCCTCCCTTGAATAATTATACTCTTTCGACTTTTCAACTACATGATATGTCACGTATTTGCATCAATCGTTGTCAAGAGAACTTGAACCTGCTCATATGGATATCGGGTGGACGTGGGTGTGAACATTCTAAAATAGTGATGAATAAAATGGAAAATAGAGATGGTCCCTAAAGTTTGGCCCATGAGGCCCATGAGGCTTTAGTCCCTTATACTTTACCGTGCTATTTTGGTCCCTAGTTTGCATCTACTCCAGTCTTTGGGGCATAATTCAGGCATGTGACCTAAATTTCAAGTGTACTTCTGGGTCACGTTCAGACTCTCGATTTTAAAGCTCATTGACTAAACTAAAAAAAAGGTTCAGACTTTTTGGGACCAGGGATGCAATCTTCCTAAAATTTAAATAAAAAGCATCACTATGGCTACAAAATCAATGGAAAAAACCAAAAAGATGATAGATTTGCTCATTTCTGTCGTCAATCATGATTTTATTTTTCAAAAATAAAATAAACATGAACCTTGATTCTCTCTTGAAATTGCGAAAGGCATGGATAACTTTTACGGCTACTGGGTTTAAGGCCTCTTGATAGTAGACAAAACCCAGTACACATGATACACGTAAAGAACGTAAGAAAAGCAATCGGTGCACAGCTAGCATAGCAAAACCAAACTAGCTTGACACCTGCGGAATTAAATGTCTTGTAGCTGTCAACCAACCGAGTAAGCATAACAATTGCCGGGCAACGATGCTGGAGTATGATCTCCCAAAAGTCCTCATAGGTATGCGGCAATGGGCCTTGCGTGGCTATGAATCGACTAACTTTTTCGCTTGAGGAAGCCCAAGACAGAGTCAGAAAAATTTGAAATATGAAAAGACTGTTCAATCATTCTGATGGACTTTCCTGAACACCAACTCACCGTGATGAAGCTCGCATTAATGTAACCGCTCGCAGCAGGTCTGTAATCCTTACATGGGTTCAGAACAACTCTAGCGTTGTCAACTGAAATCAAGACACCAGAAAGCAACATAAAAACCCAAACACGTTGCGAAGGACATGCAATAAATCCACGACCGTGTATTCAGATCAAAGGGCTGATACTTGCATGGCACAACATCCGCGTAGCGATTCTTGCTCGAATTGACTTTGTCCAGACCGATGGTACAGCTCCTCGTCCTCTCAGACGGCCTAATTCTGTTCGCCTGCCGCCAACAAATTACATGAATCGCTAAATTCTAGGAGAGCAAACGCAATAACAATCTCAACAATCAGCTCCAGGAAATGAATAAACAACTTCAGTTTGCTTCTGAACAAACAGCAGGACCACATTGGGAAACCACTAAATAGTTCGACTCGACAATTTCCAGAAAGCGCATAACATAGCCATGCAAACTGGAAATAGCAACCGAAGAGTCTTTCAATTCGACACTTCTCCAAACTTCTTCGTCCCAAGCAAGAGGAATCGGATGAAACAAAACGACGATGACGATCATGACGAAAGAAAAAGGAAGTAGAAACCGAACCTGCAAGTGACCGAACTCCTGCATCATCCTCTCGGGCATCTGGAGCTTCTCTTTGAGCGTCCTCAGCGCCTCGGCACAGAACCTGCGCTGATCAAGCACCAACTAAGATCATCATCGACCAAGCACAACAAAGTTCTCCACTTCACCCACAAGGTACAATTTCCATCCATCCTATGCAAACTCGACTAAAATCTGGCATTGTGAAGCCAAATCCCAGATATGCATGCTTGGCTGAATACAAAGTTTCTCTTGAACCACGATCAGTCAAATCAGTCTTGGTAGATGAAGGCTGGCATAAAGCAATGCGGGGTGAAATGGATGCTTTGCATGAAAATCAAACGTGCATATTTGATCCCCTAACTAACCAAATGAATGTCATAGATGTAAATGAGTGTTTAAACCTAAGTTAGCACCTGATGGAAGTCTTGACAGATTGAAGGCCTAGTTGGTGGCTGAGGGATTTCACCAAGAAGAGGGAGTTGATTTTACAGAAATGTTCAGCCCTGTCGTCAAACACGCCACAATCCGTATAGTACTCTTAGTAGCAATGATGAAGCACTGGCCAATACATCAACTTGATGATAAAAATGCTTTCTTACATGACAATGTATATGGAGCAGCCTCCAAATGTCTCAACATGTATGTCTTCTCAGAAAATCTTTGTATGGTCTTCGTTAAGCTCTGCGTGCTTGGTTTGAAAATTTTAGTAATTTTCTCCTCGAAGCTGGCTTCTTCTGTAGCACAACTGATCCCTCACTTTTTGTGCTTCGTGATGGACCAGACACAATCCTTCTGCTGCTTTATGTAGACGACACTGTGCTAACTGGCAGCTCAAATCCGCTATTGGCTAAACCGATCAAGTCGCTAAGTCTCCACTTCCACATGAAAGATCTAGGGTGTCTCCACTATTTCTTAGGTACCAAATCTAAGCGTACCTCTCAAGATCGTTTCCTATGCCAAACCAAACATGCCATGGATCTTCTTACACGAGCCAACATGATAGAATGCAAACCTATCTCAACTCCTTTGCCATTGAGACCAATCACCATGACAAATGATGACATCCTGCTCAACAACCCACTTGAATACAGAAGTCTAGTTGGCGGTCTTCAATATCTAACAGTAACTCGCGCTGATCTTACTTATGCAACAAACCTGCTATGTCAGAAAATGCAATAGCCAACGGTTGGAGATTTTCATAAGTTGAAAAGGGTTCTTAGGTATGTTAAAGGAACTGTTCATCTTGGTTTTTTCATTCATTCTAACAGTTCAATGACCTTATACGGGTTTTCAGATGCTGATTGGGGTGGTTGTATTGACACTAGATGCTCAACTACTAGGTTCTGTTCCTATCTCGGTTCTAATCTCATTTCATAGTCAGTCAAGAGGCAAATCACTGTGTCTCATTCCTCATTAGAAGCTGAATATAGAGCTCTTGCATCTACTACTGCTGATCTTACGATCAGCTTTGTTCTATGTGACATTGGCATATGCCTCTCCTCACCAATAATTTTGTTTTGTGATAATCAATCCGTCATTTCTCTTACTACAAATCCTATCTTACATGCTCGAACCAAGCACATTTAAGTCGAATTCCACTTTGTTCGAGAAAAAGTTTCATCAGGCTCACTTCGCTATGTCCCTAGCACTCGTCAATTTGCTGATATTTTTACTAGTCATTAGATCACTCTACTCTTAGAACCAAATTGGGTGTGGGGTTCAGACCCCTCCCCAATTTGCGGGGGATGTTGAGACTCATCTCGCACAGTCGGTGCTGCTATTTCAACAAGGAAGAAAAGAAATGAAGATGCTGCTGTTTTAACAGAGATGAAAAGATATGAAGTGAGCGAATCATCTGTTATGCATGTGCCTGGTGCTGCTGTTTCAACAAGGAAGAAAAGAAATGAAGTTGGTGGTGAATCCTACAGCACTACGTGTCAAACTATGAGTGGTGTGCTCTGCATAACTGTTTCTCTGTTTTGTCCTCTTAACAGAACAAGACGTCGAGCAACAGACTGGGATCCCCCATCCTTCCTTCTTCTTTCATTCTGTTTTCTATTATTTTGTTTCTCTTGTAGATGAGCTGTCAAACCATCATTGGTTGTTTTTGGATCTGAGCATGTGCTATAAATAGAAAACAGAGCAAGCGAGTAAGTGTGCTCTCAGACGAAAATTTTCTTCAAACACAGAGAGGAGGAGTTATGAAAGCCCAAATTCTTCGTCGTCCATGCTCATCTCTTTTCTTCTCGTTCTTTCCATAAATGTTCACATAACTCAAAACCGTACATATAAGTCAATCACCTTCTCCAGAATCCCTGTTCTCTTTTCATTTCTCTACTTACATAATTCTCTCCAGGTTTTTCCCCCTAATTGCTGTGTAGTTTTTTTCCCCTACCGGTTCTGTTTTGCAGAGCGTCAAGAGGATTTCCATAGGAAAAGCTTATGTTTTTAGATAATTTGGGAGTGGTCTACAAATTTCCATTTGGTATCAGAGCATTCTACATTTCCGAAGCACATCTTGCAGTTAGAAAGTGCCTCAAGGGCATCCCTCAAGATTTTCTAGTGATTTTGTTGTGGACAGTCCAGGGATTCTCTTTAGGTATTGATGATGCCAGTATATGGCACAGCCTTCCTTTTAAAGATTCGAAGGACCTGTTAATTTTGTTGTTTAACGGAGTTTATTTGTTGGATAGGACAAGGAAGTCGGCCTTATAGCCAAGGCAGTTGGAGTTCTGGATGCAATTGGTGGTAGTATGACAAATTTGAACACGAACAGCAGTTTCGTGTCAAGAAGTAGAATAAAAGGGGTGCCTATAGCACTTTTGGCCTTTGAAGTTGCAAATACTATAACAAAGGGTACCAATCTTATGCAATCCCTCTCGGAACAAAACATTGTATATTTGAAAGAAGAATTGCTCCCATCAGAAGGTATGCAATACCTAGTATCAATGGATATGGATGAACTACTGAGAATCGCTGCCGCTGACCACAGGTAGTCCATGCAGAATTACCATTTGTTTTTCTTTAAGCTATACATGAGGAAATGAGCTATTTTAAGTTAGGATGCTTGGAACATTACTATCTTGCTGTGCAATCTGACAGGGAAGAATTGCAATCTTTAACAAAAGAGGTGGTGTGGTTAGGTAATCGATGCAAAGATCCTCAATTCCACCATTTGGACCGTTATTTCGAATTCACAAGATAAGCAATTGAGTTGTTCAATTACTGCTTCTGCTTAAACACAGCTTTCCAGGTAATTACCAATCTTGCACCTGCTTCTCTCTCTATTGTCTCATAGGATGGAGTCGAGACCTGCACCAGGGACACCGTTAAGGAAAGACGCATGGGCAGTAATGCTGCCGTTAATGAATCTGATTCCATCTACATCCGTGAGTACTTTTAAGTTAGCCATAAATTATTACTTTGGTTAATCGAGTATCTGTGGCATGTCTTAGTTAATTTCTTTATATTGCAACCCTGGATTTTAAGTTGTACCTTACGGCAAAGTTTTCTTTCTGAGAAATCACTTTCGGTGTTGTCTGGATGATTATCAGAGTTAACTTGTTTTGATTTTTCATCTTCTAGCAGGATATTTTGATCAATTTTCTTTTGCTTTCTCTCTTATTTTAATCATTCAAAGGTTGCTTCCATCTCATTGCTGTCTTTTTACCCTTTAGATGAACTTTCAGTAATTTTTCTTGTCTTCACATTATATTCAAGTATTGTTTTTGCTTTGTGTCAGAAACTACCATCTGTAATCAAAATGAAAAATTATGCATTTGAAGTCTAAATACAGGTAACCCACCCTAACTGCCAAAATTCATTTCCATGCATCTGGAAATTTCGATTGAGTAAGAAGGCCTTCTAGCGAAATAGCATGCTAACTTCCTTGAGCCTGCAGATAGCTCCCTGCTTATTAGGTCCTCAAAATATCACTTCTGCAAGGCATTATTTAATGATGCTAGTAGAGATACTATTTGGGATTCATTCAGATATTGTCAGTGAGGAAGGACAGTACAGAAATTTAGGATCTAAGCCCTCAAATACCTTAGTAGTAAATCAGGAGGTGTCTCATCAATGTGACTGGCCGCTTGCATAATTCTCTCTTTGCAATCTTCCATACCAGTAAAATTATTAACACAGGAATTATTTGTAAAGTTTTCTATACTGCATATGTAATCTTTAGGAGGCATTAATCATTAACATCAAACTTTCTGTTGGTCAAAGATGAAGAGGGAATAGAGCACTAGATATAGATTCACCAGTAGGAGGACAACACATATTCAGAAATAAAAAAGGGTGTCTCCGGACATCTTCCAAAACTGACGTTAGTCAGCTAGAATCTCGCTAACATGTGAACACGCACCAGCGAAATTTTCTAACAAGCCTAAAATCTAGAACAAAGCGATGCAAGTAACACTTTCATTTCTATTAACGGTATTTCATTGGATACAGCAGTCCCAAAATTATTTATCATCTCCTGTTTGTAGCAGAATGTAGTGCAAGTTTCCTCATTTTCTTTTGAACACTTACCCATGAAATCTAATCTTCAATTTATATTCCTGAAACGGAACTTTGAATTTGATGTAGAACAGAACCTCTTGCCGTCACCTTATTGGAACATGTATAATGCACCCACATTCTTTTAGTCAATTCTACTATTTAGTAAGATGGTGGATGAAAATCATGATTAGTTTTGACTGAAAGAAAGAGTGCAATGAATACATTCAACGACTAGCCACTATTGTTTTTCAACCCCCATGTGTCTGGAGTACCGGGTTCTTTCATTGAAGTAATGATTACTAGTCTTTATGAATGACAGGAGTTGTATCCCAATTTGCTTGGCTTGGACAGACTCCAGAAAGATTATGCACATAAGCAGCAAGAGCATATTAGCCTTGATGAGAAAGATAAAAACCGTGAGTTCTCAAGACATTATGTCTTGGTTACAGAATACGGTAGTTTTGCACAGCTTCTAATTTGCTTGCATCAGTATCTCCTTGGATAATGACCCCATACGTCAAAGAAAGAATTTCCTTGACGCTCTTGTTCATCGGCTTGTTTTGGAGTCCAGGCATTTTGATTTTCGATGCGACTGGTGTATCATTCTCTATGCCTTAAATGGTCTTGAGTCTTTTATATTGGTTTCTACCGCTTGTTCAATCCATCATCCTTGTAGTAATTCAAACTTTGCACCTTTTTTCCTCTTTACATAATTGGACCTGTCTAACATATTTTTAGTTGCTAGTTGAGGACTAGCACTTACTCATAATTTTGCAACTCTAATCTTGGCTTGAGCATGGCATGTTAGTGCTTTGATTTGAAAAGATGTATACTGGGACGGGGGAAAATATAACTCCTCATGTTCTTCAGAGTGTGTCGAATTTGACTTTTTCCTCTTTATAGTTTATTATACTCGGTAAAAAGCTTGTCCTTATTGTTCACTTTGATGCGGGAAGAGAGCCTTTTGATTCTGAGGTCACAGCTAAGGAGTCAGAGGAGGCATGTGAGAAGTTTAAAGAAGAAATCACTTTGGTCAAGGGCTCTGGAAGTGGTACCTAGTTAATTCTTCTCTTTCAGCTTTTCTCTAGACTTTGTTCATGTCAACTCTAGACTTTGTTCATGTCAATGTATTCTCAATTTTGTAGACTGACAAATTGTTTATATTTAGGAGGAAAAAGAAAGATTTTTCCCCAAAAAATCTCTGTATGTTTTACTCAATAAGCTTTGAACAGAAACTTCAAGAAAATTCATCTTCTAAAGTCACAAAAAATCCTTTTCCATGTCCAAAATCCACTGTGGTTTTTGTAGACTTAATCTGCAGATGCAAATATACTCTAGAAATAAATTGTGCTTTAGTAGCGACAAGGATGATATCTCTCGCAGAACTTTAACTGAAATGAGATTAAAGATAAAAATGAACTAGAGTAAACTGGTTATTAACAATATGAGACAAGCAAGCGGTTAGGCGCAGTTCACGCTGTTTCAGGACTTCAAATACCTAGCTTATAAGCATTTTGTCTTCTTACAAAAATGATAGAAACAAATGCTGATACGACATTCTTACTATTTGCTCTTAAGGTGGTGGAGAAGCTTGTGGATATTATCCTTTGCCTCCAAATGGAAGTTCTTAAAGCCTTTGGTAGGGCTGGTATGCTTTTTGAAATGCAAAGATTTCTCTTACCCTTAAAATCGGTCTTCTGCTGCAAAGAAGATATGTGAACCATACCAAGAGGAAATCAGAATAAGATGTGCTGAAATGTCTGAAATGGTGCTACTATTTTGCTGCATAAGTTTTTCTGCTTGCAAATAAAGTTTTATCAAGTCCCTTGTTGTATACCACATTTTACTTGGTTGATTATTCACCGTATCTATTTGTCCTCCTATTGATGATTAATATATTGAACTCAATGAATGGAATATTTGTCTCTTTATTGAAACCCTTGTAACATTTTCCATCTTTAACCATTCAGATTGTGAAAGAGGAGCAGCAGGAGGTTCTGCTGGCAATGGCAGTAAATCGGGACCTTCTGGCCTGGCTTTGCACCATGCAAGCATTATAACTCAAATTGGCGCTATTGTGAGTCCATAAATTTTTCCGATTTTGACTCTACTAGAGTTCCTCATTTCCTAGTCTATTTTTTCCTTTCCATTTTCGTTCAATTGTGTGCATCCTAATTTGGGTTCTTGAATTAGTCATGATAAAAAAAAGCACATGTAAGGTAGCTGTGGGATTCATTACCGATCACTCCTAAGACACAAATATTGCAGTCTGCATCCATTCACTCTGGACCAGATATTTTATGATGTGGAACGATCTGGAAAATGCAAAGACCAATTTATGCATGCATAATTTAACGAGTATAAAGACATCATTTGCTTACCAGTATTGTAAAGTTCTCAACCTAAATTTAACATGGACTAGAACAGGAAAGTAGCTTGAAACTTTTATGCGGTTATATACCATTAAGAAACCATTCTTAAATACACATTGATCTGTCAAGCAGGCTGACCAACCATCCAGAGATCTCTTAAATATTGACTAGAACCTACCTGTATTAACCATAAATATGAAAAAGACATATTTGCTTGCCAGAATCCTAGAGTTTTCAACCTGAAACCAACTCTGAGAAGAACAGGAAAGTGACGCGAAGCTGTTGAATCTGTCATTGAGTACATCTAATACAGTTAGTGTATACGCATCTACTACTGCATTGGAATTTATATCGTCTCCACGCGATCTCTTGATCTTTTAAACAATCAGACTCTTTTTATTTGAAGTTTGGCCTCTGCTATAAGTGTCAACCATCTGTATCTTCTTATATTTACTCATTGTTAATTGTTGAAACATTGAGGAATATTCATGTGATTAACAATTACTGCATAATGGTAATTAGCCTCCACAGAATAATCTGATTATCTTCCTGAAACTTGTTAAGATGATCTAATATGCTTGATTAATTTCTTCGCCCAATAAACTTCTGTTTTCTGAGTAGCAGAAGAATATTGTGACTGGGAAAACTGTCAAATGGCTTGATGACATGAAGTCTATGAACACAAGGTCTTAGACATGAAGGTAGATTTTTTTTTCCATGTTTACAAACCGTTAATTATCAACTCCAAGTGGCTCACATAGAATGACAATGTACTATGTACTGTTGCACAGAAAATATTGGTGAAATAGCAAGAAAAGTGCTTGAGGAATCCATTACTGATTTCCTTTGGTGCTAAAGATGGATTTGTTATGGTCTTTTTTTGACCCATATAACTCCTATTCCAATTAGGCAGCTCATTCGGGCTCTGTAACTCCAACAATGAGAAATGAATTGTACTAAAGTCTGCCACCAGGTATAAAGTCAGCTATTTGCTTATGGCAGCGGCAAGTTCAGATTCAGGAAGAGGTGGTTAACATGTATTATGTAATCGTTTCTATAGAATGTACCTAGATATATTTATGTATATACTGCCGCAGACTAGATCCTAAGCATAATGTGATTTCCTCATCTGGGGTATCCATCGTGTGCGGTGTCTGCAGCCTACAATTCCAATTATTAAAGCTAAAATGGAGAAGACACTGTCGTGGCTTGCTCCACCTGCAGCTAACACAATCAAGTAAGTTGAGAAAGCATCTGCAGGCGTATGACAAATTGTGCTATAAACTTGAGAAATGATGTGTCTATACCATTGGTTATGTTTGAATTTGAATTGTCATGTCACACCGCTTATTTATAAAGTTTATCAAGGGTTTGTATGCATGTAGTCTTCCTCCATCAAACAATTTTAGCGCTTGGGTTGGACTTCCAATGGGAACAATTCTTCCTCTCATACCATTGCTTTTTGAAGTTTTGATGATGATTAACACATTACATAATTCCATTTTTCATTTGTTTGAACTAGAGCACACTATGGCTTTACGAAACTGGGAGAATGGGCAAATATGAGGTACTTAAGCTTAGACCTTCATGTGCTCACCTTTGATGTTTTCTCGCCTTTGAACATCATCAAGATTGCCAACTGATATTCTTTTTCAGGTCCAGAGTAAACAAGAGACCCACTGGCAAGGGTGACTTCATCAGAATCAGCACTCTATATCACGCTGATAAGGAGAAAATTGACCACTACATTGTTGAACTGCTTTTCTGGCTTCACCAGCTGGTCTGCAAGAGAAGGGCAATGAACAATGGAGTTACCTGTTCACTTGATTTGATGTTTTCTTCTCTAAGCAACGAAGAGATCAGATTATCTTCTCACAGTTCGTGTAGGGATGTAAATAAGAGGAAGCTGATGCGAAGCGCAAGTGAGACTACAGAATCTGAAACAGAAAATCCCTATTCATGCTATTACCATCTACCGTGCACAGGTACTTGTGATTCTCCCACCAATACAAGTCCAGGGGTTTCAGTTCTGATTCTGAAAACATTATCAATGGACCTCGGCATAGACATGATGACTGCATTGGATGTAATTGATGGAATTCATGCCCCTTGAAATTCGCGAGCAATCACCGTGAGAAAAGCGATAACGACAGTTTTTACAATAATAAGTGTACATCTACCTCTTTTATACTGGAACTTTGAAGTGAGATGGAGTAAGACATCATTTGGATATGTAGCGGATGCCAAAATGATATATCACATTGCCTGTTCGTCTTCTGATACGGTTAGAAGAGTATCTACGGTCTTGCAAGACCATGTGAACATCCATGTTGCAGCTGACCGTAAGTGAATGTGTTGGATTCAAATAGTTATGTACGACCGTCTGCCATGCTTTGCTTTCACAGGTCGCCCGATTTGGGACAGTGTACGATCAAGGTCAACCGTTCAGGTGATGAATGTTAAGATAGTAAGGTAACTACAAGTCTTGTTGTAATCTATGCCGTGACTGCCTGTGATTTCTTCCTGATCTGGTAATGCCTTTTTAGTCTAAATTCGCTTCCTATGGTCTCTAAATAATTCACTGCTCGGACATCTCATCTTCAAAACAATCACGGGTAAGTTTTTTTGTGTCATGCTTTGTAAGATACTTTTCATTAATTGATATTTCAAGTTATGCCGACTTTTTTTAAATTTAATCTAGCTGCATTATTATTATCATTAAATATTTTCTTCTTAGGTTACCATATTTAATATGTTCTACATACATTCATGTCGCAACGATAGTGGTAGTCCCATAATTTAACGTCTCAATAGAATGATAATGTTTAGAGATCATCATGAAATTTCAATGAAAAGTATGTTATAATGTGATAGAAACTATACTTTTAACTTGTTGCTGTTGTAAAGATATGTTTTCAAATAGTAATATAAGTTAGACATAAGCAATTGAAATATTGAACACCAAAAGATGATTGAAAAAAAAAAAAAAAGAATTAATGTGTTGACGGACACTATTGGATATGGTGAATGTTGATTGGTATTGTCTTGATCGCGTTACAAAGCTCATTGAAATCGCCTTACTTTTCCTTCAAAGAATCCAAGCACATGCTCGTTTGATGCCACTTATTGGTCAAATGACTTGTAATCTTTAGTCTCGATTCATATTGAAGTGTAATTTCTTTATTATTGGAGTCGGACTTTGTTATTAGTGATTAGTAATTTTACTGAATGGTTAATCACTTTTTTTTCTAAAATATATATCACATTTACAAATAAATCTTTTTTAAGTGTTCAGTTTTTTTTTTTTTTCACGTGAAAGGTAATTTTTGTAATCAAATGTGAGCAACCTAAACAATAGATTTTCATCTGTGCTCTACCTAGTTGATTCAACGGTGCCCTTTGTTTTTTTGTTATTGGATGGTTGGGATTACTCACCAATAAAAATTTTGACAAGGAACCACGGAAGTCTAAATAGAAAACCGTGAAACGACTTGCCGTTTCTAACCAAAGAAAAAGAGCCGTTGCTTCTCTAAAGTCAAGATAGAAGACAACTGTTTTTTGAATTGTATCCGCCGAAGGTACGACGACGACGACCAAACCCTCAACTTCAATTTCAGCTCCTCCTCCGATCACTTCCTCAGCCGCGACGACCCCATCAACGGCGAGCATGACTACCCACTTCCCATTTCTCTTGCCGGTGGGTATCTGAAACTTGATTGCCACAATGCATAAGTCGTTGTGAACAAAATTTATGAACATGATTATGATAGAAACGTGACGAACTTCATCTATTTCCCGCTTGGATTACATGTGCGGAATTAGAGTCACCATCTCTCTTATTTAGGTGTATTAATGCTTCAAATCAAATTCGACCTTGTTAAATAGGTAGTGTTTTTACGAAATAAAAAAAGAAAAAAAATGTTGCTATTAGACCTTAGTAGTCAGCATAGTCTTTTAAAAATAAAAATTAAGACAATAACACAGATGATTCTTGAACTTCTCTATAATATTCTATGCGTGTCCTATGCTTATTTTTTGTTTAATCTAATCACCGAATTCTCGTGTATTTTTCTAATGTGGGACGGAAGGTCTTCTTCTTCAATCAGAACATCTTTTCATTTCTTTTACGCGTGGAAGCCGTGTGAAAATCTAATGTCAAGTCAACATAAATTGCGATTACGTCGGCTCACGGTGGTGGATTCTTGAAAGTTGGAGGATTAAATTGATTAACACGGCCCGGTTTAAAAATGACTATAAGAATGTTATTTTGAATGCGAGAAATGGGGACCCTCCAAGACCTAGGAAGCATCGACATTTATTAGAAGTCTTTATATCATGCCGGATAGTCCGACACCGACACGTATTTGACACTCTTCAACACAGAGTCAATAAGTGATGGAAGTCAACTCTCCTAATACTCTCCGACACGTGAGTCTGGAATTTTAACACATGATTTAGACACACATGGGTCAGTTTTAAAAATTTTCAATAAATGAGAAATCAAAATATAAATATGTAAAACAACTAATAAAATAATAAATGAGAAAAAAAATAACAATATATAAAAATAATAATAAAATAATAAATAAGAAAAATCTCCCAAGTTTTCCCCCTCCTCTTCTTCTAACATGATTTAACAAGCGAGTTTATGATATGGATTGCTTTTCCTCCAAGTTTAATGGATTATTGAAATTGAGTTGAATTTGCAAATTGAAATAATGAATGATATTTGATGGATTAATATTTTTAATATAAATTCATTCTAGGCTCTTTTTTATTATCTTTTATTTGTAAATTTGAATCAAATCAATTAAAAAATAATTTATCGTGTATATATACAAAATATTCATTTAATATATAACATGTCTCAACGTGTCAGAACTCTCTATTTGACAAAACAACATATTTGGGTGTTGTATTGTGTCTTGTTGCATGTCGATATTGGTATCACTTAGTCCAAGATAACCTCCCAATAATTTCCTAAAGAACTGAGAGCCGTGCTCTCTATTGTGTAGTTTGGGTGTATCAATTAAGGGTTTTTAGTGGTTAAAAAATTAATTTCGGTCCGGGTTTATCGTAATTTTAAAAGCTACGCGGAAGTGCTTTCGTAAGCGAGGCCAGGAGGAAGTTTCCCTCCAAGACAATTTCTCTACCGTTTCCAGGACGTCGGAAAGTCAACGTCTCTCGGTCGACTTGGAACTTAAGAAGCCAAAGTCAGGAACGAACGATTTCCCATCTCCCTCGGTTCATCCAGAGCCCCCCTGCCTCTCAACTTCCCGATGGTGTTCAAGTACTTGACGTTCATCCCCAACGATAATTTCCTCAACACTCGCCCTGGCTCGCCGCCGGCCTTCACGCCATCGCCGTCGGTGGCTTCTCCTATTGTCTGTAGCGGTTGCGTGGGCGTCATCAGTAGATTCGATGAGCTGCAACTGTGGGATCGGTCCAGGTACAGTACCTTCTCGGTCGTCGCTGTGAGTCCAGTCGCTAGAAACCTGGTCGTCCGTCCTCAACTCTGCTTAAAATCGTGGATTCTCTTTGGAAAGTTCACGTTTCATCTTGATTTCATGCATCAGAGATGGAGGAGCTGTGGAGGAGGCGCAGGAGGAGAATCCCGTGGGAAGGAATGGTTCAGCGGGAAAAGCGAACCCAATTGCCGAAAAACAGGTAGAGCTTTTGGAGAGCTGTTGTTCGGATCAACATGTCCTTCATCTTTAGCGATTCATTAGCATAGCTTGGATGTCGTTGAACTTCTTCATCTTAGTTTCTGCGATGAACAAAGAAGACGAACGTTAATATGGATGTACATGTTGCTGATGCGTTCTCCCTGCACTTCTGGCCTTGTAATATTTCCGACAACTTGTAGCTGCTGTCCTTGCGCTTGGAGGTCTCAATATAAGTCTAATTCAAAACTGTACATATAAGTCAATCACCTTCTCCAGAATGGCTCTTCTCTTTTCTTTTCTCTACTTATATAATTCTATCTAGGTTTTTCCCCCTAACTGTTGTGTGGTATTTTTTCCCGTAGTGGTTCTGTTTTGCAGCGCGTCAAGAAGGATTTCCATATCAAAAGCTTTCGTTTTTCAGATAAATTTGCTGGGACTGGTCTACAAATCTCCATTTGGTATCAGAGCACCAGGATGTCTAGACGAAAATTGAGTCTTTGAGGCCCTTTCACATGTCTCCTCTTTAAATTTTATTTTCTCCCTCCAAATATGAGCCCACATTCCGCAGACGTGTAAGTTAACGGAAGCTAACTCCATGGTATAATATCTGTTTTTTAATGCACTGCCGAACTTTAGTGACCATGAAAGTATGCTATCCAAGTGCTAAAGTGCGATCATTTTGTACAAATTCAATTGTTCTTGGGACTTTCTCATGATGAAATAATTGTTTTTCTCTTTGTGCTTTTGTATTAAATGTTATTAAGTTGCTTCAGAATTGCAGTCATCTGTTTGTCCACTCTTTAGACTGGCGGTTTATGAGTCAACAGATTGAACCTTGAGTTGCAGAAATCATGCTTGATCTGGAATTTTGTAATTCTAGTGTGAATTTGATCCTAGAACTCTAGTGTTCTTTCCGTGTAGTGGGATATTTAATCTTAACGATGTGTAAGAACAGAAATGGAAACTTGTTGGCCAGGTTGGTCAGGTAGTGGCAATGTGGTGATAATTGGTCTGCCTAAATTCTTGTCGTCATCATGCTTCTGCATGCCTTTACTCTCACGACCTGTCCGTTCTACTTTTTTCCTTGTAATGCAATAAATGTTGGATCTTCATCCTGCTGTCACTTAACTGAGCTTTTACCAGCTAAAAGAGAAAAGGCAAGTGGAGTAGCAAACAGGACATTGTGTAAAATATATATATATTATGTATAATGTGTAGGGATAACCCACATTTTTTGTTTTCTGTTAGTCCTGTTGACTGGTGCCTGAAGGCACTTCTTAAGAGCTGCTACATATAGGAAACTTGTATTTCCACAACACTGAAGTTGGTAAAAATTGAGTGATTTCTTAAGTTAAAGCATGAATAGTGCCGGAAGATCAGCATTCTACATTTGCAAAGCACATCCTGTAGCTTAGAAAGTGCCCTAAGGGCATCCCTCAAGATTTTCTTGTGATTTTGTTGTGGACAGTCCAGGGATTATCTTTAGGTACTGATGATGTCAGGACATGGCACAGCATTTTCCTTTTAAAGATTCAAAGGACCTGTTAATTTTGTTGTTTAATGTAGTTTGTTTGTCGGATAGGTCAAGGAAGTCGGCCTTCTAGCCAAGGCAGTTGGAGTTCTTGATGCAATTGGTGGTACTATGACATATTTGAACATAGACAGCAGTTTCATGTCAAGAAGTACAATAAAAGAGAAGATTATATCAGTTTTGGCCTTTGAAGTTGCAAATACTATCACAAAGGGTGCCAACCTTATGCAATCCCTCTCGGAACAAAACATTATATATTTGAAAGACAATTTCTCCCCTCAGAAGGAGTGCAATGCCTCGTATCAACGGATATGGATGAACTATTGAGAATTGCTGCTGCTGACCACAGGTAGTCCACGCAGGAATACTATTTGTTTTACCTCAAGCTACATATGGGGAAACCTACAACTTTAAATTAGGATGTGTGGAACTTTACCATCTTGCTGTACAATCTGACAGGGAAGAATTGCGATCTTTTAAAGAAGAGGTGGTGTGGTTAGGAAATCAATGCAAAGATCCTCAATTCTACAATTTGGACCGTTATTTCATTAAGTAAGCAATTGAGTTGTTTTATTATTGCTTCTGCTTAAACACAGCTTTCCAGGTAATTGCCGACCTTGCACCTGCCTCTCTCTCTATTGTCTCACAGGATGGAGTCAACACCTCAACGAAGGACACCGTCAAGGAAAGATGCATGGGTGGCAATGCTGCCATTAATGAATCTTGTTCAGTCTACATCTGTGAGTACTAAAGCTAGCCATGCATTATTACTTAGGTTAAGAGAGTGTCTGCGGCATGTCTTAGTTATTTCTTTACGTTGCAAATCTGGAGTTGTACCTCATGGCAAAATTTTCTTGCTGAGAAATCACTTTCCGTATTGTCTGGGTGATTTTCCAGAGCAATGTAAGGTGGACGGAGTAACCTTGTTTTGATTTTTCATCCTCTAGGAGGTTATTTCAATCAATTTTCTTTTCCTTTCTCTCGTATTTTAATCTTTCAGAGATTCTTTCCATCATATTGCTGTGTTCTTTTACCCTCTAGATGAACTTTCAGTAATTTTTCGATTATTTTATTGCGTTGTGTCAGAAATTACCACCTGTAATCAAAACGAAAACTATGCCCTTAAAGTCTAAATACAGCTAACCTCACCCTACCTGCCAAAGTTCATTTCCATGCATCTGGAAATTTCAATTGAGTAGGGAAGGCCTTCTGGTCAAGTAGTTTGCTAACTTCTTGCGACTACTTTTGCAATCAGGGTTATCCTTGAACCTGCAGGTAGCACCCTGCTTATAAGTTCCTCAAAATATCACTTCTGTGAGGCATTATATAATGATGCTAGCAGAGATAATACTTGGGATTCATTCAGATATTGTCAGTGAGGAAGGGCAGTACAGAAATTTAGGATCTAAGCATTCAAATACCTCAGTAATAAGTTAGGTGGTGTGTCATCAATGTGACTTGCCGCTTGCATAATTTTCTCTCCTGCAATCTTCCATACCAGTAAAATTATTAAGACAGGAACCATTTGCAAAGTTTTCTACACTGCATTGTAACCTTTAGAAGGCATTAATCATTAACATCAAACTTTCTGTTGGTCAAAGATGAAGGGGGAATAGAGCACTAGATATGGATTCTCCAGGAGGAGGACAACACATATTCAGAAACAAAAGGAGGTGTCTCTGGAGTCTGGACATCTTCAAAAACTGACGTTAGTTAACTACAATCTCACCAACATGTAAACACCCACCAGTGAAATTTCCTAACAAGCCTAAAAAGTAGAACAAAGAGATGGAAGTAACACTTTCGTATCTAGTAACAATATTTCACAGAATACAGCAGTCCCAAAATAATTCATTATCTCCTGTTGGTAGCAGAATGTAGTGCAAGTTCCCTTGTTTTCTTTTGAACACTCATCCGTGAAATCTAATCATCAATTTATATTCCTGAAACGGAACTTTGAATTTGATGTAGAACAGAACCTCTAGCAGTTTACCTGTCATCATATCATTAACACCAGACTTACAAGCAGTGCTGTCACCTTACTGGAATATGTATAATGCACCCACATTCTTTTAGTCAATTCTACTATTTAGTAAGATGGTGAATGAAAATCGTACTTGCTTATGACTGAAAGAAAGAGTGCAATGAATACATTCAATGACTAGCCACTATTGTTTTTCAACCCCAGTGTGTCTGGAATGTCAGGTTCTTTCATTGGAGTAACGATTACTAATCTTTATGAATGACAGGAGTTGTATCCCAATTTGCTTGGCTTGGACAGACTCCAGCAAGATTATGAGCATAAGCAGCAAGAACATATTAGCCTTGATGAGAAAGATAAAAACTGTGAGTTCTCAAGACATTATGTCTTGGTTACATACTATGGTAGTTTTGTCACTGCTTCTAATTTACTTGCATCAGTATCTCCTTGGATAGTGACCTCATTCATCAAAGATAGAATTTCCTTGACACGCTTGCTCATTGGCTTGTTCTGGAGTCCAGGCATTTTGATATTCAATGTGACTGGTGTATCATTCTCTGGGCCTTAAATGGTCTTGAATCATTTATATTGGTTTCTACTGCTTGTTCAATGCATCATCCTTGTAGTGATTCTAAATTTGCACCGTTTTTCCTCTTTACATGATTGGACCGGTCTAACCTATTTTGTTGTTGCTGGTTGAGAACTAGCACATACTCATAATTTTGCAACTCTAATCTTGGGTTGAGGGTGGCATGTTAGTGCTTTGATTTGAAAATATGTATACTGGGATGGGGGAAACTGTAACTCCTCATGTTCTACAGAGTGTGTCAAATTAACTTTTCCTTGTATAATTTATAATATTCGGTAAAAAGCTTGTCCTTATTGTTCATTTGATGGGTGAAAGAGAGCCTTTCAATTCTGAGGTCGGAGCTAAGGAGTCGGTTGAGGCATGTGAGAAGTTTGAAGAAGAAATCACTTTGGTCAAGGGCTCTGAAAGAGGTACCTAGTTAATTCTGCTCTTTCAGCTTTTCCCTAGACTTTGGTCACGTCAATATATTCTCAATTGTGTAGACTAACAAAGTTTATATTTATGAGGAAAAATAAAGATATTTTCCCGAAAGATCTCTATATGTTCTACTCAATAAGCTTCAAACAGAAACTTTGAGAAAATTTCATTTTCTAAAGTCACAAAAAATCCTTTTCCCTGTCCAATATCTACTGCGGTTTTTGCAGACTTAATTTGCAAATGATGCAACAATGCCCTAGAAATAAATTGTCTTTTAGTTAGGAAAACTGGAGTGACAAGGATGATATTTCTTGCGGAACTTTTATGGATATAAGATCAAAGAAAAAAATGAACAAGAGAAAACTGGTAAATTAATAATATGAGACAAGCTGTCAGGTGAATTTACCCATTACATTGTTTCAGGACTTGGAATGCCTAGCTTAGAAGCATTTTGTCTACTTATCAAATATGATGGAAACAATTGCTGATACAACAGTCTTACTATTTGCTCTTAAGGTGGTGGAGAAGCTTGTGGATATTATCCTTTGCCTCCAAATGGAAGTTCCCAAAGCCTTTGGTAGTGCTGGTATGCTTTTTGAAATGCAAAGATTCTCTTCCACTTAAAATATCTTCTGCTGCAAAGAAGAAATATGGACAATACTGAGATGAAATCAGAATAAGATGCGCTGTGATGACTGAAACGGTGCTACTATTTTGCTACATAAGTTTTGGTGCTTACACATAAACTTTGTTCAAATCCCTTATCCTCCACCACATTTTACTTGGTTCATCATTCATCGTATCTATTTGTCCTCCTATTGAAGTCCAAGAAAGGAATATCGGTCTCTTCATTGAAACCCTTGTAACATTTCCATCTTTAACCATTCAGATTGTGAAAGAGCAGCAGCAGATTCTGCCAGCAATGGTAGTAAATTGGGGTCTTCTGGCCTGGCTTTGCACTATGCAAGCATTATAACTCAAATTGACACTATTGTGAGTCCATAAATTTTTCCGATTTTGACTCTTCTGAAGTTCTCATTTCCTAGTCTATTTTTTCCTTTCCATTTTCGTTCAATTGTGTGCATCATAATTTGGGTTCTTGAACTAATCATGATAAAAAAAGCACATGTATGGTAGCTGTAGGATTCTTCATTGCCTATCACTCCTAAGACACTAATATTGCAGTCTGCATCCATTCAGTCTGGACCAGATATTTTGTGATGTGGAACGATCTGGAAAATGCCAAGAACAATTTATGCATGCATAATTTAACAACAAATATAAAGACATCATTTGCTTATCAGAATCCTAAAGTTCTCAACCTGAATTCAACATGGACTAGAACAGGAAAGTGGCTTGAAACTTTTACGCAGTTGTATACCATTAAGAAACCGCTCTTAAATACAGATTGAACTGTCAAGCAGGCTGACCAGCCATCCAAGATCTCTCAAGTATTGACTATAACCTACTGGTATTAACTATAAAGATGAAAAAGACATATTTGCTAACCAGAATTCTGAAGTTTTCAACCTGAAGCCAACACTGAGAAGAACAGGAAAGTGACTCAAAGCTGTTGAATCTGTCATTGAGTACATCTAATATGGTTAGTGTATATGCATCTACTAATGCATTGGAATTTGTATAGTTCTCCGCGTGATCTCTAATCAATCAGACTCTTTTTATTTGGAGTTTGGCCTCTGCTACAAGTTTACCATCTGTATCTTATATTTACTTATTTTGTCAATTGCTGAAACAGCAAGGAATATTCATGTGATTAACAACTATTGCATAATGGTTCTTAGCCTCTGTAGAATAATCTGATTATCTTCCTGAAACTTATTAAGATGATCTAATATGTTTAATTAATTTTTTGCCCAATAAACTTTCGTTTTCTCAGTAGCATAAGAGTACTGCGACTGGGAAAACTGTCAAATGGATTGATGATATGAAGTCTATGATCACAAGGTCTTAGACATGAAGATAAGAATTTTTTTTTTTTTTTTCATGTTTACAAACTGTTATTTATCATCTCCCAAGTAGCTCACATAGAATGACAATGGACTATGTATTGTTGCAAAGAAAATATTGGTGAAATAGCAAGAAAAGTGCTTGAGGAATCCATTACTGATTTCCGTTGGTGCTAAAGATGGACTTGGTATGGTCTTTCTTGACCCATGTAACTTCTATTCCAATTAGGTTGCTCATTCAGGCTCTGTAACTCCAACAATGACAAATGAATTGTACCAAAGTCTGCCACCAGATATAAAGTCAGCTGTGAGCTTTTGGCTGCGGCAAGTTCAGATTCAGGAAGAGGTAGTTAATGTGTATTATGTATTCGTTTTTACAGAATGTACCTAGATATATTTATGTATATATTGCTGTGGACCTGTTCTTAATATGTGGTATCTGTGCAGCCTACAATTTCAATTATTAAAGATAAAATGGAGAAGACAATGTTGTGGCTTGCTCCACTTGCTGCTAACACAATCAAGTAAGTTGCAAAAACATTGGCAGGTGTATGACAAATTGTGCTATAAACTCAAGAAATGACGTGTCTTTGCCATTGGTCATGTTTGAATTTGGATTGTTATCTCACACCACTTGTTCATAAGGTTTATCATGGGTTTGTATGCATGTAGCCTTCCTCCATTGAACAATTTTAGTGCTTGGGTTGGACTTCTAGTGCGAACAATTCTGCCTCTCATACCATTTGCCCTTTGAAGTTTCAATACATGATTAACTCATATTGCATTCCATTTTTTGTTTGTTTGAACTAGAGCATACTATGGCTTTGCGAAACTGGGAGAATGGGCAAATATGAGGTACTTAAACTTAGACCTTCATGTGTTCATCTTTGATGATTTCTCGCCTTTGAACATCATGAAGAGTGCCAACTGATATTCTTTTTCAGTTCCAGACTAAACCAGAGACCCACTGGCAAGGGTAACTTCATCAGAATCAATACTCTATATCATGCTGATAAGGAGAAAACTGACCCCTACATTGTTGAACTGCTGTTCTGGCTTCACCAGCTGGTCCGCAAAAGAAGGGCAATGAACAATGGAGTTACCTGTTCTCTTGATTCGACAGTTTCTTCTCTAAGCGATGAAGAGATCACATTATCTTCTCACAGTTCGCGTAGGGATGTAAATAAGAGGAAGCTGATGCGAAGCACAAGTGAGACTCTGATATCCGAAACAGGAAATCCCTATTCAAGCTATTACCATCTACCGTGCACAGGTACTTGTGATCCTCCCACCAATACAAGTCCAGGGGTTTCAGTTCTGATTCTAAAAACATTATCAATGGACCTCGGCATAGACATGATGACTGCATTGGATGTCATCGATGGAATTTCCACCCCTTGAAGTTTACAAGCAATCACTGAGAAAAGCAATAACCACAGTTTGTACAATAATAGGTGTACGTCTACCTCTTGTATACTGGAACTTGAAGTGAGATGGTGGTCAGTAAGACATCATTTGGATATGTAGCGGATGCCAAAACGATATATCACATTGCCTGTTCATCTTCTGATATGGTTAGAAGAGTATCTACGGTCTTGTAAGACCATGCGAATATCCGTGTTTTAGCTGACCGTAAGTGAATGTGTTGGATACATACATATATATATATACACACACAACCGTCTGCCGTGCTTTGCTTTTTGCAGGTCCCCCAATTTGGGGACAGTGTACGATCAAGGTCAACTGTTCAGGTGATGATTGTCAAGATAGTTAATTATGAGTCTCGTTGTGATCCATGCTGTGATCACCCGTGATTTCTTCCTGCTCTAGTAGCGCCCTTAGTCTAAATTCACTTCCTGTGGTCTCTAAATAATTCACTGCTCGGACATCTCATCTTCAACACAATTATAGGTAAGTTTTTCTGCCTCGCGCTTTGTAAGATAATGGCTTCAGGCTTCTACCGTGTTGGTAGTTCTCGTGCACCTTATTCCTAGTCTCTCTCTTCTTTGACCTAAACAAGTTCGCTGTATAAGAAAATCTCAATTAAACCATAGGGCAGGTTTGGAACTCAGCCGAGTTTGTTGACTGAGTAACCTAAGCCGAAAAAGTGGAGCGGCCAACTCTTATTATATAATATTATTACCCTATCTATGTAAAGGGCCTTGCTCATTAGCGCTAACCTTTGATTCAGTTTAGGCTTGACTAAGAACATAGAAAGGGCTTTTTCAGCTTACTTTGCTACAGCGGACCGTTAGTAGGGTGCTGCACTTTGTGGGCTTGAAGGACTTAGCGCCGTGACAAGTGGTATCAGAGCCAAAGGCTAGGCCAAGCCATGGCTAGGGGGAAGAACCTGTAGGCTAGTGCTGTCGAAGAGGCTCGACGGGAGCGGACTCCTTATCGTGTGGATCACCTTGTTACACAACTGGAGGGAGAGATTTCAAGCGGTTGCTTCTCTGGAGAAAGATGGGCTGGTTATCCGAACCATGATGGAAGGCCAAGAGCAAGGGCCTAAAGTTTCGTCCCTCAAAAGCAAGGACTCGAAGAAGAAGCCTTAGGCCAATAACTGCGAGCTCAAGATCAGGAGCCAAAGCGGACCGAGAAGAAAGAAGGAAGGGTTCATCTACCCCAAGCCCCTAAAGAAGTCAAGGTTTGGAACCCAAAAAAGGATGGTAAATGGAAAGAGTTTGTTTCTTCCTCAAATTGGATTAATGGATCGTCCGTCCAACTCGAAATGATAACAAAATGCGTATGTCATTAAAAGGAATTCCTATACGAGGGAGGAAGCAAATTGAAGAACCCGCGGATATGGGAAAACTCAAATTTATTATTAGCCAAGGAAAATGACTTTATATATATATAACTGGTATGTCTTACTCATAGAAGGGCCAACCTTATCCCCTCGGGCACTAGGCGATCTTCTTTTTCATTTAATCCCTTGCCCTTGAAGGTGGCGAGGAAGAAAAATGCTTTGAATAGAATGCAAACCAGACTGACAACAGCAAGCTAAGCTGCTAGTTAGGCCGCAAGGAAGAATGAATCCCCTGCTTGAGAATCCGCGAAAGGGGAAAGGAAGATGCCCACTTCTGTTTTTGCAGAATAAGGGCTGGTGCTGTAATATGCTAGATGTCGGTGAAAGGAAGGGAATGAAAGTCAGACATTGGTATGATCTGATCTCTTTCTTTATCATTTCGTTCTGGAAATATGCTCATAAAGGACTAGCCTGAATGACCGATTCCTATTCCTGCTTATAAGCTTCGGCTAATCCTATACGACTTTTTTAGGCAAATTTGCTTTTTATTGTGAAACTAGGCTAGTCGTCCAAAATGAATTCGTCAGTGCGCTAAGTAATCTCCTTGCCTGCCCGCGTCAGGAGAAGGTGCACAGGCTCAAAAGCCATTGCTGCCGACTCACATGCTACTTTGAATCCTTACAAGACAAGAACAGAAATCGAATTCATAGCGATAAAAATAGAAATCTCGTGATCAAGACAGACAGTTGATTGACAGGGACTCTTTTACTGGTTTGATAAAGAGAACTTACTAGACCAAAACGCCTATATAATTTTAACACATATTGCCAAAAAGATACATATTCTTTTATTTCTGGATGAAATAACCTCATCTTTAAGGTTTAAGATTTTTTTGTATGTAATGGTTGAGGCTTATGGCATGACCAAAGGGGAAAGATCTCACTGGGATAGAACTTCTTCTCGCATAAAGATTACTTGATAGATTAAGCACTTCACTTCTTTCAAAATAGGAAGAAAAGGCGTAGCTCTCTTTCTGCTGTTAGCAGAATTCGTTACTATATTCTAGCTTAGATAGCTTAGACTGAAGAGTTGTAGCTTTGCTTTCTGAAAGAGTCATTTTCTCGTTATTAGAGAGAAGCGGAAGCCTTAGAAGGCATACACCGGTTACAGCTGAAGAAATCTCCAAAGCGACCATTCTTAATGCAGTGTCCTGTCCATCGAGAAATGGAAGGCATCCCATTATTCGATATTGTTTCCCATCAAATTCAATCCCCGTTTCGACTTGCGTTTGAAGGAAACGTCAGCTTCCTCCCGTTCTTGCAACTCGTGGGCAGAAACTTGGATCCACGCCTTCTTGAGCAGAAAGACCTGAAGGAAAAAGTCCCGTCGTGTACTTATTCTTTGTGTTTCCCACACGTTCCAGAATCACCTACTGATAATGTTTATCCCTTGCTTCAGCACACATATCCTAGGTTAAAAGAAAAACAATCTCTAGGTCTTTTTTATTACTAAACCATATAACAGCCTCATCTTTTAGTTTTAGATGGAGAAAGAGATTTAATCAACCCTAACGGATGCCCTCGTCACTAGACAAATATCGGCTGGAAATATTACTTAATTAGTTCTAAAACTAGTACATGATGTCAATTTAATCATAAACTTCCCAAGCGGACAAATATCGGCTGGAAATATTACTTAATTAGTTCTAATTTAATCATAAACTTCCCAAGTTTGTCCCTAAGAAATGCATATTTAGAATTGCCTCGATTTATTTTCAATATAAATTCGCATATTTCTTCCTTTCTTGTGAAGATTTCATTGCCAACAGTTGTCTTTTTTAAATATTTTGCATTAATTGACATTTCATGTAATTATTTTTCCATACTTTTTTAAATTTAATCTGGCTGTTTTATTATTATCATTTAATATTTTCTACTCACATTACCATATTTAACATGTTTAGTAGACATTCATGTGACAACAATAGTTGTTAGTCCCATACTTTAACGTCGCTGCAATGATAATGTTCAAAATTCTCATGAAAATTCAATGAAAAGCATCTTTTAATGTGAGAGAAACTATACTTTAAGATATGTTTTCAAATAGTAATGTTAGTTAGACAAAAGCAATTGAAGTATAGAACACCAAAAGATGATTGAAAAAGAAAAAGAAAAAGAATTAATGTGTCAACGAACTCTGTTAGATACACTAAATGTCGATTGGTATTGCCTTGATCATGTTACAAAGCTCATCGAAATCACTTTACTTTTACTCTAAAGAATCCAAACACATGCTTGTTTAATACCATTTATTCGTCCAATGACATGTAAACTTTAGTCTCAATTGTTATATTTGTTAAAAGACAATTTACTTTGAGCCTTGCTAGCATAAAAGTCTATTGTGGACCACAAATTCAAAAATGAGTCCCACAACAATTTATAATTATCTGCAATTTAATTTTTTATAATCCAGATCAAATTGTTATTTTTACAATACATTTGAGATTGTTATGTAATCATTTCTCCTTCACTTTTTAACATTCATACCCTGTCATGCGAGATAGGTAGGCCTAGCTGAGGCCCAAACGAGCTGGGCCCATCGTTATAGTTATAGACTTTGGGCTTTCATGTCAGGGTAGTGCCCATAGGGGCGCTAAGCCCATAATAAGTATTGAGCTGTCTAACCATAATAGGCTACTCCAGTTAAAGTAGATGATATAGCTATATGCGTTTGTCAAACACCTTACAAAATTAATAACACGTCTTTTTACAGTTGAAAATGCTGCGAGATAATTGTACCAAATTACTTCTTATTAATGATAAAAGTACGAGCCTAAGTTACGAAACGTAGACAATATAACATATCATTTACGCATAAAGAAAAACATAAGGTTTCAAAATATCATACTTTAAATGAGACATAAGTCAATCAATCGGTCTTGTAAGTCATTTTGTTCGAGTTGATCTTGCGTGGGCAACCTGGAGCTCCACTCAAAAGAAGCTCAAGTAGATCGAGTTTGACTACAAATTAAACTAGTTGTTACGAGTAATTAATGAGTCAAGTCCAAACTACTTACAAATAGCTTGACTTAATATTACAGTAATGAAATAGCACATCGCGATGGTTGCGAATCTCTCATGCTCCGTGCTTCAAGAGAATGGCCAACACCTTGTCCCCCACCTGAGCATGTAGATCTAGATCTACGATCAGGGAAGACACATTCCGATCTTAGCAGACAACAAGGAAAGCACCGCTGCTGGAGATTCTCCTTTCCTTTCCTTTCCTTTCCTTTCCTCTTTCTCTTTTTTTTCTCCTTTCCTTCGCTTTCCTTTCCTCTTTCTCCTTTTCAGTTTCAACGTATGTGCCATGCATGTTTCTGGAGTTCACACCGGGTGCAAGGCTCTGGTTACCCAGTTGCACCGACAGTAAAATCAATAAGACTTGATAAAAAATGAGACGGAAAATCCACAAATTTATTTCGGTTTTTAGAGTCTAAGCTAATCCCTCGAGAAAAAAGTTGAAAACGAATAGATACTTTTTCAAAAGACATTGTTATAGGATCGAGTCTACTTAGCTCATTGTCTACAATTGTAATGTTAGAAGATTTCCACACATAAATATTGCCCCACACACTCCAATTTTCCTACGTGGAACAAGGCACTCCCATTGTTCTACAAACAACTTTCTAACAATTGCATCTCGAAACAGGACGAGGTGTGGCAGGCTGACCATGACCTAATGTTTTTATTCGTTCATTGACAAATGTACAGTTATAGTAACATCATTCAGGTAATAAATACTTTAACTCGGCGGCATGGTGCGATATTGTTGATTTGTTATTCGTCGTTGTTCGAATCTTGTGTTTTTCAAAAGACACGACAGCCCAAATTATTTTGTTTGTGTCGAAGGAATTGTGCTCACTTTCGTGACATTTACTTGCACACGGTATCTACGGACATAACTCTTGTAGGTTCACGACAACGCATTATCTTTCTAGTGACGCTAGACTAACAGTCACTGTTACTCTCGAGAATAACAGTGAGCGTCCGACCATATACCACATTTAGCAAGAGGGGCAACCGAAAGTACAAGTATGGTCATTTTTGTCTTATTTTAGCCAATTTTTTCTGCTTAAAAGTTTAGTTGCGACACCCATTTTAAACCGAAAAAGAAAAAGAAAAAGAAAATGAGACACACCTCATATAGATATTGCTCTCTATAAGAGAACTCCTCCGACCAAAAACAAAAAAGAAAGATTCTGCATGTTTTCTACAACATTTGAACTTATGAATATATATAGTTAATATATAATGCAGAATTTTATTTCATAAGATATAAGCTACAGCTACTAGAGGCAATTCTTGTTCTGGGTTCCACAGCGTGCTAAGCTCATTTCAAAATTAAATAAGCCCATGAAAGCTTGCCTACTGAAATATGCTGCAGAGTTTTACTGCATAAGATATAAGCTACAACTTCGAGAGGCAAATTCTTGCTCAGGATTCCACGCTGTGTTAAGTTAATTTCAAAATTAAATAGGCCCATTAAAGGTTGCCTACTGTAATCAATCATATGGGAATGATCAAACTAGAGCGGAACACATTGATTATCTAGTAAATAATACAGCACATTCCAAATTTCTTATCCTATTAAATTATACATCAGGTCGCTCCAATCAATGTGTGATCCGCCATTTGTGTTATGTTTGTGACAACACCGAATTTATAAAAAGTCTCCAAACAAAAAATAAATCATATGATTTATTGGACAATTACGTAAAATTCAATAGAGTTGGGTCAGTGGGTGATAAACTAATATACTTGCATTAGATGTGTAATTGAAGAATATGTTTTCATGTGTTTGGGAATATTTAAAAAAGAAACTAGCATTTGAAAATTTTCGATGAATGAAAAAATGAAAATATCATTGTA
The DNA here is from genome assembly GCA_014182575.1 of Eucalyptus decipiens. Taxonomy (NCBI): domain Eukaryota; kingdom Viridiplantae; phylum Streptophyta; class Magnoliopsida; order Myrtales; family Myrtaceae; genus Eucalyptus; species Eucalyptus decipiens. The sequence continues at coordinate 51,035,172 of CM024614.1, forward strand.
AAAATTGTTCAGACATCCGCTACGTAACAAGTTTGTAGACTTCAAGGTGAAAAAAGAATTTTTCAGAGAGATTACTTCCAAAGAAGAGGTTTTTTTAGCACCAAAAACAATCATATAAAAGGAAGGTGTAGAATTGAGAGGGGAAACCGGACAAATAAGTGTACAAGTTTCCTCGAAGAAATTTGTGGCCAGTAGATTTCCCAGCATTACTTCATCATTTATCTTTCCTGTCAAGAGTTACCATATTGTCTTACTGCGTAGGTTTTTTTTTTTTTTTTTTGGTTTAGCCAGTTAGACAATATGTGCAAATGTTGTTGGCGCACACTATCCACCTCTCTAGGCAATCTTAAGATTGTCTTTGATCTTATGAATTTTTAGTTGAGATAAGACCAAATATGATAAGATAAGAAATTCAGGGATTTTGTTATATCACATTCACTATTTTGTGAGTCACAATAATAGAGCTGAAAACTTTCGCATCCTATACTATCGCTATTTAGTATGAATGGCATATTACTATAAATAAATCTGAAAATGCACAAATAAATATCGTAAGAATCTAAATCTTAAATAGCAAAGGAGCTCATTGTAGTATTTTAGAACCACAAGTTCAACTATGATAAGAAATGTACACAAGCACCAACAATATCAATGAGGTTGATCAGCCAACGAATGCCAGATTTAGTAAGAAAGAGAAAATATTATCATTCACCTTCTCCATACTAAAAATATAGTGCTTCAACTCTCTTGCTAGTTTCATGAAGTGTCAATGTAAATCACATAACTACGGAGGAGAGGAGCATCGATCTCTTGTTATAGGACCACAGAGTTATGGAGGAGAAGGAATTTCAACTCTCTCACTGTTTATGTGAAGCTTTAACATGAAAAAAAAAAAAAAAAATACGAAGGAGTCTTGAAACTTCAATATGAATTGGAGATATGGAGGAGAATGAGACGAAGAGTGTACAAGTTTCTTTCAAAGAAATCTCATTATCCCCTCATTCTTCAAGAATCAAAAGATCTTTTTCAAGTTTGAAATTTATTCATTTAAAATATGGATTCTTCCACTTTAATCTTATTTATTTATTTTATACTTATTCTTATTTATTTATGTTATATTATTTTTAACTATTTTTTTAATTTATTTTCATTTTTTATTCTTTTATATACCCTTCTATCATTCCTTGAAATAAGTTTGTTAAATCATAAATTATAATAATATACCTAAGATATATAACAAATATAAATAGTAAATTATATATATAGTATATATTGTATAAAAAAAGAAATTTATGTATATATAAATATGAATGATTAAATAAAAATGGTTATAATTTTTATTTTTAACATTTTATATTAGAATTGAAATATTTTTTTATTTTATTAATTTATAAAGCTTAAAATTTGAAAAAAAAATAATTAAAATACCATGGATACAAGAAATGACATCCATATCTCACATCCTATGTGATATTTTTATCCATGCTACATCCCTAAATATTCGACTCCAAGGCACTCCTCCGTATCAACCATGTTGATTTAGTATTTTACTCTTGAGGTCCTCTGAACAAGGCTTGAATTGAAGAATGCAAGGAGGAAAGCAAACTCTATTATCATTTTGGCCAATACTTTGTTGGTAAATTTGAAAACTTCCAAATTTTTAAAGATCATTTTGATGTTGTTGTGTTGGTTTGAACAGAATTGGGTTACTTTCATTAGATGATCATTTTAGTGGGTTTGTGATGGGCTCGAGAAATTTCGATTGGGCTCACCCAATATACTATAGTCTCAATTTCTTTCACCCTAGTTGACTGAATACGGCCAATTCTTGTTGTGGATGCACTATTGGGAGTGTTCAAGACGTTTTCACATCACCGCTATATGCCAATGATGTAATTGGGCATAAATTCTAAAGAAAAAAAAAGTTTAGTGCACTAGGTGATAACAAAAAAAGAAAATGCAACAATGTGATTGCAAAATCATTAAAAGTTTAGCAAACTCCCAATGGAGTCTATTCAAACCACATGGAATGTTTATTCTCTTCACCTTAAATATATTCGAGCAAAGCCAAACTAATCGATGATCATCTCCAACGACAGCAAAAATCCTCACACATGTTAAAAAGGCATCATGAAAAAGAAGCACCTCAGCTTCACCACCGAACATCAATCGTTCACCCCAATTACTTCCCTTTTTTCTTGTGGAAAGATTAGGGACGGTGGGAACCCATAAGACTGAGGAGCATCAATCTCTTATTATAGGATCGGAGAGTTACGAATAAGGAGTTTTGACTTTCTCACTGTTTCATGGAATTTTAACATGAATCAAAGAATTATGAAAAAGTCTTGAAACTTTAGTATGAATTAAGGGTACAAAGAATGAGACAAAGAGTGTAGAGTTTTTTTTTTTAAGAAATCTCATTGCCCCCTTTATTCTTCAAGAATTAGAAGATGCTTTTTCAAGTTTTTGTTCATTTAAAATATGAGTTCTTCTACTTTATGCTTATTTATTTATTTTATATTATATTTAACTCTCCTTTTAAATTTCTTTTCTTTTTAATTCTTTTATATGCTCTTCTATCATTGCTTAAAATAATTTTATTAAATCATAAATTATACTACTATACCTAAAATGTAGAACAAATATAAATAGTAATTTATATATAGAATACATAGAATAAAACATGAGATAGGATATTTTTATTCATGCTACGTCCCTCTCACATTCAATTTTATCCTATATTGGGCAAAGATCAAACATGAGATAGGATAAATTTATCATATCCTAACATTGATTCTAATTACCAAATGTAGTCCAAGGGTTTACTCCTCCATATCAACCAGGCTCATTTAGTACTTTACACCTAAGGTCCTCCTAACAAGGATTGAATTGAAGACCACAAGGATAGGAGCAAACTCTTTTACCATTAAGGCCAACACTTTGTTGGTAAATTTGAAAACTTCTAAATTTTTGAAAGATCATTTTGATGTTGTGGTGTTGGTTTAAGCATAATTGGGAAAATCTCATTAGACAGTCACTTATGGATTTTGAAATTGGGTAGAGAAATTTCATTTGGGATCACCCAATTCACTACTATTTCAATTTCTTTTTCTCTAATTGATCGGAACACAGGCAGTTCTTGTTGTGGATACACTATTGGGAGCGTTCAGGACATTGCCACGTCACCATCATATGCTCATAATGTGATTGGGCATAGATTCTAAAGAAAAGAAAGTTTAGTGCACTAGGTACAACAAAAAATGCAATAATCCAATTGCGGAATCCATTAACAGTTCAACGAAATTGCATCGATGGGGTCTATTCAAACCGAATAGAATGTATATTATCTTCATTTTAAATAGATCCGAGCCAAGCCAAACTAATTGATGATCATCTCCAACAACAGCAAAATCCTCCCATGCGTTAAAAAGGCATCATGAAAAAGAAGCACCTCGGCTCCACCACTAGACATCAATCGCTTGCCTTAGTTACTTCCCTTTTTTCCTATGAAAAGATTAGGGTCGGTGGGAACCGATAAGATTGAAGAGCATCGGTCTCTTATTATAGGACCAAAGAGTTACGGATGAGAAAGAGTTTCGACTTTCTCACCATTTCGTGGAGTTTTAACATAAATCAAAAATTACAAAAAAGTCTCGAAACTGTAGTATGAATTAAGGGTACAAAGAAGAAGGAGATAAAGAGTGTAGAGGCTTTTCTTTTTTTCTTTTTCTTTTTTTAGAAATATCATTGCCCCCTTTATTCTTCAAGAATTAGAAAGATGCTTTTCAAATTTTTGTTCATTTTAAAATATGGGTTCTTCTACTTTATGCTTGTTTATTTATTTTATATTATCTTTAACTATCTTTTTTTTAATTCTTTTCTTTTTAATTATTTTATATGCCCTTATGTCATTGCTTAAAATAATTTTATTAAATCATAAATTATGCTAATATACCTAAAATATAACAAATATAAATAGTAATTTATATATAGAATATACATTATAGAATAAAACACGAGATAGGATATTTTTATTCATGATTCATTCATCTTATATTCAATTTTATCTTATATTGAACATAGATCAAACATGAGATAGAATACATTTATCATATCATGATTTTTGTCTTAACTACTAAACGTAGTCCAAGGTTTTATTCCTTCATATCAACCAGGCTCATTTAGTACTTTACACCTGAGGTCCTCCCAACAAGGATTGAACTGAAGACCACAAGGAGGGGAGCAAACTCTTTTACCATTTAGGCCAACACTTTGTTGGTAAATTTGTAAACTTCTAAATTTTTGAAAGATCATTTCGATGTTGTTGTATACGTTTAAACATAATTCGGAAAATTTTAATTAGACAATCACTTAACAGATTGTGTAATTGAGTAGAGAAATTTCATTTAAAATCACCCAATTTACTAGAGTTTCAATTTTTTTTTTTCTCTAGTTGACCAGAATATGGGCAATTGTCACATCGGCGCCGTCACTCATAATGTGATTGGGCATAGATTCTAAAGAAAAGAAAGTTTAGTGCACTAGGTACAACAATTAAAAATCCAAGAATTCAATTGCGGAATCCGTTAACAGTTCAACAAACTCCAGATGGGGTCAAATCCGAACTGAATAGAATGTTTAATATCTTTGATTTAAATAGATCCGAGCTAAGCCAAACTATTCAATGATCAACATCAGCAAAATCCTCGCAAAATGATGCGAAGGAATCGTGAAAAGAAGCACCTTAGCTCCATCCGTGGACATCAATCGGTCGTACCAGTTACTTCCTATTTTACCCGTAAAAAGATGAGGGACAGTGGGAACCGACAAAACTGAGAAAGAGCGGTTGCAGTGACACTCTTTTTCTGTGTCGAACCACATTTTCCAACGCCTCGGCAGAAAATCCTCGCCACCCATTGCCCGGCAACTTCTTCCCTTTTCCTCGTCAAGCCAAATGTCGACGAAGGCCCTGTGGATAACGTTGCATTTAGTGATTATACACGAGTCAATGCCAAGCAAATATTATTACAGTCGCTCCAAAAGAAGAAAAATATTTAGATGCATCGAGACGCGTGTGATCCCCCATGTATTACCACCGTCAATTTTGGTTACGATCGTGCCATGATCTGGGCCGGGATGCACTGAGCTCGCGTGGTGTGCGCCCGTCGTGCGCGGCAATGGCTTAAATCGCTCGAGATAAAATTAGACTCGACTGCAATTATCGAACCAAGATTTGTTTACACGCTCCTATGGAATTGTATTGAATTGTATTCCCCTACGCAACAAGCCAAATACCGAGTGGTTGTATATCTCACATTTTCATGCACCCGTTTGGAGTTTATAAATACGACTACAATTTGGAAGGAAAATGTTGAAGAGCATCACAACGGCACTTGTCAAGTAACTAGTTCAGAACAGCTTCAAGAAATCGACTTTCCTCCATTATGGGTAATCGATGTTTTGAAATTACAGTAAGTATATCTTATAAGTGCATGAAGGCACTCATCGACGATCCCCTAATAAGTAACTGATAACCCTAAAACTATACCAAAATATTCACGTAGATGTTCTCGGAAATAATGGGAGAGCTTTATATGATAACTGTTGAAAAAAAAGTGATCCATTTTTCAGAAAATTCTAGATTACACTAGAGAAAAAGCTGGCCAAAACAAATCAACAAAAGACAAGCCTAGAAGACTCTACAATGCTGAAGAAATTTCTGGTGTACGTGGGCAGCAAGTACATGTATGAAGAAAGAAAGCCAGCTGGAAGTTGGTTGAAAAGTCAAGAAGAGTGGCTAAGAATAGAAAAATGGAGAAAAAGGGAGAAGCAACGAGAAGACCCTGAAGAAGCCGCAACAAGCTGAATTTTATATTCTTTCTTGTACTCAAAGTCGGTGGAGGAAGGCGGTGCGCACGCCTATAAATAGGAGTTGGATGTTTGTTGTTCCTTGTAGCCGTGAAAACCACACACACTCCTTCCTCCCTTTGTAATAAAACCTTTCAAAATAAAAGCTTCCTTTTTTTCAATTCTTCCTTTGCCATTGTAGTCCTTTTATTATTCACACATAACACTTGCACACACACACGCTTCCGCAAATAACCAACAATAACAAACGCACATTATCGCCTCATCATCTGCTAAGCATGACGAAGATTAAGTTTCATTTGTTTCGAGGAAACTTCCTCTTTTACTTATTTCCGTATCTCCTATTAACGTAAATCCATGCGACCTTTACTCGGATTCATTCAGATATTGTCAGTCAGGAAGGGCAGTCCAGAAATTTTGGATTCAAATACGTCAGTAATAAATCAGGAGGTGTCTCATCAACGTGACTGGCCGCTTGCATAATTCTCTCTCTTGCAATCTTCCATACCAGTAAAATTATTTACACAGGAACTGTTTGTAAGGATTTCTATACTGCATTTGTAACCTTTAGGAGGCCTTAATCATTAACATCAAACTTTCTGTTGGTCAAAGATGAAGAGGGAATAGAGGATTAGACATAGATTCACCAGTAGGAGGACAACTCATATTCAGAAATAAAAAGAGGTGTCTCTGGACATCTTCCGAAACTGATGTTAGTTAACTACAATCTCGCTAACATGTAAACACCCACCAGTGGGATTTCCTAACAAGCCCAAAATCTAGAACAGAGAGATGCAAGTAACCCTTTCGTATCTATTAATTATATTTCATAGTATACGGCAGTCCCAAAGTTACTCATCATCTCCTTTTTGTAGCAGAATGTAGTGCAAGTTTCCTCGTTTTCTTTTGAACACTTATCCATGAAATCCAATCGTCAATTTATATTCCTGAAATGGAACTTTGAATTTCATGTAGAACAGAACCTCTAGCAGTTTACCTGTCATTACATCGTTAACACCAAAAGTAAGATGTCACCTTATTGGAAAATGTATAATGCACCCACATTCTTCTAGTCAATTCTACCATTTAGTAAGATGGTGGATGAAAATCGTGATTAGATGTGACTGAAAGAAAGAGTGCAATGAATACATTCAACAACTAGCCAATATTGTTTTTCAACCCCAGTGTGTCTGGAATACCAGGTTCTTTCATTGAAGTAACAATTACTAGTCTTTATGAATGACAGGAGTTGTATTACAATTTACTAGCCTTGGACAGAATCGAGAAAGATTATCAGCAAAAGCAGCAAGAGCATATTAGCCATGACGAGAAAGATAAAAACCGTGAGTTCTCAAGACATTATGTCTTGGTTACAGACTATGGTACTTTTGTCACAGCTTCTAATTTGCTTGCATCAGTATCTCCTAGGACAGTGACCACAGACGTCAAAGAAAGAATTTCCTTGACACTCTTGCTCATCGGCTTGTGTTGGAGTCCGGGCATTTTGATTTTTGATGCGACTGGTGTATCATTCTGTATGCCTTAAATGGTCTTGAGTCTTTTATATTGGTTTCTACCGCTTGATCAGTCCATCATCCCTGTAGTGATTCAAAATTTGCACTTTTTTCCTCTTTACATGATTGGACCGGTCTAACCTATTTTGCTAGTTGAGAACTAGCTCTTGCTCATAATTTTGCAGTACTAATCTTGGCTTGAGGTTGGCAGGTTAGTGCTTTGATTTGAAAAGATGTGTACCGGGATGGGGGAAACTGTTATCCCTCATGTTCTTCAGAGTGTGTCGGATTTAACTTTTTCCTTGTATAGTTTATTATACTCGGTAAAAAGCTTGTCCTTATTGTTCACTTTGATGGTTGGAAGAGAGCCTTTCCATTCTGAGGTCAGACCTACGGAGTCAGAAGAGGCATGTGAAAAGTTTAATGAAGAAATCACTTTGGTCAAGGGCTCTGGAAGAGGTACCTAGTTAATTCTGCTCTTTCAGCTTTTCCCTAGACTTTGTTCATGTCAATGTATTCTCAATTACGTATACTCACAAATTGTTTATATTTAGGAGTAAAAGGAAAGATTTTTCCCCGAAAATTCTCTGTGTGTTATTCTCAATAAGCTTTGAACAGAAACTTCATGATAATTTCATCTTCTAAGGTCACAAAAGTCCTTTTCCTTGTCCAATATCTACTGTGGTTTTTGCAGACTTAATCTGCATATGATGCAAATATACTTTAGAAATAAAATGTGCTTTAGTTAGAAAAACTCCTGCGACAAGGATGACATCTCTTGCAGAACTTTAATGGAAATGAGATAAAAGATAAAAATGAACTAGAGAAAACTAGTAAATTAACATTATGAGCCAAGTTGTTGGGCGGAGTTCACACTGTTTCAGGACTTCGAAGCCTAGCTTATAAGCATTTTGTCTTCTTAGAAATATAATAGAAAAATTGCTGATACCACAGTCTTACTATTTGCTCTTGAGGTGGTGAAGAAGCTTGCGGATATTATTCTTTGCCTCCAAATGGAAGTTCTTAAAGTCTTTGGTAGTGCTGGTATGCTTTTTGAAATGCAAAGATCCTCTTCCCCTTAAAATCTGTCTTCTGCTGCAAAGAAGAAATATGGACAATACCAAGATGAAATCAGAATAAGATGCACTGAGATAACTGAAATGGTGCTACTATTTTGCTGCATAAGTTTTTGTGCTTACAAATAAACTTTTATCAAGTCCCTTGTCGTCCACCACATTTTACTTGGTTGATCATTCGCGGTAGCTATCGGTCCTCCTATTGATGATTAATATATTAAAGTCCATGAACGGAATACTGGTCTCTTTATTGCCCTAGTAATGTTTTCTATCTTTAGCCATCCAGATTGGGAAAGAGCAGCAGGAGGTTCTGACAGCACTGGTAGTAAACTGGGATCTTCTGGCCTGGCTTTGCACAATGCAAGCATTATAACTAAAATTGACACTATTTTGAGTCCATAAATTTTTCTGATTTTGACTCTCCTGGAGTTCTCATTTTCTAGTCTATTATTTCCTTTCCATTTTTGTTCAGTTGTGTGCATCCTAATTTGGGTTCTTGATCTAATCATGATAAGAAAAGCACATGTATGGTAGCTGTAGGATTCTCCATTACATATCACTCCTAAGACACTACTATTGCAGTCTGCGTCCATTAACTCTGGACCAGATATCTTGTGATGTGGAAAGATCTGAAAATGCAAAGACCAATTTATGCATGCATAATTTAACAACAAATATAAAGACATCATTTCCTTTCCAGAATCCTAAAGTTCTCAACCTGAATTCAACATGGAGTTGAACAGGAAAGTGGATTGAAACTTTTACACAGTTATATACAATTAAGAAACGATTCTTAGATACAGATTGATCTGACGAGCAGGCTGACCAGCCATCCAATGATATCTCAAGTATTGACTAGAGCATACCCGTATTAACTACAAATATGAAAAAGACATATTTGCTTACCAGAATCCTAAAGTTTAAGACCTAAAACCAACACTGAGAAAAACAGGAAAGTGAATTGAAGCTGTTGAATCTGCCATCGAGTACATCTAATATGGTTAGTGTGTACGCATCTACTACTGCATTGGCATCTGTATAGTTCTCCACGTGATCTCTTGAGCTTTTATTCAATCAGACTCTTTTTATTTGGAGTTTGGCCTCTGCTGTGTCTACCATCTGTATCTTTTTATATGTACTCATATTGTTAATTGTTGAAACAGCAAGGAACTTTCATGTGATTAACTACTATTGTTACCAGTACTTAGCCTCTATAGAGTAATCTGATCTTCCTGAAATTTGTTGAGATAATCTAATATGCTTAATCAACTTCTTTTCCCAATAAACTTCCGTTTTCTCAGTAGCATAAGAGTACTGTGACCGGGAAAACTGTCAAATGGCTTGATGATATGAAGTCTATGATCACAAGGCCTCAGACATGAAGATAAGATTTTTTTTTTTTTTATTTTTTTACCATTTTTACAAACTGTTATTTATCAACTCCACGTAGCTCACATAGAATGACAATGGACTATTTACTGTTGCAAAGAAGATATTGGTGAAATAGAAAGAAAAGTGCTTGAGGAATTTATTACTGATTTCCTTTTGTGCTAAAGATGGACTTGGTATGGTCTTCTTTGACCCACGCAACTTCTATTCCAATTAGGTGGCTCATTCAGGCTCCGTAACTCCAACAATGACAAATGAATTGTACCAAAGTCAGTCAGCTATGCTCTTTTGGCTGCGGCAAGTCCAGATTCAGGAAGAGGTGGTCAATATGTATCATGTAATCATTTCGAGTCCACTTATCTCCAACTTGTGAACTTAGCCGATACAAAGCTAAATGATAGCACCCAATTTTTCCGATTCGGCAGTTCGATCTATGATTTCTCATTCATGGACGTTGATAAGATCCTTCCATTTAGCAGCACCTTATGATGGCATAGCCTTAAAGTGAAGGGTGAGGTTCAAACGAGGAAAGGCTTATGGTGAATACCTAGGCACCCAGAGATGAGGAAGGGCGTAGTAAGTGACGAAATGCTTCGGGGAGTTGAAAATAAGCGTAGATCCGGAGATTCCCGAATAGGTCAACCTTTCGAACATGTACCTAGATATATTTATGAATATATTGCTGTGGACCTGTTCTTAAGCAGAAGATGATTTCCTCATCTGGGGTATCCACCATGTTTGGTGTCTGTGCAGCCCACAATTCCAATTGTTAAAGCTAAAATGGAGAAGACACTGTCGTGGCTTGCTCCACTCGCTGCTAACACAATCAAGTAAGTTGCAAAAACATCTGCAGGTGAATGACAAATTGTGCTATAAACTTGAAAAATGACATGTCTTTACCATTGGTTATGTTTGAATATGGATTGTCATCTCACACCACTTGTTTATGAGGTTTATCATGGGTTTGTATGCATGTAGTCTTCCTCCAAACAATTTCAGCACTTGGGTTGGGCTTCTAATGCGAACAATTCTGCCTCTCATACAGTTTTTTTTTTTTTTGGTCGGTCCTCTCATACGGTTTGATCTTTGAAGTTTCGATGCATATTAACTTATTGCATAATTCCATTTTTTATTTGTTTTAAGTAGAGCACACTATGGCTTTGCGAAACTGGGAGAAAGGGCAAAAATGGGTTACTTAAGCTTAGACCTTCATGTGCTCATCTTTGATGTTTTCTTGCCTTTGAACATCATCAAGATTGCCAACTGATATTCTTTTTCGGGTCCGGAGTAAACCACAGACCTACTGGCAAGGGTGACTTCATCAGAATCAATACTCTATATCATGCTGATAAGGAGAAAACTCCCCTATATCGTTGAACTTCTGTTCTGGGTTCACCAGCTGGTCTGCAAGAGAAGGGTAATGAACAATGGAGTTACCTGTTCACTTGATTCGACGGTTTCTTCTCTAAGCAATGAAGAGATCAGATTATCTTCTCACGGTTCTCGTAAGGATTTAAATAAGAGGAAGCTGATGCGAAGCACAAGCGAAACTCTGGAATCCGAAACAGGAAATCTCTATTCATGCTATTACCATCTATCGTGCACAGGTATTTGTGATTCTCCCAAAGATACAAGTCCGGGGGTTTCAGTTCAATTCTGAAAACATGATGTATGGACTTCAGCATAGACACGATGACTGCATTGGATGTCATCGATGGCATTCCCGCCTTTTAAGTTTACAAGCAATCACTGTGAGAAAAGCAATAACTACAGTTTGTGCAATAACGGGTGTACATCTACCTCTTGTACACTGGAACCCAAAGGGAGATAGTGGACAGTAAGACATCATCTGGATATGTAGCGGATGCCAAAACAATATATCACGGTGCCTGTTCGTCTTCTGATATGGTTAGAAGAGTATCTAGGGTCTTGCAAGACCATGTGAACATCAATGTTGCAGCTGACCGTAAGTGAATGTGTTGGATTCATATATATTTATGTACGACCATCTGCCATGCTTAGCTTTTTGCCGGTCGCCCGATTTGGGGCAGTGTACGATCAAGGTCAACTGTTCGGTTGATGATTGTCAAGATGGTTAATTGTGAGTCTTGTTGTGATCTATGCCGTGATCACCCATGATTTCTTCCTGCTCTAGGAGCGCCTTTAGTCTGAATTCGCTTCCTATTGTCTCTAAATAATTCACTGCTCGGACATCTCTTCTTCAACACAATTATAGGTAAGTTTTCCTGCCTCATGCTTTGTAAGATAATGGCTTCAGGCTTCTACCGTGTCGGTAGTTCTCGTGCACCTTAGACATACACCGGTTACAACTGAAGAAATGTCGAAAGCGACCATTCTGAATGCAGTGTCTTGTCCATCGAGAAATGGAAGGCATTTCGTGATTCGATATTGTTTCCCATCAAATTCAATCCCCGTTTCGACTTGCGTCTGAAGGAAACGTGCTTCCTCCCTTTCTTTCAACTCGCGGGTACACTTAGATCCATGCCTTGAGCAGAAAGACCTGAAGGAAGGGTCCCGCCGTGTTCTTCTCCTTTGTTTCCCTCACTAGAGCATGGGTTTACTTTGTTGTTTAGCTCAGGACACGTTCCAAAATCACTAACTGATAATGTTGTATTCCTTGCTTCAAAACACATACTCTAGGTTAAAAGAAAGACAAGTCTCTAGATTTTTTTATTACTACCCCATATATCAGCCTCATCTTTTAGTTTAAGATGGAGAAAGATATTTAATCAACCCTAGTGGATGCCTTGGTCACTAGACAATAATTGACTGGAAAAATTACTTAATAAGTTCTAAAACCATTGCATGGATGTCAATTTAATCATAACTTCCCAAATTTGTCCTCAACAAATGCATATATTAGAATTGCCTCAATTTATTTTCAAAATAAATTCACATATTTCTTCCTTTTCTTGTGAAAATTTCATTACCAACAGTTTTTTTTTAAATACTTTGCATTAATTAATATTTAACGTTAATCATTTCTCCCAACTTTTTTTAATGTAATCCGGTTTTATTATTATTATCATTTAATATTTTCTATTTACGTTACCATATTTAATATGTTCAAAAGGCATTCATGTGACAACACAAGTTGTAAGTCCCATATTTTAATGTCTCTACAATGATAATATTCAAAGATTATCATGAAATTTCAATGAAAAGCATCTTATAATGTGATAGGAACTATTCTTTAAGATATGTTTTCAAATAGTAATGATAGTTAGACAAAAGCAATTGGAATATAGAATGCCAAAAGATGACTGAAAAAAAAAAAAATGTGTCAAATGGACTCTATTCAAAAATGTGGATTGGTATTGTCTTGATCGCGTTACAAAGCTCATCGAAATCACTTTACTTTTCCTCTAAAGAATCCAAACACACGCTCGTTTAATGCCATTTACTTTATAACATTCATACCCCGCCACGCGTCCTTGTAAATATGGCGTTTGGGCTCTCGTGGCGCTGGTAGGGCCTACTGGGGCGCCAAGCCCATGATAAGTATTTTGCTGTCTAACCATATTAAGTTACTCCAGTTAATATAGATGATATAGCTATAAGCGTTTGTCAAGCACCTTATAAAATTTATAACAATCTTTTAACGATCGAAACTGCTGTGAGATAATTGTACCAAATTACTTCTTATTAATGACGAGTACAAGCCTAAGTCACGAAACATAGACAGTATATCATAGCAATTTATGTCCAAAAAAACATGAAGTTTCAGAATATCATCCTTTTAATGATGCATAAGTCAGTCACTCGATTTTGTAAGTCATTTTATTTGAGTTGATCTTGTGAAAAATTTCTTCTTAAGTTGAGCATGAGCAACCTCAAGCTCCACTCAAAAGAAGCTCAAGTAGCTTGAGTTTGACTACAAATTAAACTAGTTGTTACGAGTAATTAATGAGTCAAGTCCAAACTACTTGCAAATAACTTGATTTAATTTCACAGTAATCAAGTAGCACATCGCGATGGTGCGATTCTCTCATGCTCCTTGCTTCGAGAGGAATGGCCAACACCTTGTTGCAACCGCGATTCTTACGCGTGTAGATCTAGATCTACAATGTGGGTGGAAGCCCCTCTAGCCAAGGCGACGCGGACCTTGTCAGACTTTGGTTTTCTTCTTTTCCATTCCAGTTCTCTAATTTTTTTTTTTTTAAATTCACAAACTTGTTAACTTTCAAGTCTGTTTTGATGAAATCTATCTAAATTTGCTAATTTATCTTCCGAACCGGGAGAGAGGCTAATGTTGCAGTTAATGCTTTAGAGAGAGAAGGAGAGAAAGAGAGAGGATCATGTTGCTTTTATGGCTTTCACCGCCCAAAAATTGGATGAGGGAGTGGTGATGCTGCGTTTCTTCTTTTTCTTATGTCGCTCGCCATGAGAATCCACCGAGAGATCAGGGAAGACACATTCCGACATTAGCAGACAACAAGGAAAGCACCGCTGCTGGAAATTCTCCTTTCCTTGCCTCTTTCTCCTTTTTTTTCCTTTCCTTTCCTTTCCTTTCCTCTTTCTCCTTTTGAGTTTCAACGTATGTACCATGCATGTTTCTTGAGTTCACACCGGGTGCAAGGCTCTGGTTACCCAGTTGCACCGACGGTAAAATCAACAAGACCTGATAAAAAATAAAAAAAAAGAGACGGAAAATCCATAAATTTATTCTGGTCTTTAGAGTCGAAGCTGATCCCACGATAAAAGTTAAAAGTGAATAGATGCTTCCTCAAAAGACATATTGTCATAGGGTCAAGCCTACTTAACCCATTCTCTACAATTGTAATGTTAGAAGATTTCCGCACATAAATATTGACCCACACACTCCAACTTTTCTATGCAGAACAAGACACTTTCGTTTGTTTTATAAACAACTTTCAACAATTGCATCTCGAAATGGGCAAGGTGTATGAACCCTCGATTGCCAAGCCCCTGCAGAGGGCTGACCTTGACCTAATGTTTTTATCCGTTGATCGACTAATGTACGGTCATAGTAACGTCATTCAAGTATTTAATACTTTGACTCGGCGGCATGGTGCGATATTGTTGATTTTTGATTCGTTGCTGTTCGAATCTTGTGTTTTTCAAAAGACACGACAGCCCAAATCGTTTTGTTTGTGCCGAGGGAATTGTGCTTTCACTCTCGTGACATTTATTTGCACACGGTATCTACGGACATAACTCTTGTAGGTTCACGAAAACGCATTATCTTTCTAGTGACTGCTAATTTAGCGTCCGGCCATATACCAAATTTGGCAAGAGGGGCAACCGAAAGTACAAGTATGGTCATTTTTGTCTTATTTTAGCCAATTTTTTTTTAAAAAAAAATTTAGTTGCGACACCCATTTTAAACCAAAAAAGAAAAGGAAAAAGAAAATGAGACACACCTCATATAGATATTGCTCTCTATAAGAGAACTCCCCCGACCAAAAAAAAATATATGAAAGATTCTGCCTGTTTTTTATAATATTTGAATTTATAAATATATATAGTTAATATATAATGCAGAATATCATCTCATAAGATATAAGCTACAGCTACTAGAGGCAATTCTTGTTCTGGGTTCCACACCGTGCTAAGTTCATTTCAAAATTAAATAGGCCCATGAATGCCTACTGAAATATACTGCAGTTTTATTGCATAAGATAGAAGCTATAACTTCTAGAGGCAAATTCTTGCTCAGGGTTCCACGCTGTGTTAAGTTAATTTCAAAATTAAATAGGCCTATTAAAGCTTGCCTACTGTAATCAATCATGTCGGAATGATCAAATTAGAGCAAAACACATTGATTATCTAGTGAATAATATGGCACATTCCAAATTTCTTATCTTATTAAATAATACATCTGGTCACTCCAATCAGTGTATGATCCACCATTTGTGTTGTGTTTGTGACACCACCGAATTTATAAAAAGTCTCCAAACAAAAAATAAATCATATGATTTATTGGACAATTACGTAAAATTCAATAGAGTTGGGTCAGTGGATGATAAACGAATATGTAATTGAAGAATATGTTTTCATGTGTTTGGGAATATTTAAAAAAAGAAAACTAGCATTTAAAAATTTTCGATGAATGAAAGGAATGAAAATATCATTGTAAAAATTGTTCAGACATTCGCTACATAACAAGTTTGTAGACTTCAGGAGAAAAAAATAATTTTTCCAGAGAGATTACTTCCAAAGAAGAGGTTTGTAGCACCAAAAACGATCATATAAAAGGAAGGTGTAGAATTGAGAGGGGAAACCGGACAAACAAGTGTACAAGTTTCCTCGAAGAAATTTGCGGCCAGTAGACTTCCCACCATTATATATTAGAATTGAAATATTATTTTTATTTTATTAATTTATAAAGCTTGTTATTCAAAAAAAAAAAAAATTATACCGTGGATATAAAAAATCATATCCATATCTCACATCCTACGTGATATTATCATGCTACATCCCTAATATATTCAATCTTATCCTTTGTTTGGCAAAAATCAACACAAAATAGAATATACTTATCCTACTCTTAGGCACTCCTCCATATTAACCAGGTTGATTTGGTATTTTATTCTTGAGGTCCTCTGAACAAGGCTTCAATTGAAGACCACAAGGAGGGGAGCAAACTCTATTATCATTTTGGCCAACACTTTGTTGGTAAATTTGAAAACTTCCAAATTTTTTAAAGATCATTTTCATGTTGGCATGTTGATTTGAACAAACATGGGTTAATTTCATTAGATGATCATTTTAGTGGTTTGTGATGGGCTCAAGAAATTTCAATTGGGCTCACCGTATACATTATAGTCTCGAATTTCTCTCACTCTAGTTGATCGCAATACTGGCCGTTCTTGTTGTGGATGCATTATTTGAAGAATTTAAGACATTGTCACATCACTGCTATATGCCAATAATGTAATTGGGCATAAATTCTAAAGAAAAGAAAGTTTAGTGCACTAGATAATTAAAAAGAAAATGCAACAATGTGATTGCGGAATCATTAAAAGTTTAGCAAACTCCCAATGGAGTCTATTCGAACCAAATGGAATGTTTATTCTCTTCAGCTTAAATATATTCGAGCAAAGTCAAACTAATTAATTGTCATCTCCAAAAACAGCAAAAATCCTCACACATGTTAAATTGGCATCATGACAAAGAAGCACCTCAACTCCACCACATACATCAATCACTCACCCCAATTACCTCCCTTTTTTCCTGTGAAAAGATTAGGGACGGTGCAAACCCATAAGACTAAGGAGCATCAATCTCTTATTATAGGATCGGAGAATTACATATGAGAAGGAGTTTTGACTCTCTCACCGTTTCATGGAGTTTTAACATAAATCAAAGAATTATGAAGAAGTCTTAAAACTTTGGTATGAATTAAGGGTATGAAGAAGGAGATAAAGAGTGTAGAGTTTTCTTTTCTTTTCTTTTTTTATAGAAATCTCATTGCCCCCTTTATTCTTCAAGAATTAGAATGATGCTTTTCAAATTTTTATTCATTTAAAATACGGGTTCTTCTACTTTATGCTTATTTTATTTTATATTATCTTTAACTCTCTTTTTAAATTTCTTTTCTTTTTAATTATTTCATATGCCCTTCTATCATTGCTTAAAATAATTTTATCAAATCATAAATTAGAGTAATATACCTAAAATGTAGAACAAATATAAATAGTAATTTATATATAGAATACATAGAATAAAATGTGAGATAGGATATTTTTATTCATGCTACGCCCTTTCATATTCAATTTTATCCTATATTGGGCAAAGATCAAACACAAGATAGGATAAATTTATCATATCCCGACTTTTATCATAACTACCAAACATAATCCTCCTCCATATCAATTAGGCTCATTTGGTACGTTACACTTGAGGTCCTCCCAACAAGAATTGAGCTGAAGACCACAATGAGGGGAGCAAACTCTTTTACCATTAAGGCCAACACTTTGTTGGTAAAATTGAAAACTTCTAAATTTTTTAAAGATCATTTTGCTATTGTCGTGTCGGTTTAAACATAATTGGAAAAATATCATTAGATAGTCACTTAATGGATTTAAAATTGGGCCGAGAAATTTCATTTGGGATCACCCAATTCACTAGAGTTTCAATTTCTTTTTTGGGACATTGTCACATCACCGTCATATGCTCATGACATGATTGGGCATAGATTCTAAAGAAAAGAAAGTTTAGTGCACTGGGTACAACAAAAAAATGCAACAATCCAATTGCAGAATCCGTTAACAGTTCAACGAAATCACGTCGATAGGGTCTACTCAAACCGAATAGAATGTTTATTATATTCCTTTTAAATAGATCCGACCTAAGCCAAACTAATTGATGATCATCTCAAACAACAGCAAAATCCTCCCATGTGTTAAAAAGGCATCATGAAAAGAATCACCTTGGCTCCACCACTAGACATCAATCACTTGCTCTAGTTACTTCCCTTTTTACCTATGAAAAGATTAGGGACGGTGGGAACCGATAAGATTGAGGAGCATCGGTCTCTTATTTTAGGACCAAAGGGTTACGGATGAGAAAGAGTTTCAACTCTTCCACCATTTTGTGGAATTTTGACATAAATCAAAGAATTACAAAAAAGTCTTGGAACTTTAGTATGAATTAAGGGTACGAAGAAGAAGGAGATAAAGAGTGTAGAGGGTTTTTTTTTTTTTTTAAAGAAATATCATTGGCCCCTTTATTCTTGAAGAATTAGAAAGATGCTTTTCAAGTTTTTGTTCATTTAAAATATGGGTTCTTCTACTTTATGCTTATTTATTTTTTTATATTATCTTTAACTCTCTTTTTTAAAATTATTTTCTTTTTAATTCTTTTATATGCCCTTCTATCATTGCTTAAAATAATTTTATTAAATCATAAATTATATTGATATACCTAAAATATTAAAATTAATTTATATATAGAATATACATTATAGAATAAAACACAAGATAGAATATTTTTATTCATGCTACATTTCTCTTATATTCAATTTTATCTTATATTGGACTGAGATCAAACATGAGATAGAATAAATTTATCATATCCTAATTTTTATCTTAACTACCAAACGTAGTCCAAGGGTTTACTCCTCCATATCAGCCAAGCTGATTTAGTACTTTACACTTGAAGTCCTCCCAACAAGGATTGAACTGAAGACCACAAAAAGGGAGCAAACTCTTTTACCATTTAGGCCAACACTTTGTTGGTAGATTTGAAAACTTCTAAATTTTTTAAAGATCATTTCGATGTCATCATGTTTGTTTAAACATAATTCGGAAAATTTTGATTAGACAATCACTTAATAAATTTTGTAACCGGTCGACAAATTTCATTTAGGATCAGCCAATTTACTAGAATTTTAATTTCTTTTTCTCTAGTTGACTAGAATATGGGCAGTTCTTGTTGTGGACATCCGTCATATGCTCATAATGTAATTGAGAATAGATTCTAAAGAAAAGAAAGTTTTAGTGCACTAGGTACAACAGTGAAAAATCTAGCAATCCGATTACAGAATCCGTTAATAGTTCAACGAATTTCTGATGGGATCAATTCCAAACTAATAGGATGTTTATTATCTTTAATTTGAATAGATTCGAGCTAAGCCAAACTAATGAATGATCAACGTCAGCAAAATCCTCACAAATGATGAAAAGAAGCACCTCCAGCTCCATCTGTGGGCATCAATCGGTCGCATCAGTTACTTCCTTTTTTATCCGTAAAAAGATGAGGGACGGTGGGAACCGACAAAACTGAGAAAGAGCGGTTGCAGTGACACTCTTCTTTCTGTGTCGACCCACATTTTCCAACGCCTCGGCAGAAAATCCTCGCCACCCAATACCCAGCAAACTTCTCCCCCACTTTGACGTTACTCGTCAAGTCAAATGTCAACGAAGGTCCTTGTGGATAACGTCGCATTTAGTGATCTGATCGTACGAGTCAATGCCAAGCAAACATTATTACAATCCCGCCAAAAGAAATTATTTAGGTGCATCCAGACGTGCGTGATCCCCGTGTGTTACGACCGTTGATTTTGGTTACGACCGTACACGATCTAGGCCAGGATGCACTGATCTCGAGTGTTGGCCCACAGGCTCAATAATGGATTTAATCGCTTGAGATAAAATTTTGAGTCACTGCAATTTTCGCACCGAGATTTGCTGACACGCTCTTATGGCACGCAACCAGCCAT
The DNA here is from genome assembly GCA_014182575.1 of Eucalyptus decipiens. Classification (NCBI taxonomy): domain Eukaryota; kingdom Viridiplantae; phylum Streptophyta; class Magnoliopsida; order Myrtales; family Myrtaceae; genus Eucalyptus; species Eucalyptus decipiens. Next base: position 51,055,226 of record CM024614.1, read on the forward strand.
GGGTGATAATATATCTCACCTTTTTCATATACCCATTTGGAGTTTATAAATACAACTACAACTATGGAAAATGTCAAACAACATCGTAACGGCACTTATTAAGTAACTGATTTATAAAGCTTTGTAGTTTTCAAGAAATCAACTTTTCTCCATTACAGGTAGTCAATATTTTGAAAATACAATTTCGTATGTCTTATAAGTGTGCAAAGGCACTCATCGACCATCCCCAATAAATAATTGGTAACCCTTAATCTATATTCAAATATTAACATAGGTGTTCTCAGAAATAATAGTGGTAGAGCTTTATATGATAACAAATGCACATAATCGCCTCATCGTCTGCTAAGTATCATAGAGTTTAGGCTCCATTTGTTTCAAAAATTTCACCTGAACTCTACTTATTTCCTATCTCCTTTCGACGTAAATCCATGCCACCTTGTAATCGTTCTTTGACAATATTGACAAAACAAGCGCACATGGTCGCCTCATCATCTGCTAAGCATGATGAAGTTTATGTTTCATGTGTTTCGAGAAAAGTTCCTGCGAACTTTTACTTATTTCACTCTCTCCTTTTGTCGTGAAACCATGAGTGACCCTTTAATCTCCAATGGTCAAACGCCTTCTTCTCTTTTTACCCGCTTTTGATAAGCGGAAATGGACAAGTGCATTGAAGTTCGCCTTATCTCATTATCTTATAAGGAACAGGAGAACGTATTTATGCATACGTTGGGAAGAGCGATGTCAAAACCTGGCTTATAATGTGGGGCTTGAGTTTTGTCAGAGAGAGAGAGAGAGAGAGGGGGAGGGAAGAACTTCACTTGAGTGCTTTCATTCATTAATGGCGTCCTCTTACACTTGGAGGAGCAGCTCCGTCCAGCATCCACACCTGGCATCGACAACATCGGATTCGGTGAGACCCCACGCGAACGGGGTTTTCAAACCCATAACCAATCTTGGATAAAGCCTAAAAGCCGAAGGAGAAAGGGGATTCGAGGCCTGTAGCGGGTTCCAAACCCCCACTCCCTCCCCTCCTTGCCTCCCCCTATAAAACCCTCCCATGCAAACAGAGCCAGACAATGCAAAGGAGGTGAAGAAAGTGATCAAGAAAGGTTTAAACACAGTGACAGAGACACAGGGAGAGAGAGAGAGAGAGAGAGATGGAAGCAGCAAACAAAGAGGAGCAGCAGCTGCAGCAGCAGCCTCGTCCCAGCCCGATGAGGAAGATGGTGACGGTGGCGGCCATCGCCGCCGGCGTGCAGTTCGGGTGGGCGCTGCAGCTGTCGCTGCTGACGCCCTACGTGCAGCTGCTCGGCATCCCGCATAAGTGGGCCGCCTTCATCTGGCTCTGCGGACCCGTCTCCGGCATGATCGTCCAGCCCGTCGTCGGCTACCACAGCGACCGCTGCTCCTCCCGCTTCGGCCGCCGCCGCCCATTCATCGCCGCCGGCTCCGCCCATGTAGCCCTCGCCGTCTTCCTCATCGGCTACGCGGCCGACCTGGGCCACCTCCTCGGCGACAGCCACGACCGGACCCCGAAGCCCCGCGCCATCGCGGTGTTCGTCGTCGGGTTCTGGATCCTCGACGTGGCCAACAACATGTTGCAGGTGCAAATACGCCCCCTCCTTCCACATCTTCAGTCATAAGGTTTTTTCATATGAAAGTGAGATAAAATCAGAAATGCGAAACGTCTGCATGACCGTATCGTAGAATATACATACTCTTTTACTTAGCATTTCCTTATAAAGCGGCTTCGTTCTAAAGCGGCTTTGTTCTAAAGCGGATATCATTGTTATAAGTGCATGTGTAATTTCACGGTACATACACATAAACACTTAAATACATACACACGTGGCACACCGTACCCGTTCGCATTTCCATTGGTAATTTATACTTTGAAGAAAATATAGGAATCCTTGTGCTCTCCAATGAAAACCAACATGGGGTGCCCTGTCTTTTCAGGAAGTAATTAATGTGGTCTGATGAATTGGGTGTGGTCCATTTCTACCCTATTACTTTTCCTTAAAGACATTGACTAAGCTCCTTTAAATAGAAAACATATGTCTTGTTTTTTTTTAACAAAAGGTAATGACTTGTTTCCTGTATGTAGGGACCATCTTCAGGAAATTATTATATAAGTGTGAAACGAGTATTAAATTAAATATAAGCCTTTGAAATTAGTGGATCTTATATGAATTTGTAACCGTTTAAATTCAACCACTAGGGTTTGCCCCACATGAGAAGAGTGAGGTTGGGGATAATTTAGATTTAAATATGAATTTCGACTCTCTTGTCTTGCCTAAGAAAAAAAGACTGACCAAAAAAAAAAAAAAAAATTCAACCACTGGAGTTTGGCCACATGAGAAGAGGGAGGTTGGGGCTAATTTAGAAGTGTGAATTTCGACAGACAAAGCTTATAAAGAAAGAGGACAAAAGTTTAAGAATGAAAGTTAAAGTAGAATCGATAAAAAATTAATTTAGCAGTTATGGTAGCAGACTAAACAATTCCATAATTTTCCAGCATTCAACCGGCTCAAGACTATGGAGAAGATCCGAATTGGATAAGCCATGTTTTCGTTTAAATCATTCTAATTACCACACCCCCCCCCCAAAAAGATAAACTTTTTAATGATCAGATTATTATTCAGCTTCTGCTCTTTTAAATGTACTGAAGTTCAAAATAATTGTCTAAGTAAAATATACTTAACACAGCACTTCTTAATAAGACTCTTTTTAATTATGAATTGATAAGAGTTTAACTGATTAACAGGGACCATGCCGAGCGCTCTTGGCCGACCTCTCGGCCGGGAACCAGAAGAAGACCCGGGCGTCGAACGCCTTGTACTCCTTCTTCATGGGGGTGGGCAACGTCCTCGGCTATGCCGCCGGCTCCTACACCCACCTCCACGACCTCTTCCCCTTCACCAGCACCGCCGCCTGCGACGTCTACTGCTCCAACCTCAAGTCCTGCTTCTTCATCTCCATCGCCCTCCTCCTCGGCGTCACCGCCTTCGCCCTCGCCACCGTCCACGAGACTCCCTTATCGGAGCTCCGCAGCGACTCGGTCAGCGAGTCGGAGGGCAGCGAGCGCGAGCGCGAGCCGTTCCTAGGGGAGATACTCGGCGCGCTGCGCAGCCTGAAGAGGCCGATGTGGACGCTACTCATCGTGACATGCCTCAACTGGATCGCGTGGTTCCCTTTCCTGCTGTTCGACACGGATTGGATGGGACGGGAAATCTACGGAGGGAAGGTCGAGGGAAGGCCGGCGAGGAGCGGTTATACGCGATGGGGGTGAGGGCCGGCTCGCTGGGATTGATGCTGAACTCCGTCGTCTCAGGGTTCATGTCGCTGGCCCTCGAGTACTTGGCGCGCGGCCCTCGCGGCGTGAAGAGGCTCTGGGGGGTGTTGAATTTCCTGTTGGCTCTGTGCCTGGGCTTGACCGTTTTGGTCACCAAGCTGGCCCAGTCGGAGCAGAGGTTCGCGACCGCCACGCCCGGAGGTGGCGGCAGCAGCTTGGATAGCGAAGCCTTGCCTCCGTCCGCGGGGATAAAGGCTGGCGCTTTGCTGCTTTTTGCAGTGCTGGGCATTCCGCTCGCCGTAAGTTATTTCACCTTTGTAATTGTTTTCATGCATTTTACATCACGATGGATCAGTTGGACGAGGAATAACGATAGCATAGATAGGCAATAACTCCATAGAATCTATAATCCTTTAAAGCAAGATCTAGACATTTCATAGGATTTCTCGCTCAAACTCCTAAGAACAAAAGCTAGCACAGACAACTCAGATCAAACCGGGTCAGGCGCTAAGGTCGGGTCTAACTTATTGCCCAAGCTTGCGCAAATACCATTCGTAATTCTTCAAGCCGGTCTAGGCTTTCTAGCTCGATAGCCCAAACATCAACAGCACAGTTCGATCAATCTAATCAAGGAGTCGCAATGGTTTTGAAATTGCAGGTCACTTACAGCGTTCCTTTTGCTCTGGCATCCATATTCTCCAATACTGCCGGTGCAGGTCAAGGTACAGAGCCCCGCATTGTAACCCGACGTACTTTGGATTAAGCCGGAGTTCATGCATGATCTAATTTTATCGAATGATCAATTTCAGGGCTGTCTTTGGGGGTGCTAAATCTCGCCATCGTCATTCCACAGGTATCATCTGTAATTTCCTAGTATCAATAGTTGGAGAATCAATGCGATGTATGCGATTAAAGAGGACTTGCGACAAAGTGGTGGTATATGGATACCATCCTTACGAAAAACTGAAATCAAACTGATTTCGTGGATACTGAACTTCTTTGGGAACTTGCTATGTTTGAATTCACTAACTGAGAACACCTTAGTTACTGCTAGGGATGATTTGATTATTGATTATGTTAAGTTATTCAACAGATGGTGATATCGGTGACGAGCGGACCATTCGATGCTCTATTCGGAGGAGGCAACTTGCCAGCGTTCATTGTCGGAGCAGTTGCCGCAGCTGTGAGCGGCATTCTTGCCCTAACCCTGCTTCCATCTCCAGCTCCTGACCTCTCTCCAGCTCCTGAGCTCTCTCCTTCAACCAAGCCTGCAAACGTCTCGGGCTCCAAGTGACGTTCACAATCAACTCTCTACCATCTCTCTCTCTCTCTCTCTCTCTCTCTCTCTCATGCAAAAAGGAAAAAACCTCTGGCATGATGACGACTCCTCGGACACAAAAGGATGGCGGAAATAGGCCATTTTTGGGGCCATATCAGATGCAAGTACAAATGAAATTAGCTATGTTCCATCCATTGGAATCTAGATAAACTCGTGCCTCTTTTAGAAGTCAAACAACTTTGTTCCTAGTTTTTTTTTCTTTTTTTTTGAACAAATCGACTTTGTTCCTAGTTGAAACCATTGTTTTCCAATGGTTTTATGTAAAAAAACCGTTTGGCATCTCACTCGGCTTGCTTTTACATTTTAACCTCTGAAACTTGAGGGAGGGAAGTTAAAAAGTGGTTTCCAATGGGAATCATCTAAAGGCGAGTGATCCCCGGCAAAAGCTTTAACAAAGGCCATTAACGTCCCATCCGCAATTCCACGCCCTTGTAGATTTGTATCTTGCAAGTGCGAAAATGATGACGATATGATGCAAAGAAGTCGCTCCTTTTCCGGAACATAAAAGAAGGTTTTATGAGTTTCAAATATAGTTTTCTATACTTTACCCATATGGTTTCAAATATTTTCCCAAACAACGATTACTTGAAATACTTAATAGATGAAAATTTATGTCCGAATATTTCAGGAATAATGAAAAGCATATTTCGTTCATTCATTTTAATTATTTTTTTAAAAATATTTTCTAAATTATCCATTTCCAGCAAAACAAAAAAAAGTTTATGATACAAATTTATTTTTATACTTCTTTGTGACCATATCCTGAATCAATAACTCGTCACTAGTGCTAGATCACAAGCACTAAATATCACCAAACACGATGCACAGACACAGCATTTGGAGGACTTAAAATGGTCCTGACCCCTCTACTTCTGATTTTCATATCGACGACAATAAGCCATTGGCTTTAAAAGTCTGTACCTTTGGTACATTACCAGCTAAGCACGCTCCAGAGACCACTGAAGTAAACAGAAGACATATGCCTTGCACTATGAATATGCTGCATAATACAGTAAAATCTAACTCGCAGCAGACAATGGCACAGTAATTCTAAAATCTGCCAGGAAGTTAGTACGACATAACAACGCAGCCAACAAGTTATTTCGACTGCCTTCGAGATCACTAAGCAAGGGACCATGAGAAAGGAATGAAAATGGCTCTACTCCCAGCAGATAGTGCTTTAACCGATTCACAAGATGTTGCAGAATGCGTTCTATTGTAGGAGAAAAGCAGATTGAAATCTGAATTGCCTTCAACTTCTCGAGAAAGCAACATGCAGTTGACCATCTTCCGAGTGACTGTCTCAAAAAAGCAAAATTGATGAATTTAGACAATAAAAAAAAATTATTTAACAATGCTAATGAACAACAATTTGGAGAAAATCGATCTGGAAATATTCTGTAAATGCACAAGTTGGTGATAAACACAAAGTTATGACATGTACGTTCTGCATACCATACCACTTTCAGCTACTTGTCGCTGACCTAGGAGATCAAATCTTCCAATTCATCAACGATAGCTTTGTAGCAGAACACATATTGCTCCTAAAATCAAAGCAATTACACAACATTATCAACCAAAATGAGACGGGGATAAAATTTGGCACATACAACACCTTCAACTGTCCAACCATAAAAAAAGGAATAAAAATAATAAAATCAGGATAAGTAACCCTTTCTTCTTGAGAAAAACACAAGATTGCCATACAAAGTAATAAGAAAATAAAGCAGAAAGATTTGATTCATGGTTGTAGTGTCAATCAGAAACAATTTCATTACTGTAGGTACTAATTGAGTGTATAAAGATTGAACAATGTCTTTACATGCTTTTTACCGTCAACTCAGCACAACTTGAGCTTTGTACTCAAATAGGTGTATGATAACTAATAAGAGATGAATACAAGACCTAAAGCAGGACACCAGCTTGTGTACAAAGCATAAAAGATGATAAGAGTTCAGAGTCAAGATTAATAATCTACCAGCGTTTGAACCATTCCAATTCGCTGAGACCTAAAAATGGTTATGGTATTGACTAGATCTAAGGAAGACATGTCACCAACAAGAATTCTTTGCACAGTATTGTGAATTGTGCAGTATGTTCCAGTCCTCCCTATGCCTGCACTGAGAAAGAGAAAGAAAAGGAGGAAAATTGGATCAGATAAAGGCAGCAATTGAAATTGGAGTACTCTGAATTGAAATTGGACTACTCTGAATCAAACATGACCGCAACCTGCAGTGCACGACTATTGGGCCAAGACTTGGTGATATCTCATTTGTTCTCTTAAAAATTTCACGAACAGCGATTGTATCTGCCGGAACTCCATGATCAGGCCAATCAGGGTATAGAATATGAAGAACAGACATAGGTGGGTCCTCGGTCTACAACAATAAGTAATAACACCAAAGCACAAAAGACATTAGAACCAAACCTCAAAGGAGACCGCTTCAAAAATTAGAGCAGACATACTGTTACTATGGTCCTGATAATAGTGTACCAGGGCAAACAATTGTTCATTGTAAGAATTGTTCGTTCCTTTCAAAGGTATCTATTTAACAAAAATAATGAGCTTATTCGGAATGCACTTAAAAAGGTGGAGTTGTACAATAATTAAATAAGAATGATACCATGTGGCCTACTAGCCTCTATAGACCTTAAATCTGAACCAAACACACACGATAATACTCAAGAGAATTCACAGTGGACAGACCCAAAAGCAGTCAGATATAACACACTTTTAAGTAATCTAAGACAACCACCAAACTCGGTAAATTGGACTTCTACTCAAGTGAAACTTTACAACAGTTGAAGGTCATTGGAAGCTTGGACCAAGCCCCTTTCAAAGTTACTGACTTTATGTATCCTCTTTAATAAGAAAAGGGACCCCAACCACCATCTGTTAGTTTTATGCCCAAAATTCAAAGTCATGGATAGATAACCAAAAGTAAAGGAAGAAGAAGTAATCCCAGCTAAAATATTGAAATGAGATGATATCTTCCCGTGGTGATAGTAGTAAAAATTGAGCAGACTACCATTCAAAACAAAGGCTTGTGAAACAGCTGTCATAAATAGGGTATATAAGTTCAAAATGGAACTATTCTTCCAAAATTTCATCAGGATTTGAAAAGCAATGCATTACTGGATCATAGCCTAGTCCCACTGCAGCATGACTTGATCATCGCCTCAAATTGGTTCAGCAAATTCATTCAAAAAATTTGTCCTACCTCTTTGTAATTCACCTCCAAATGACGCAACACCAATGAAGTATCAGTGTCCTTTATCCATTTAGTTGAGATACAAATATTTCCGAAGTCTCTCGGACCATCTTCTGCCTGAAAATAATCTCCACATTTGACCATCTGCAAATTGATTAAAACAAAGGTACCCTATATTAGAACTATGTGATGTTAGCAAAAGCATAATACCCATCACAAGAAGATAATAAAAAGAAAGGCACATCCCATAATTTTAAACTTTCAATATGATACATGCATTAAAATTTATGAATGCCACCTGAAATATAGAATTTAGGAGTTACATGCAGAAGCCTTTCCTTTTTCTTTTTCTTTTTCTTTTCTTTGGCTAAATGAAGCCTTTCCCATTTGCCACAACATAAAGGCTATTCACATATCCGAAGTAAAACTACTTTTCTTACACTTGTTAAAGAACGTTTTAAGAAGTTATAAATTGAAACTAGCTCTGGTAATTATTTTGTCAGTAATGTTTTCTTTCTACCATAGCATTATAATAAACACAAGCAATTATGATCATCTAGATTGCACACCAAATCGATTAATCAACGTTCCAAATTCTTTCTTGAAAGAAATGAAGGCAAGTGCTCTTAAGGTATCCCACTTAGCTTGTCTACAAGGTTTCAATAGGCCTTACATCTATGTGATCTTCCTTCACCCATTAATTTAATCTCTTGAATCAGTTATTATAACACAGTTTCAAAGCCAGATTCCACCCTGGTTTATTTTGCGTGTGCAGGCTCTCATTTGTCAATTGCACGTATCATTTCTTCTCCGACCTGTACATAAGAGGGGTTGTTACAATATCCACATCACATCTCTACAGGATTTCAGTAGACCTTACATTCATGTAACCTCCCTACACCTTTTAACTTAAGGTTTTAGGTCAGACATTCTAACAAGTACATCCACTCATGAGTATGTTTGAACTAAAAGTATCTAAATCTCGCAGCACAGAAAGGTTTTTGGAATTGCACGTTCTTGAATTTACTTTCAGAACAGTCCATAGCTAATAGAAACCACCAATAGATTAGAATCATTATCTCTAATTAAAATTGAATTTCTGTTAAGTAACACTCCATTGATACCCCCTCCCTTGAATAATTATACTCTTTCGACTTTTCAACTCCATGATATGTCACCTATTTGCATCAATCGTTGTCAAGAGAACTTGAACCTGCTCATATGAATATTGGCTGGATGTGGGTGTGAACATTCTAAAATAGTGATGAATAAAATGGAAAATAGCGATGGTCCCTAAAGTTTGGCCCATGAGGCTTTAGTCCCTTATACTTTACTGTGCGATTTTGGTCCCTAGTTTGCATCTACTCCAGCCTTTGGGGCATAATTCAGGCATTTGACCTAAATTTCAAGTGTACTTTTGGGTCACGTTCAGACTCTTGATTATTTAGCTAGGGAAATAGGACCTAGAATGCAGAGCAATGAAAACTTACTCTCTGAAGCCTGGATTTAAAAGCTCATTGACTAAACTAAAAAATGTTAAGACTTTTTAGGACCGGAGATTCAATCTTCCTAAAATTTAAATAAAAAGATCACTATGGCTACAAAATCAATGGAAAAAACCAAAAAGAAGATAGATTTGCTCATTTCTGTCGTCAATCATGATGTTATTTTTCCAAAATAAAATAAACATGAACCTTGACTCTCTCTTGAAATTGCGAAAGGCATGGATAACTTTTACAGCTACTGGGTTTAAGGCCTCTTGATAGTAGATGAAACCCAGCACACATGATACACGTAAAGAACATAAGAAAAGCAATCGGTGCACAGCTAGCATAGCAAAACCAAACTACCTTGACACCTGCGGAATTAAATGTCTTGTAGCTGTCAACCAACCGAGTAAGCATAACAATTGCTGGGCAACGATGCTGGAGTATCATCTCCCAAACGTCCTCATAGGTATGCGGCAATGGGCCTTGCGTGGCTATGAATCGACTAACTTTTTCACTTGAGGAAGCCTAAGACAGAGTCATAAAAATTTGAAATATCAAAAGACTGTTCAATCATTCTGATGGACTTTCCTGAACACCAACTCACCGTGATGAAGCTCGCATTAATGTAACCCCCCGCTTCAGTTCTGTCATCCTTACATGGGTTCAGAACAACTCTAGTCTTGTCAACTGAAATCAAGACACCAGAAAGCCACATAAAAACCCAAACACGTTACAAAGGACGTGCAATAAATCCACGACCGTGTATTCAGATCAAAGGGCTGATACTTGCATGGCACAACATTCACGTAGCGATTCTTGCTCGAATTGACTTGGCGCAGAGCGATGGTACAGCTCCTCGTCATCTCAGACTGGCTAATTCTGATCGCCTGCCACCATCAAATTACATGAATTGCTAAATTCTAGGAGAGCAAACGCAATAACAAGCTCAACAATCAGCTCCAGGAAATGAATAAATAACTTCAGTGTAGCTTCTGAACATACAGCAGGACCACATTCGGAAACCACTAAATAGTTCGACTCGACAATTTCCAGAAAGCGCATAACATAGCCATACAAACTGGAAATCGCAACCGAAGAGTCTTTCAATTCGACACTTCTCCAAACTTCTTCATCCCAAGCAAGAGGAATCGGATGAAACAAAACGACCGCGACGACGATCATGACGAAAGAAAAAGGAAGTAGAAACCGAACCTCCAAGCGATCGAACTCCTGCTCCATCCTCTCGCTCATCTGGAGCTTCTCTTTGAGCGCCCTCAGCGCCTCGGCGCAGAACCTGCGCTGATCGGGCGAGAGAGCGGGCTTCGGAGGCGGATCGGGCGAGAAATCGAGACGCCTGCGCGGAGAGACCGCCGCGGCGGCGGCGGCGGATGCGGCGGCGGAGGGCTCGGCCATGGCGAGCTGCCGGCGGCTGCGGGAGCGGCGGGAGGCGGAGTTCCCCAGTTGCGCGTCGTGGGAGCGGGTCCGGATCGATGCCGACGAACTTTTCCGCCCGGTTCCGGGGGATTGCGGGTTTTGATGGGGCCGATTTGTTGGCGTTCGCTGATTGGCGAATGGTTTCGGATTCAGCTCCGCACGGAGGGGATCCGATTCGGTCGTTGAGATCGTGCGAATCGGGTCTGCCGGAACTTAACCCCTCCGGCAATTATGCGTCGACGATGTCGTTTCTTCGCATTCGAGCCAGCTGGGTCATGTCGTTTTACGCTGCCTTTTCTTAATTTTTCTGATTTTTGAACTCTCGGCGCACTCGTTAATCATAGCCTATTTGAGAAGCGACTTCCTTTTCGATGCAATGACTATGATTAACGCACGCGCGACATGACGATGCATTGAAAAGCGAAAACGACAAACTTTTCATGATCAGGCATTTGAACATAATCCCCGTGAGTTTTTCCCCTTTTGAGATGTTGTTTAAGGTGATTGGTGCATGTTTATTGCTAATTTCTCAGTTAAAGGGATCGATTTATTAACTGACAAAATAGTATCTAATTCATTCTTTTATTTATAAAAAAAGGAAACAAAAATTCTGTTCATAACATTATTGTTTCTAGAAACAAATTTGTTCTCAATAATAAATTTGAAATAGAATCAAGAAATTAAAAAAAAAAATACTTCTTTATTTTAAAACAACTCTAAAATCAAGTCCATTTCCATTTTTTTCCTCTTTTCTTTTGTTCTTTTCTTTCTTCCTTTTTTTCTTCCCCTTCTTCCTCTTTGGCAAGTTACAGGCCTGATTGTCATTTGCGACCAACCAAACGAGGGTCAATGACCTCATTGGAGCATCGTTGGCCGAGCCTCGCCTAATCAATAGGGAGGCTTAGCAGACGAGGTCGATGGCCCCTTATCTAGTCGATTGCAGGCAACTAGCCAAAGAAGAAGAAGATGAAGAATAAAAGGAAAATGCAAAAAAAAAAAAAAGAGAAATTTAGAATAAAATTACTTTAAAAATTAAAATAAATTCTAAATCACAAAAAAAATTGAGATTTTACAAAATGCATTTCTATCCAAGAATAGAAATTTTAGACCATTATCAAAGGCATTTAAATGTTCAGAAATTCTTCAAGAAAATATAATCAAAAGCATCGATGCGTAATAAATCAAAGAGGGCAATCATGGGATTAGCTACCCAATTACTAGGAAGGCAGTTAGATCTTTGGGCTTTTGCAAACCAATATGTTGTTCTATTGGATTCTCTGTTGCAATGAGCCAAAGAGAGGCTTAGAAATTTCTTTAGCTTTGCCTTGACCCGATCCACAATAGCCTCCACTTCCCAATTTATTTCTATCGAAGACAGAAGTCCTTGCACGAGCTGTAAACAGTCAGAGTGTACTTGCAAACTTAGATTAGATATGGAGGAGAGAACTCTAGGGTTTCAAGAAGAGCAAGTGCCTCCGCTTGTTCCGCTGGGGATATCGCCACTAGCTTGGAGAAGCCATCTACCAGTCGACCCATAGAGTCTCAACAGATGCAGGCGATGGATCCCCTGTGTTTGTCCACTCCCCTATTCTCCTCGGAATCTAATGCCGCGCCTTCGTTCTGGGCAAAGGAGGCATCGATGTCAATTTTCAGCATATCTGAGGTCGGGGTTGCCATCTGTAAGTTTGGGCCTCGCTTTTCTTCTCTCTTTTTGATTTTTTGTTTCAAGTGACAAAGTTTTCGTGTAAAGCTATGGCCTTGAACAACGTTTGTTGCGGGTGCAAGGGGACGTTGTCCAAAGATGAAATGGTTCCTATCTTTCCAAATACACCACAAGGTTGTAGCGGTTGGTCGAACTTAAGAGTGCTTCGTGGGTCTTCTTTTAACATATACAGCCATTCATCGAGTCGTGTTATTCCAATTCTTGTAATTTTGATTTGCAAGGGGATAGCACTCCATATCCGAGTTGTCCAAGGGTAGAGTAGCAAAGTATGTTCAATGGTTTTGGCTTCCTATTTGCAAATAGGGCATAATGGGTCAAGCACTATTCTTCTCTTGTGCAAGTTATCTAGTGTAGGCAATGCATTTTGACATGCATTCCAGAGAAATAGTTTAACTTTGGGTGGAGTTCTAGAATGCCAGATATATTTTCAGAGTTCTGGTTTCGTTTGGTGAGATGAAGTTGTTGTTGTTATATGTGGGCTAGCTGATCTATCTCTAGTGGTGAAATAACCATCTTTCACTATATAAGACTTTGACTTGTTGTTAATCTAGACCGGTTTATCTTCTATAGTAGGTAATCCAATAGGGTTGCAAGAATTTCCTTCACTCTTTGATCATCAAACAACAACCTTACCATTGGTTTATTCCATTTACCAATCCCTTGTTCTATTAATGCGCCCACTTTCACTGGCTCATTTCTTGTTGCTAAGCCACCAATAGATTCACTCTTCAACCATTTATCCTCTCTAATCAAAATTTTCTTTCCATTCCCCACCGACCACATAACTTGCAGAGATATAAAGTCTCTTCCTAAGATAATGCTTTGCCATCCCCACGAAAGTTAGGAACCTTTTGCTAGCTTTCTAAAACTCACATTGTGGATAATAAATACCCTTCATCATTTAAAAGAGACTGAGGGTACTGTGAAATATGCCAAGCTTGCTTCCCTAATATAACTTTATTGAAAGCTAATAGCTCTTTGAAGCCAAGACCCTTCTCATCCTTCCCAACAGTTTTGTTATTATTTCTCCACCAAAAATTGACATTTTTATTTTATTTTTGGTAAAGGTAAAATTGACATTTTTATTTATTTATTGTAAATTGACAATTACACCCTACGCGCGAAACGAGGAAATCATCACGCGCATTCGAGATTGGTCAGTCACACGTTCCCACGACGCCGCCATTATTATAGTGGTTTCCCCTGAATTAGCGAGTGATTTGCGCCTAGATTAGCCCACTCTCGCGGCGAGCTGACTTCACGTCAGGACTTTACCAAATACGGCATCAATGTTTAATAAAACATGGAATCTCGATAGCATGTACACACGGTAAGTTACGAAGTGATGCGACGTGGATCGACCGATCGGTCGTCCATGCAATTGCTGACAAAACGTCTGGTGCGAACTGTTCCGCAGCAGTAGAGTGGTTCATCCTCACCTGCAGGAGCTTTACATACTTAGAAAAAGACGAATTCTTCAGCAGATTTTGGAGACAGCGGTGGCTTCTCAACGTCCGCGACTCCCTCCAGCATCTGCACTGCTCTTCCCATCTCCGGCCTCAACGAAGGTCGCTCTTGAGTGCACCAGAAGCTCACCGCGATGACTCTTCTCACTTGGTGAAAATCCACCCCGTTTCGATCATCCTCAAGAAGCCTCATGCCCATTATTCCTCTCGCATTGCTGCCCTTCTCGTGCTCTTCCCGAGCCCATTCGGAGAACTTCCTCCCGTTCGTCTCGGCCGAGGCTTCGAAGTTCCTCCGGCTGCCCACCATCTCCAACAGCAGCAATCCGAAGCTGTAGACGTCCGACTTCAACGTCGCAGGCTGGTTGGCGAGCTGCTCGGGGGCTAAGTATTCTCTCGTCCCTCTGAAGCTGGGTGAATCCGGGCCGGCATCATCGCCGGAATTCAAAAGCTTTGTGAGGCCGAAATCCGATACCCTGGCATTGTAGGTCTCGTCCAAAAGGATGTTCTCCGGCTTTATGTCGCCGTGAATGATGGGTTCTTGGCACTCCTCGTGAAGGTACCTGATTCCCTTCGCAATGCCAACGGCGATGTCGAATCTCCGATTCCAACTCAGTAGCTTGCCCGAATTTTCCTTTGCGCTGAACAGAAAGCTATCAAGGGAACCATTTTTCATGAACTCATAGACCAGTAGCCTGTTAGTCCTTTCGGAGCAAAAGCCAATCAATCTGAGCAAATTCAAATGGTGGGTACAACAGATTTTCGCGACCTCAGCCCTGAACTCTTTCTCCCCCGGCTTGATTCCTTCGAGTCGCTTCACCGCAACGACAGTTCCATCTGCGAGAGTCCCTTTATAGTAAATACCCAATCCTCCTCCTGCTCCTATTCTGTGCTTGAAACCATTCGTGGCTCTCCATATCTCCTTGAAACAAAATTGTACCGGCACGTTGGACGCGTACTCCAGAAGAGCATAATGCGGACCAAACTTGGCACCGTTACCACGACACAACAGCCATAATCCACCTTGGAACATAAGAAACCCGAGAAGGGAAGCCATAACGATAATAATCAAGACACTCACACGAGATCTCGAGGGATCGCTCTTGCTGTTATCTGGCGGGTTCTTGAGCACAGGTCCGCAGACCTTCACGTATGACGTGCTGGGGAGCATCAAAGCACGGTACCCGCTGAGGAAACCGAGCGATTTAGTGTAGCAGTCGCGCGTTCCATCGTTCATGGAAGTCGATGCGACGCAAGAATTGCTTCCAAGACAGTTCATCCGGCAAGACGACAGGTTAGCCGCAAAAACTTCTTGTGATCCACTCGCTTGAGCAGGGTACTGCAGGAACTGGGTATGATTCAACTCCAACATGGTGTAATTGCCAGGGCAATCTCGGATTTCCACCTTCCTCTTGCACCCTTTTCTGCTATCTTTTTCGTCGATTGGCTCGAAATTCCCAGATGGGCACTCACAGGAAGGCTGGAATTCATGATCTCTATAGTAGCAAATCCCCATGTGTCCACAGTTACCAAGCACTTGACACTGATCAAGCACAGCTGCCCAAGTCATGGTGGTCGTTCCGCTCCCTCTGGCAGAGCTGTAAATCCTCAAATTCCCATCCCCGTCCAGCCGCAGAAACCTGAATATGTCGCTTCCTTGTACATAATCGTTACTGTAAGCCATAATCGCGGGATTCTCTAGCATCGGATCGGAGACCGACAGAATCCCTATCGATTGCAGTCCTAGACTAGGCGACCTCAAATTGACAGAGAAATTCTGAACCTGTTTCGGGGTCGCGGTCTTCCACGGGTCTCCGTCGACCGACGAGTTCACGCCGCGGTTCCAGTACACGGTGCTGTCGTTCCACGTCAGGGTGAGATTGCCGGTCCTGAGAAGAGTGAACGAATACGACCCAGATCTCAGAACCATGCCTGCTGAGAAGTTTTGACCCGGCAAGACGGCGTCGGTGGGATTCCGGAACGAGGACCAGATGGAGACATCGCCCGTCTTGAGGGACAAGTCCCCGGAATCATCGAGAGATGCAGAGGAGACTCCCCGGTTGGCTGTGTTGGACTCCCAAAAGACAGCTCCCGAGCCATTGACGAGGCGAAGATTGCCCGAGGGAAGGAACTGGAGGGACCCGGCGGAGTCCACAGCCGCGCCGTGGCCTGCCGACCAGACAATGACTCCTCCGGAGTACGCGATGGCCGCGACGAACGTCGGCGGATTCGTCGCGGGTTCGGCAGGTGCGAAGCGGAGAGAGAAGGTGCTGCTCGGGGATGGCCAGGCTTGAGCTGGCTCGGATGCGTGGAGAGTGGATCCTGGCAGTATGTCTGATGAGACAATTGCGGTCGTGCAGAGAAAGAGGAGAGCTTGGAGTTGGATTTGCTTGGTATGCCCTGTTTCCATGTTCATGAAACCTCTGCCTCCCTCTGTCTCTCCCTCTCTCCTGCGGTTTGGACGGCTATATGAAGAGAAAATACTAGGCAGGCGAAGTAAATACTTTCTCCCGTATGAATGGAAAGTGGGGCCAGAGGACGAAAAGTTGGACTGACAAAGACTTTGAACGCGGTTCTCGTTCAATGAAAGATTTGCCCCTCGGTAAACTAAATATATATGGTGGTCCTAAGCAAGACCTTAAAAGGCTGTATTCCCGAGAACCTGGGAAAGAAAAATATATAGGCCCACGGGGTTACCTACCACAATCTCTTTTGGGGGGTTAGGGGTCCATCCTGGATCCTCGCGACGCCTTCCCCGAACTTACCTGGGCGTGGTATAGGGAAATGAAAGGGGTCCCCCTAAAAGGGGAGCGTGGCGGTCGCCTAAACTAAATATATATGGTGAAAATCAGCGAGGAGATGGAGGAGATGGTGTAGCGCTTTTGCATATCTAATCGTCAATAATTCAATTCTCCTACTTACATTAATCATTACTAAAATTGCGATTTAATAATCCATATAATAAATGATCATGAGACGTAAAATAACCATATTACTAAATTTGATTTTGAGATAGAGATTTGTGCAGAATAGCTACTCTTGTCAAACTCTTTAGTTGAATAGAATATAAGTCTCTGTATCGAGAGAGTGATGCGTCTTGAATGCACTAATTGACTTTATTGACCTAATGAAATTTTGCAAGAAAATATTAATCACTTTCGTGTATAACTCTATAGATTGACATTTGACATTCTCCTCTCGGCATAGGACTTCAAGGTTTTCAATGCATTTTGAAATGGGGATACATGAAGACTATAAAATAGGATTTCAAGAATTCAATCGTCTTTAGTTGAATAGAATAGAAGTCACTGTATCGAGAGAGTGCTACGTTTTGAATGCGCTAATTGACTTTATCGACCTAATGAAATTTTGCAAAAAAATATCAATCGCTTTCATGTATAACTCTATAGATTGACATTCTCCTCTTGGCACAGGACTTCAAGGTTTCCAATGCACTTTGAAATGGGGATACATGAAGACTATAAAATAGGATTTCAAGAATTCAATCATCTTTATTGGATAATCGAACTAAGGATTGGGAATTTTTTCAGATGTCTAGGATACAAAAGGTTTGGTTAATGGTCCAAGGAAAATTTAGGGATAATTTATCAAAATTCGTGGTTGAACAACCGACTGCTCTAAAAAATGAAGTCATTAATGAAGGCATCATTTAATATTTAGATAAAATAATCCTCCTCACACGTGGCTAGACTCTGGTCTGTGAGTAATGCGTGGAAACATATGATAGCAATGGGGGGTACGAGTGGAAACACATAATGGGTGAGATAAATAAGAGGTTTCGAAATAATTAAAGTCACAACGTTTCCGCTCAATTGCAATGTGAAATTGTGTGGACCAAAATCAAGTGCTGCAAAAAGTTTAAATTATTAGACGGATATGCGATTTAATATTAAGATACTTAATTATCAAATTTTATCTCCTTTCGTATCACGAAAGATGAATGATTTGAAAAATATTTTTTTAAATGATTGTTTGTATTATTTCAATTTATTAGTTGATGAAATTTTTTTCATTAGAGACATTAATTTTTGTGTGAACCTTTTCGAGTATGGTGAAAATATCTTTCATTCATTTATTTATATTAGTGATATAATTAATTATTTTTTGAAAAATATTTTAAAAATATTAATTTTCAATGGAATAAATGTACCCTATTGCTCACGCCACTGCTCAAGTGTTCCAAATCCACTAGAACTGGATAAGATTATCTGGGCACACGCCACCCGCAAAGATTTATGGGATGATGGCTTTTTGCTCAATCTATCGTTTATGAAAAAAGTTGATATTTCACTATATGAAATAAACATTAAATTTCTGAAACATATCAGATATGCAGTACCAACAATAGTTCCTCATATTTTTAAAATTTTAAATAATTTGTTTTTATTTTGGTATTTTGGAGGTCAAATCATATGTGCGGATATATTGAAAATTGCTCAAATGGAAAAGTTCATGATGTGCGCTTAAATAGAAGTTCATTTAGAATAGATGAGGCATTTCATATTGTAGTTCTGAAATGTCGAAAAATGAAAACAATAGATTTTCGAATTTGAAAGTGAATAGACATAAATGTTTTCGAGTTAATTAATTTAAAATTTTATTATGATCTTTTATATATTAAAGTCAAAGCGCTATTTTGTCTCACTTTTTATTCCTTTCAAAACTATCCCTTCGTAAATTTATATGAGATTAACAATTATATTTCATCCACCACTCAAGCACCCATTTACTCCACTTAAAAGCATAACTATTCTCACTTATTTCATCTACTAAAAAAATACGATCCTTCTTTCTTTTTTTGAATAGCTATCAATCTATTTTTTTTTTCTTTTTACAGTATATTCAACTCTGTGCGGGTGCCTAATACTAGTATACGTATCTAAGGCAAAACACCCTTTTTGTCTCTTTCTTAAATTTCCCATTTTACCATTATTTGATTATTATTTTAAGAAAAAATTACACAAATAATCTATGAACTGTAGTCTCATGTTTAATGCGATCCATTAAAAATATGTATGATATTTTAATTTTAACCCAGTGTGTAATTCTTGTTCTTTAAATTTGTGTCAATATAGTCCATGAACTTTTAGTATATGTTCGATGTATCCCCTGGATTATATGAAGAACATTTTCATATAATTCATAGACTACATCGCACATATATAAAAAATTTAATAACTATATTGAATAAATTAAAAGTTTACGGATCACATTGAATATTATAATGTAATTCATAAACCACCCTGAACAAAATTAAAAGTTCATAACTCATATTGCACATTAAACTAAATTTTAGGGACTATTCGTGTAATTATTCCTTTCTCTGATAGTAATTGTTAAAAGAGAAAAAGGCCACAGTAGTTGCGCAAGAAAAAGTATGAAATGATAAGAGCAATAAGTAAATCACCTCCTTTCCACCAAAAAGTGCACTCCACGAAACTCCTTAATCCCCGCGGCCACGATCATCAATTTCGTTTTCCTTAATTTCCGAATAATAAACGATTTCTTCAATTATCGAAGAAATAGTAAGATTGTTTATTTAGTGCTTGCTTTCTTGAATAAATTCACATAGCGTTAAAAAGAATATAAAAAAAAATTAGTTCATCACGTTGTTACATAAGGCAATCGAAATAATGAGCGTTGTGCATGGAAGCCAGTCAATAACCTCATCACCATTATTATTGAGGCGACGTGGGAAGAGACGATTGGCCAGCAGCACGATGAGATCAATCCCCCACGCCATCGTACGTGGGAACTCCTTCTCCATTCCCCGTTCTGCGCCACAGAATCATCCCCCTCTCCTCATCCTTTTTTCTTCAAGGCATCGACACAAATAGCCTCTCGATGTATATTTAATCCATAGTTTTTTAATTTATTTAATATATAGTGTAATCTTTAATTTTGAATAATTAAAAATTTACCGGTTGAATTGTATTTTAGGTTAAAATTTTAAAATTATTTGTGCCATTTTCTTTTTATCTTTTCAATTTTTCATTTACGAGAGCAAAAAGTTGAAATTGAAATATTCTCCCACGTCGTGAAAAAAAAAAAAAAAAAAAAGAAATATTCTCCCACGTGTTTCTGCAATTAACTCCGATCACTGAGGAATCGGGAGAGTTTTCTCAGTTCGCAGAGCTCACTTCCGCAGATCCTCTTTCCACGACGCGTTGAATCCCCGGCGAGCGGCGGCCGACTCCCATCGAATCGAGAGGATCGCGAGCGTAAGTTCTTCCCCCGCCACCATCCCCGCTCCGGATCTCAGTCTCCGGTTCCTCGTTTCCTCTGATCATTGGCCACGTTGGGCGTTCGATCTTTTCCGAAATTAAGAATTGGAATCGGAATTTTCGGGCGTGGTTTCGTCGGTTCTCGATTTTTCGCTCGCGAGACGCGCAATGCGGTCGTTTCTATGTCCGATTCGATTCTCGTCGAAGGCTTCGGTTGTTTGGATTCCGACGTTTTGTCGCCTTGTTTCCGTGTTGCGTTATGGGGCGTCACGGTTGCTCGCGAGGCGCGTTCTTGATTCGTGCCGGAGGCCCGTGGGCACGGTCGTGCGATCCCCGATGGTTTCCTTAATTTTGGTACTCTCTGATTGTCTCGGTCCGTGAACTTTGGTAAAGATGCGAGCGATGTACCGAATGGTAGGAGAGGCCGTTCGTGCTCCCGACTGAGTCTTGAAAAAGGGCTACGTAGAGGGTTAGATTACAATGCTGGCATACTTAGGACGATAGAACCATTATCTGTAATTTTGAGCTTGTGGGTAAGAGTCAGATGCCGATAAATTTCAAGGGAGCACTTATGGTTGGGCCGTCTCCTTGAAGTGCTTCTATCGTAGGAAGGGCGGCCTTAATATACATTAGAATTAATGGTAGGCTTCGAAAGGGGAAGACAACTAGATTAGGATGGAACCCCTTTGAGTGCATTGATAAGATCTTGCGCCCTCTCATCCTAATGACCAGTTTCTAGTGGTGAGTTTTACCGAGACTAGTTTCAGATTATGCGAATCCCAGTGCGTAACAGAAATCATTTTGGATGTCCATGATTTGGAAATCACTAGTCTGAACCTCAATCCATAAGTCAATGGATATGTTTGCCTATGCCTATTGGGAATGGGATAGTGTTTGTAGCTTTTGCTTGGCTGGCTTTGTTTAGGCTTTATGGTGCTGAAGCTTTTAGTGAATTGAGGTTTGCTAATCTTAGAGTGTTTGAGTTGGATAATGCGCTCTTGTGTAAGCAGATGATATTGCCAAAATTTTATATGTCTAGTACTGTGTGAGTAATATTGACATGTGCCCCTCTTTTGTTTTAGCCCATGATCAAAATCTCAACTCAAAACTACACTGACTTTTAGAGGGTTCCAATTTTTCATTTTTAGTTCCCATCAAACAATCTGCCAACCAACAAAAGCAACAGCTTAGAAGAAGTAGAAGGGATAGCGACAACCAACAGCCTACGGGGCTTTCTTTTTGATAACTCAAATGTTGAAACTTTACCAGGTTGCGTTTGCGATAGAATGTTTCTGTCAAGCAACAAACAAAAGATAAAAACACGGGATGCTGGTGCTGTTTAGATTATTTGAGATAACCAAGGTTTCCAGTTCTGTCAGCTAATTGAAATCATAGGGCCGTTTTTCTTATTTTTTTGGCATGAGAAATCATAGGGCTGTTTGCCTTGCCCATTTCAGTTCTTCTTGTGATCCTTCTCTGTCAATGCTTGAGTTGTCTAATACTCAGGGCCTCGATTTGCTGTTTGGGTGGGGCAGTTACATGTATGAATGTTCAAACATTCTGACGTAGGACAATCTATTGGATAGAAATAAGATCTGGAGGTACTGTTTCTTGGCTGTGAAGAATACCATTGGACAGTCGGGGGTAAATATTGATGAATCAATTCTGAGAGTTCATCAAATTTTTTAGAAAAGGTTGCTTGAAGGTATCTGAGATGGAGTAAGGTGATTTTAAGGAATAAAAGTTAAAAATCTTTAGGCTCACCCCAAAAACTTTGGAATGTGCAAGGAACTTTTCTCTGGATCAAAATAATGTCATTGGACTGTGTGATCTCCAAATTAATTTCCTCATGTGTCCATGTTTTGTGATGTTGGCCTGGCTTAGCTCCCTGATTCTCATTTTCTTTTTATATTTCGACAAGATCATCATCAACATGGTGGTACATTAGGAAGTCTATTTAGCTGGGTTAATTCTTTCAAGCAAGTGGACTTTCTTATCTTAAATGATGCATGACGCAGAGTAGCCCACATTAATATTACTTCTTGTTAAACTCAACATTGTTGCAGTTCTTGGATCTTCAACCTTTGCTTAGACCAAATAAGACTCTTCATTGACTGAGGGGGTTAGTCATAATTCTGTGCATGAAATGAATGAAGACATTCATTGATGTCCAAATATGGTAGAAGGAGCAGTATTAACAGTACTCAGTGCGACTACTTTAATAGGCATTGCAATTATGCAGGAATTTAATCTTTTCATGCAATGCAATAGATAATAATATGGAACTCCAAATATTGTTTGCAGAATATGAAGAGAAGCTTTTGCTTCTAAGCATTTTAACATTTTGACATTTCATATTCCACAAACATCTACTTGTCAGTCTTTCATTATTTCGTGTCCTCTTCTTGATCCTAAATATAATGTCTTGACCTTTTAACATCTGGTATCCTACAAACATCTGCTTGTTAGTCTTCCATTTTCTGTGCTCTCTCTCTCTCTCTCTCTCTCTCTCCCCCCGTGTGTGTTTCTGTGTGCAAAAGAGTGATTTTCGTTTTTCTGCTATTTGTGCAGGAATCTTTTATCAATCTTTTCTCATATCTTGACTTCTTGCTACTTCAGCAGTAATTTTTCTGGGTTTTGGTACTGCTGCAACTCCCAAGTATGAGTCTGGCATGCCTCGTGTGCCACAGTGCTGAAAGTCCATCGCATTCTTTTAGGAGTTATTCTGTTTCTAGCTCAGAAAATGACGGAAGATGCTCCGCGATTGCCAATTGCTTGGCCATGAAGCCGTCTCTTCCTTTGCCTCCGACAAGATCTGCCATATCGACATCCAAAGTAACACCTCAGCCAAATATGCCTGCTGGAATTACTGGTCCACCACGGCTTGTACGGAGTCATGCCGTCAGAAGGGATCTCGTGAGGGATTGGAACTTCGATGAGGTTGTGACTAGGATGGAACGCTAGATACTTGGCGTCAAAGTCAGTATAGCAGGTGCTCTTTATCTTGGAACTGTGTTATACTACTTGTTTTCCACGTAGATTAGCTACGCATAACTAAGTGGGTTTTCTGTGGGGAGGGTCTTCAGATTTGCTAGTTGTAACGTTGTGACGGAAGTAAATGCCCAACTTTATCTACATCTCTTGGCTTTCCTGTCTGGATAGGTTTAATTGTGATTAATAGTATTCTATTTTCCAAAAATTGCTTCTGTAGATGTCCCAGAGTAGTTGCAAGCAAGTAATTGTCATTGGGATAAAAGGATCATCCTTCATAGGAGTACTCATCTTGTGAGTATGGCAGTTTTCAAGCTAATGACGCCTAAGAATTTGCCTTGTGTATTGTATGTATTCATGAACTTGCAGTATTCTTGGATCCAATTGACCAATTGAAAGTTCAAGATGACAAATACACATTAAGCAAAAGCTTATAGATTAGCAGTGTCATCATCCCTAAAAATTTCCCTATCTTCCTCTGGTTCCCATTTGCTTCAGAGCAGTTCCTTGTGAATTCTGTGCGTATGTTTGTATGCCCAACTGTGCTTTTTTGGGGTTCAAGATGGGATCGGGGTATCTGTCAGATTGTATTATTGTGTTACCAATAAGCTTTTGCTTATTTAGGTGGTGTTGGACTGGTAACTTTGCTTGAGGATGTCTGGTTGATTGACAGTTCTTGGCATTGACTATTAAGTGCAACTATAAATCCCCAAGGACTATTATTCTCTGGGAAAAGGTATTAGGTACAAAACGAGCTTAAAAATTTGTTGAAAGTCGGGAAGTTTTTCAATATGTCAATGCTCTTGCGATGTAGTCGTACGGGCTCCACTGAACTTGAATGTTCTGAGAACCCCTTGTCGTGTGTCCAAAGTGCTCTTACCAGAACGTGTTACTTCTATGTTGATGGTTAACCGATCGAACATTTTTTTCTCTCCTCTCGAGTTATTCTCCCTGACCAGAATCCTCGGCGGCATTTTAGCCACAAGCACTGTGGCCGCCGAGGTTTGAACCATGAGCGTTGGGGTTGCTCAAAGAAAGACTGTTCGTTCGCACCGTCACTCCATTTTCTTGAGGCCCCGAGGAGCCAAGGCGAGAATAGACGACGCAAACTCGCACTGGCATTGCCGAAGCCATTTCGAATGATGGATAAACAAACAAACGAATGGTGGCGACTACACAAAAGGAAAATGAAAAATACAAATAAAAAAAATGTATGAAGCTGAAAAAAGATGGAAAATCCACGTGGCAAACCCTTATCCCACGTAGACAAAACCGGCCCTCTCTCCTCCCTCCTCCTCCACTAGAAACCCCAACAAGAGAAGATAAGATGAATTCGATTCGCTCGCTCTCTCCCTCAAATCCCCAATCCACTTCCTCCCCCTCCATCTCCATCTCCATCTCCTCCTCCTCCTCCCCTCCCACGAAATCGCTCTCTCTCTTTCGCCCTCCGGAAGAAGAGCGAGCGAAAATGGCGGCTCTGCAACAGATACCCATCTCCCTCCAGTCCAAAATCCCGTCCCCGAAGACCCAATTCCTCCATAAACCCTCCAACCTCTCCTTCTCCGCCACCTTCCCCTCCCTCAAGCTCGCCCCCGCCCACCTCCACCTCCGCCCCTCCGCCTCGGCATCGGGCGCCCGGATGTCCGCCACGGCGGGCGGGAGCTACGCCGCGGCCCTCGCCGACGTGGCCAAGTCGAACAACACCCTGGACGCCACGAGCGCCGACGTGGAGAAGATCGAGAAGATCTTCTCCGACGAGGGGGTGTTCAAGTTCTTCTCGAACCCGACGGTGGACCTGGAGAAGAAGCGCGGGATGGTGGACGAGATCTCGGCCTCCTCGGGGCTGCAGCCCCACACGGCCAACTTCCTCAACATCCTCATCGAGGCGAAGCGGATCGACCTCATCAAGGACATCGTGAAGGAGTTCGAGATGGTGTACAACCGGCTGACGGAGACGGAGCTGGCGGTGGTGAGCTCGGTGGTGCAGCTGGAGCCGCAGCACCTGGCGCAGATCGCGAAGCAGGTGCAGAAGCTGACCGGCGCGAAGAACGTGCGGATCAAGACGGCCATCGACCCCAGCCTCGTCGCCGGGTTCACCATCCGGTACGGCAGCTCCGGGTCCAAGCTGATCGACATGAGCGTGAAGAAGCAGCTCGAGGACATCGCCGAGCAGCTCGACCTGGGCGACATCCAGTTGGCTGTATGATGACGGCGCCGGCGCTGGCGACCGATGGTATTTTCATTTTTCATTTTTTTTCTAGTTTTATATAATTTTTGGTCGATTTTTTTTTTTTTTTCGAATATCTTGGTTCTCGAATTTTCTGTTCTTACGTAATGGGACTAATGTTTGGAAATGGAAATGGCGTGCGCCAATTGTCCTAACGGACAAGGAGTTATTAAATACCTGTCTATGTCGGTATATAATGTTGGTATAGTTTTTATGTTTTATATTTCACATGCCTTTTTCCGGTTTATAGCTCTAATTGCCGACGGGGTGAGTACCAGGTTCGGCCTAACTCAGGAATTCAACCGAACTGGCCTAAACCGACCAGTTCAGGGGCAATTATGGTGAGAATCGGTTTAGTTACCAATTTCGCGAACCTTTATTCGGTTTTAAATCCTGCTTTAGAAAAAAAGAAATACTTTTATCGTCATCGGTAATCGAACTAGAACTTTCTCCGTGAAAAAATAATAGTACGACCACTTCACGAACATAAAATGGTGTTACTTTCTATTTTTTTTTTCTTTTGAAGAATTAAATTTTACTAAAGAAGATGGGCCAATTAAACATCGACGGTGTCACATCGTAAAAAGTATGAGAATGATTTGAATTTCAAGTGAGAATAGAGGCATGACATAATCCGTTATTTAACATTACGGTGAAATTTCGGTATGGACTGGCCTATGGATTTGAGTTCCTCACTTTTTGGTTCTTGATTAGAATTTGGGCCATTTAACATCTAAGCATTGGTGCAAGAAAGATGGAAAATTTATGAAGTGGTTCCATGTGTGCTTGCCATTCGAACTTCCAAGATTGTCTTCGTCCTTTCATCTGCTTCAAAACATGCACCGCATGTTCTTCTTCCTTTCTGACCGTGGACAGATGCTTCTGGTTCCGTTCTCATGTTAGATGATCGGGCTAGGTCCATCACAAGTCTGCGGACAAGGCGATGAGGCGACGAAGCGACGAAGCAAAGTAATTATCCAAATGTCAAAATGCATCGAACCAAAAATTGCTCTCAAAATATAGAAAAATATTTATAAGTATCATAATTTTTATATGTTACTCATTGGGATGTCGTGACTTTTTCTCCAATCACTTAAATATTATATAACTTTTCAATCGATCACTTAAGTATCATAATTTTTTAAAAAGATGCCATGTTACGTCAAACTTTCGATATTCAAGTATTCAATCGAAAATTATGACACTCTAATGGAGCGTTTTTTTTTTTTTTTTAAAGTAATGATATTCAAGTATCAATCAAGTGGTTGAAAAAAAAAAAA
The DNA here is from genome assembly GCA_014182575.1 of Eucalyptus decipiens. Lineage (NCBI taxonomy): Eukaryota > Viridiplantae > Streptophyta > Magnoliopsida > Myrtales > Myrtaceae > Eucalyptus > Eucalyptus decipiens. Next base: position 51,081,925 of record CM024614.1, read on the forward strand.
AACTATAGCATTCAAACAAATACCATAAGAATATAATGTCTTTATCTAATGTATCTGATCGAAATCAATTAGGTAGCATCGCAATGGCCGCATAATTTGGACGAAAGTCATCGGCAATTATGCGCCACATGACTAATTGAAAAGATGAGTGGTGGAACTACGTAGTCCACATTCTTATCGCCATCTATAGACCATGTGGAGTCACTGGCTAACTTGAGCTTCCCTGCAGAATTGACTCCATTTTAATTTCTGGTATGTCCATTATCTCCATATCCACAATAGAATTATGTTCATGATCCTCATCCAACCACCTCTCTTCTCGAGCACCTTCGATATATCTTTAGTACGTGAATCGTTGCACCCCGATGCATCGGTGAATCTATGACCTGGGCTAACTGAACACTTTTGACATCTGTTTGATTTGGGATAAACTTCTCATCTGGGTCCGTGAGGACTACCCAAGAGTATCCATCTCTTCTTGCAAATCTTGACAGACATGGATACCCTAATGAGAGAACATTCAACCTTAATCCTAGAAAATGTCTAACTGGCTCATATTCTTAGCCAGAAATTGTTGATGCATCTGTTTTTTCATCCAAGCGACACTATCTACCCATTTTCTGCAATAACTTACGTCATCTAGGTAGACTAAGATTAGAATACGCTTACTAGATGGAGAGGACTAATAGGATACTTGATCATATGAATTGCTCTGAATCATTCCCAACTTAAGAATTGTGCATACCGTGCTCGGAAAGATTGCTTTGAAGTATACAAGGGCTTTTTTTCTTTTTTTCTTTTCTTTTTCTCAATTTGCATCCCATGCTAGACACTAATTTTCGAGACGTTCTGAGGTTCGGATACGATTCATGTACTTCAGGATGAATGATTTGCAACAGTCTAAACTGCATTTGTCTTCGAAAACGATTTTGATGAAGTTGGCAGAGAAGCATCAATTGAACCAGAAATGGTTGAACCGTAAGAACTTGCAGTTGCCTCACCACCTAATTGAACCGACAAAACCATATGATTAATGAAAACCCAAACGCTGACTTGCGAGCGTCGATCGGTATTATCAAAGGATGAGTTAAAGAGCTAAAAGAGCTTTAATCAGATAGATTTTCTTGTTATTATTATTACTTTTTTTTTTTTGGGTAACATCTTATGTTCAATAAAATTTAAGCCCTTATCTACAATTAAACTAGTGGATTCGGGAGAAATAACATTTCCATTACTTTGACGCGAGAAATTTACGAGACAAGGAATCAAGATGAAATGGACCGACGGATCCTCCAAGAGTAAAATTTATTTGGTACTTGGGAGTAGTCCCAATCATCAAATGAGACTCGCTTAAGCAATAAGATCGATGATAAAAAAATTTCGTTCTAGTAAAGCCAAAAACCAATTTGACTTTTGAACAAGATCCCAAGACCTTACCATGCATAACGCAATCATGGACCATTTTGCCTTATCACCGAATCAATTTTGCTAACAAAAAGTGCTTCCGCTTCGTGATTTCTTCGTCACCTAACCCACTTTCAATTCTCCGAGAACATTTCCTTTTGGTTTTGGAGTTGCATTCCAATCACGATATGCCTATCTATCTAATCCACCTTGGGCCCGTAAAATGTCTTCTCTTCGAAGATCAAAGACGAAATGACAATGAGGATTTGTCCTAAGTGATTGGCTGCGCTTGCATAGATGACACCGAAGCATTCAAAGGTCCATCCTTAGGAAACTCCACTCCATGCATGATAAGTTGATTTATTATCTTGTTGAAAGTTTTGAGTTCTCACTTTGAGTCATTTTTTGTACCAACTTTTTTAGGTCATTAGGGTTCATGAGCCATTTAACTTCCTGTGATTATCACTCTATATGTGTAATGATGAGACATGCCATATTTCATAAATGTGAGGTCGCAAGACTGAAATTGCTTGCAAGAACAATGCATTGTCCTAGCTTTATGCCAATGAAATCTAGATCTCCACTAGACTAACTCAAAGGTGTGATGAAATATTTTGAGACACCATCAACCCGATATTCTTAAAGCTTAAATGATTAGATAAGTTGCACTGTTTAATGCGTAAGTTTTCTAACTTGTCCGTTCGAACCTAGCCTTGAATTAGAAAAAAGAGTGAAGCAAGGACTATGGTGCTTGGAGGGATTTAAGCATTGAATCTCCTAATGCCGTGAAAAATGATAACTGCCAGTTCTATTGGTCTAACACCAAGCATAAAAATTCTTGCCCGAGCTAGACCGGCATGAGCTGAATTGGGTATCCGTCATTAGATTTGCTCTTCCAAGCTCGTCCTGATTTATCCTCTAGGTTGATTGAGCTTGGGTGAGCTCAATAGGCTTTCAAGTCCTCAATTAGTCCTACATCGGCTGCTCCAAAATTTAGAACTCTAATCAATGCCAATTCACTATGACTCAATTTGGTCAAGCATGCGATTATGACGCCGAGTACCTTATGTAGATTAATATGGCATTAATTATGAATCAAATTAAACATTCCATGACAGTCGTGAGTATGCCAACCTTATAATACTTAGAGATAGAGCCAAATGCCTATATAGAGATCTTGTGGGACTCTCATAAATTAAATATACGTTGGAAACTATGCCTAACTCTATCGGGCGATTCCATCTAATAAACCTATTTATTAATCCATATATGATAGGTCATATGGACTTGTTATATTCAATAAAATGGTCATAAATAAATTTAAACATGAGTATGAAATGAGTCACAAATGGGTTTATAACTTAATTAAATCTAATCCACCCAACTATTTTTTCATTCCCTCACATCTTCATTCAATCTCATATTTATACACACTATACTCTCAAGAATTTTTCTAGACTTGGTTAAATTATATAAATCGAATGAGATGGGTATTAGTCACTACATTTGCATTTTATGTAGATATGTCAAGACAGATCAAATGGGTCTATTCTGATCGGATCATTTTCGATCCAATCCGACCCGTCCAATCCCGTGGAGAAAAGAAAAAAAAAATAAAATAAATAAACAGCCAAATGAAACCAAGAAACAGCCAAATTTTCTTTCGTAGCTGCTTACAGCGACGCTGCGCTCGATAATTGATCGTGTTCTACGATCCGAAAGTGCCCCCGAAGCCTAGACGCGACTTCCGGAGGAACCTTCTGGCCTAAGGAAACTCTCGCGCCTTGCGCGTCAATTAAGCGTCGGCAAGTTTCCATCCTTGGTCGTTCTGTCGTCACCCTTCTCTCCCCCGACCCCTTTTTAAGTGATTGATTTTCGCTTTCGCGTCGGCCGATACCTCTCGATTTCTGGGTATTTTTTATAAACAGCGGCCCGTGGAAGATCTTTTCCCGCAGTTCGTGGCGTATCTCGACTGATTCTTCTTCTGGGTCTCTGCAGTGATCCGGGTTCTCGGCCATCACGATGCTGGATTCTTTCTTCGCGAAGGGCTTCAAAGCCGCAAAATGGTAAAATTCGATCTCTCGGGCTGGTCCGAATTCCGTCTCCTCCTGGGTCGTGTTTGCTGTGACGGTCTTTCGACCTTGTTTGTGTTTTCTTTGTTTTCGATGAGATGGGAAATGTTTGTTCTTTTGTTGCTGGGGACTTTGCATGTTTAGGTGGGTTGATCGGATTCGGGTTTCGGGTGATTTGGGATTCGGATGCTAACCCCCCCTTTTCTTTTTGGGCTGAATTCCTCATCTGCCCTCTATGGTGCTGAGTTTCAAGATTCTATCGGTGTGGAGGCATGTCTTTGGTTTATTGATGGTTTATTCATGTTTGTACTTCGTGATTTTTTCTTGCAGTAAAACCCTTTTGAAATTGACCATTCCTCGGATAAAGTTGCTGAGGAACAGGAGGGAGATTCAGTTGAAGCAGATGCGCCGTGACATCGCAAAGCTGCTCGAAACCGGTCAAGAAGCTACAGCTCGTATTCGGGTATTTTCTTGTTTTGCTAAACCTGTGACTTTCGGTTACTAAACTCTTGGTCCTAATTTCGCGATATGCCTGTTGTCCATGGGTGGAAAGACTTTGAAAGTTCCGTTCATACTTGAAAGTTCATTTTTTTTTTTCCTATGTTTGTAATTTTTCAGGTGGAGCATATCATAAGAGAAGAGAAAATGATGGCAGCTCAAGAGGTCTTAGAGCTCTTCTGTGAACTCATTTCTGTTCGCCTTCCAGTCATTGAGGCACAGAGGTTGTGATGTCAATAAATTGTGCTCTTTTACTTTGTTGAGACTGATTAGAATGAGTGGCTAGCCTAGTTATCTTTGGACTATCTGGAGGAAGCTTCACTTGTGGTTCAATCTTTTGCTGTGTGAAATATAACATGTAGAACAGCGATGGATGCTAAGATACTATCTAAAGTCTAACCTGTGAGAAAGTATAGTCAATGGCAATAGTTCATGTAGTTGTTTAAGCTTAATGAAACTTCCTGTGGTTTGGCTTGGTCATTCCTCACCTCATGCGTAGCATGAGGTGTGAGGGCGTGATGGCAATGGTTCACTACGTAAAAGTTCATTTAGCTAACTGGAAGGCTAGAATCAAAGTGTGCATTGCTCATTAGTAGTTCTCCAATTGAACAGTGTGCCAGAGGATTTTTTCAATATGGCTTCTGCTTGTCCCTTTTTCACGTTATTTCTAAAGCCTCCTCCACGCAATCCCCCACAAAAGGGGAAAAAAACAAAAAAACAAAAGGCTATGTTACATGAGATATATGTATGGCCAGTAGAGAATTTGAATGGACAACTCAATGCTTCAAGTCCGAAAACTCTGTATATTTTTTTTGTTTGTCTTTCCTTGTTTTAGTAGGTGGTTCACTATTAACTTTGGATCATTTAAGTGCATTTTCACTAGCCTGGATGTCAAATTTTGTAGTTAGCCTTTACATTTTCTTGTGGCTTGTTTTGTAGCTTGCCATGCTGTAGTGTTACTGTGTTAGTAGTAGCATCTATGGGCCTAACTGATTTTTTTTTTTTCTCGGCCAATAGGGCTTAACTGATCTTTGAATTTGGTCTTTTTAAAGGGAATGTCCTATTGACCTAAAAGAAGCAATATCCAGTGTGTGCTTTGCTGCCCCTAGATGTGCCGATCTACCCGAGCTGATACAGGTTCAGATGTTATTTGCGTCAAAGTATGGGAAAGAATTTGTAGCAGCTGCTACTGAACTCATGCCAGATTGTGGCGTTAATCGACAGGTTCTTTAAACTCCCTGTTCATTTTGCTAATAGCAAAGAATCTGTAGCTTTTCCAGTTGGTTAATCTTGAAATGCATATCTTTTGCTGTAGTTAATTGAGCTACTATCAGTTCGAGCCCCTTCCCCTGAAGCCAAACTCAAGCTTCTTAAAGAAATTGCTGAAGAGCATGAGTTAGAATGGGATCCTGCTGCCTCAGAATCTGAGCTTTTCAAATCCCATGAAGATTTGCTGGTGAACAGCAGTTTTCCATTTTTTTTTCTTTTTTTTTTCCTGGCATTGCTTATATTAGCTTGGCGTCTCATATATAACCTCTTTATTGCAGAATGGATCCACGCAGTTTGGAAGTGGATCTAAATTACCCCTGCCTAAAGAGAAGCATGATGATTCACTGTATACAAGACCAGATCATGCCCTTGATGAACAGCCTGATTCTGATACAGGCTTTGAGTCATTGGATTTTCCTGAGGTTCCCCAGATTTCAGTACGGCCAAATTCAAGTGCAGTCTCTGCACCGGAGATTATTCCACCTAATCCAGTTGCTGCAAGCCTTGCCGACCACAAAGTTGGTGATGAATCTTCACAGCTCTCTGGAACTGTGGAAACTTTGTCCCTTCAGAGGCATGTGGATCCCAAGGAAGAAGTGGAAGAGCATCTTATAGACCACAAAGATGAAACTGCTAAAAGTTATGTTGATGTCAAGGAAGATAAACAGTTCCTGCCATTTATAGCTCCCCCAACACTTTCATCTGCGTCGTTCTCTGCGAGAGAATCGTTCTCCGCAAGAGAAAGCGCTCCTCCATCCTCTCTTCGAAGGACAAAGAGCAACGCACAGGATGTGGATTCACAAGACGTGTTTGCAGCTGCTCAATCCTCTCTTCCAACAAATAAGAACAACGCACAGGATGTGGATTTACAAGACGTGCTTGCAGCTGCACAAGCTGCTGCTGAAAGTGCTGAGCGTGCAGCATCTGCCGCCCGTTCTGCAGCTAGTCTCGCACAAGTCAGAATCACTGAGCTTACCAGGAAAAAATCAGCAGTCCTGGATGATTCTGATAACCCATTTTATGCGGCCACACCTGAGTCTACAAATGCTCCAACTCCTGAACTTGAACATAAAAGATCTTTGGAGAATTCTGATCAGAGCTTTGATTCAATGGACCATCAAGTGTTTCATAAAGACCTGGAGGAGTCCGGTGTGTCAAATCAGCCACCGCCTGAGGAGGTTAAGTTTGATACTGAGGCATCAGAGTCCAGTCACAAGGTTCACGATTATAACTCTGAATATCACCAGCCTGAGAGATCCACCTCAATGGACGAACCATATTTTTCATACCCAAACTTGTTCTCTTCACAGAGCATCAATGTCGGATCTGGTTCCCAGTCATCAGATAATCCCAGGCCCCACTATGATCCATGAGTGAATTTGTCTCTAAAAGGTTTGATGAGACATAACTCTATGCTACTGTGTTGAGTTCGCTCGTTGTTGCATATTCTTTCGCATTTTAGCTTTCATCGGTCTTTTGTATAGGGAGGTATTTGAGGATTGTCTGAATTTGTTGCTGCATAATGATAGTTGATCCTTTAAACTCATCCATGCAGACTGCCAAACAGAGTGTATCATTCGATTTCGGATCCACATGGATAGATTAATGTATTATAACTATGTTACTGCTTTACTGGACATAGAGTCGCGGTTCTTATACCAGCGTTCAGTTGTCTGACAGTTAGTACTCTATATGCCATGGCTAAAACTACATCTTATCTAATGCTCGTGAAAGGCCTTTATTAGTGTTACCAATCCTTAGCTCCCCAGTTTTTTTTTTTTTTTTGAAGGGTATTTTTGTTTCATCTCTTTTCTTATAAAAGAAGCAACGAAAGCAGACCACCCTGATGCAAAGCTCACTTGACATCAGGCGAGTTGCGGCCTGCGGAAAGAACTAAAATTGACCAGTATGTGGTTGTGTATGGCCAAAAGGAAGAAAGGGGAATAAAAAAGAAAAGGAGAATGGACCGATTGCGTAGTGTTGGGCATGGCAGGGCTGATTGCTGGTAGTAACTAATGTTCAGAGGGAACTAAGGTGGTGTCACACCCCCTCTGTGCTTGAATCAGCTGCTTGCTGCCGGAGTGTTGTTAGTTATGGCTGATGCTATAGGATCTTGATCGTTACTTCGATTCTTTTGACTGTCTCGGCTGAATCAACGCCAAAGATCGCTCGGTGGACTTCATTTCTCTACAAATCTGGGTATCGGTCTGAAGGGCCGTGATGAACAAAGAAACTCTTTTAAGCTCTTCTACTCCTTGATTGACGATTGCACAAGCTCTGTTCATATGCTTCATCGTGTGGATGTGCAAGCCAGGTTCATGCTTAATCGCTTTAATCGATACTAATGTTCACCATTTCAGTTTTGCTTACCTGACTCCTTTGCATATTGATGACCCACGCGTCCCAGTAGCCTTGTACAAACACTTACAAGTTGGTGGTCCATTGTAACCATCCTAAATTTGTATATCTAAAGGCCTATTTCGTAACCTTCTATTCTCGAAAATAATTTTTACTTAAGAAATTATTATTTTTTATTCTATTCTCTAGGCGAATTTTTAAACGTTTGAAAGTGTTTGGTAATTTTTCAAAATTTCTATTCCCAACATAAAATTACGTTTGGCATCATCTTCAAAATTTCTAATTCAAACTATTCTTTTTTATTTTTTAATAATTTTATAATCTTTTTCTTTTTTCTTTCTCTTTTTCTTCAAGCTTTGGCTGATCACCAGCCGCCAGATGATCGGCAATTGGCTAGATGAAGGCTGATGACCTTGTCGAAGTGTCACCGGCCACTAGCGAGGCTGCTCCTCGTCAGTCGAGCCTCGTTGTGGCCCAACAAAGTTGGGCCTCGGTGATGGCTAGGTGAGTTTGACTTTGCCAGATCTAGGCGAGGTTGATCTTGCCTAGCCAAGGCTCGCCTAGCCATTGGCAAGCTCACCAACCTCACTCTAGCTTGGCGAGCTCATCAGACCTCATCCAATTGGTCACCAGCAAACGGCAACGGTGGACGATGACGACAGTGGAAGAAGAAGAGAGAAGGAAGACAAAAAGAAGAAGAGAAAAGAGAAGAAATTTGAGTTGGCTTAATTTTGAAGTTGTTTTCAAAAACAAAGAAGTAACCTTTTTTTTGTTTTTATTTCTTGATTTTGTTATGAATCTAATACCAAGAATAAAAAATTTACAAAAAAAATATTGTTTTTTTTTTTTTGGTAAGAAAAAAATTTCTATTGTTATTATGTTTCCAAGAACAAAAAAATAAAATTCGGCACTATTTGATCGATTGCCAAACAAACGCTGAGATGTCATCCTAGAAACCCAAAATTGAATTACACCATCTTCTCCTGGTGTCATTAAGGGGTGCATGACAAATTAAAATTTCTGTTCTAAAAACAATTTTTTTATTCCGATTTGTTTTTGGAATAAAACCCGTTTATAAAATTATTTTATTTTTCTATTTTTGAAATAGATTTTTGTTTTAAAAATAAGTTTAGAATATAAATCGAAGTATAAATTTTTACATTTCTATTTCTAGAACGAAATGAGAAATAAAAATTATATTCATCGTTCGTCCTTACTACGAACCGATTGTCCATCCGTCACCGTCAACCACCGTCTGTCGATTGCCACCGCCCCGATCGTCGACCGCCACCACTGTCGCCATGGTTGCCGATCGCCGCCATTCACCAATTGCCCGTTGTCGTCCGCTAGTCCCACCGCCGCCACTATTCGCCGCCGCCTATCGCCAATTGCCACCCATTGGTCCCATCGGTCACCTTGCGCCTCGTTTGCCATTTGCCATTTGTTGGTCATCATCGTCCGAAATGGAGAAATTTTGTGTTATTATTAAATGAATTTATATTTTCAGAGTAGAAATTGTGTCATTATTAAACGAATTTTTATTTTTAGAGTAAAAAACTCATCTAGAAAAATCTATTTCCCTTCCAAAAATCAATTTCTGGCTAGAATGGTTATCATTCGCACCCTAAAAATTCTTCTCATTATTCGTCCTTACTACGAACCGGTTGTCCATCTGTCACCGCCAACCACCGTCTGCTGATCGTTGCCGCCTCAGTCGCGGCCGTCACCGCCACCGCCGCCCGCCATTGCCATCCACCCGCCGTTCGCCCGCTGCCTGTCGCCGCTGTTGACTGTCGTCCGCCATTTGCCACTGGCCGCCGTAGTTCACCGGTCACCGCCATCGGAAAAGGAAAATTTTTATATCGTTATCAAACGGGTATTTTTTCTTAGAAATTTGTGTAGAAATAGAAATATAAAATTCTATTTCTCTTTCAAAAATCAATTTCTAACTAAAAGAAATCAATTTCTAGCTAGAATAATTATCATTCACACCTTTGTAAAAAACCAAAGGGTAATCCCACTTGCCAGCTGGTTCACCAAATGGTAGAAGGAAAGTTCCACTGACAGCTTAAAAACTTTAATACCAATCATGGTTAACCATGTGACAGCACGGAAGTTCATATCTTTTGCCCGATTAATGATGGGGCGCAGTCGACCCGGAGTTAAAAAAGTCGTCAAGATCAAAATTTTTAGATACTTCGTCGAATCCATTTATGTGTCGATGACATTTCTTCATCCCTTTGAGATATAAATTTGCACGACAATCCACACTTCAGAGATGGGAAACAGCGTTGGCATGGGACGATATCGTCCTAAATCGTGGTCCGCAACATCCTAGAATCCAGGAAGCCATTTTCCTGCAAAGTTTTCTTGAAGAAATGCTTACGGACTTGTCCCAATGAGGAACCCCCTCTGAACCATAATTCTGGCCAAAACAAGTTGAAGAAGCTATTGCTTTTACAAATCCAAGTCAGGCAGCATTGCTAGCCACGTTCGACCACAAAATATGATACGACACCAGAAACATTGCCCAGCTCTAAGTGTGATTATAAGTACAAATTAGGACCATCTCTCTAGCTTACCATGCCATCCCACCCATGAAAATATGGGAGTTTGACTAGCCTCCCAAGTGGCAAAACTGCTCGTGTAGATCACAATCACATCAGCAGATTAGCAGCAGATGAGATGATGCAAATGCACCTCAAACAAGATAAGCTCATATGCACAAGTTTGTAATGAATACAACGCCCCTGGGCTTACACAGACAAATCAGCACATGGTTGTTAAGCAGGTAAAAGAAAAACTTTCAAACTAAGAAAAAAATAATAATAAAGTAGTAAGTAATTTGCCTTCTTTACTTGAACTATGCATGGGTCACCTTGGACCAGACAACTCAACCGCATGTAGATTCTCCGTTGAGTCGATGATCCAGTCAGAACTAGGATGCGGAGCCAAATCCACTTCCTGACGAAGGACTTCCACCTTTTGCCACTCGTCCCACTTCTCGGCCAAGCCATCACCTTCGAGCATTCTTACCACTTCAGACATCTTGGGACGGTCGCCAGGAGAGCCTTGAGTGCATAGAAGAGCGACCTGGATTAGTTGTTCCACCTCTGATTCCACGTAATTGTTCTGGAGATCAGGATCAACCAGCATCTCTAACTTCTTCTCTTTGAGAAGTCCTTTCACCTGGAAGGATCATCAAACTTTTAAGGATGGGAAAAAGACAGCAGAAACTAAACAAAAGGCATGGCTCAAAGAGAACCAACAAATGCCTCAAGCATTTGGGGTTGTTGCACTATGACCTTGATTATCTAACAAAGCATTTGAGAAGTCCTTTCAACTAAATCGAAACTCTCATAACACCTGGAGGTACTGTATTGGAACCTGGAGGTACTGTGAGAAGTCCTTGCTTCTATAGCAAAGTTTATCTAGCATCAATTTGTGTAATGTAAGACATGCCTAGTTTGGTAACATAAATCTCAGCCCAGATAGGAAAATAATCAATAGACAATGTTACTTGTGTACCCTTCACAGGAAATGGTCAACACAAATCGAAATCAGTATCTTTTGTTAGTTCATCTGTATACAGAAAAACATATTCCTAAATCTATTTATATTCCTTACAGAAAAAAGGAAAAAGAAAATTCCCTGTGGCTCCACATAACCAGTCAACTAATTAAAGAAGCTGATATAACAGTTATAAAGATCTGGCTTATTCAAGGAGTGCAGCTAACTTTAACTTCCACAGATCCTTTGAAGTTGAAAAAATAGGATATCTCTCTCAAACGGGATGTTACTAAGGAAAATTTCAATATTGAAAATTGAAACAGAAAGATTATAACAATGTTGGCCCAATGAAAAAAGATAATCAAGGAAAGTACAGATAAACAATAAATGTCATATCCAACACATACCCAATCAAGCAACATGACATCATCATCATTTGCAAGTCGAGCAAGATCAAATGCCCTCTGCCCTGTGATCAGCTCTAGAAGCATGATACCATATCCGAAGACATCAGTTTTCTCTGAAGACTTCCCTGTAGAGAGGTATTCTGGAGCTATATGCCCTATAGTTCCACGGACTGCAGTTGTAACATGGGTGTCCTTGTAGTCCATAAGTTTAGCTAACCCAAAGTCACCTACTACAGCCTCAAACTCCTCATCCAGCAAGATATTAGCAGCTTTTACATCACGATGGATGATTTTAGGGTCGCAGTGATCATGTAAATATGAAAGGCCCCTTGCAGATCCCAATGCTATTCGCTTACGAGTTTTCCAATCAAGAGGTGGCTGAGATGGAGGCCGTTCTACAAAGAAATAAACAAAAGTAATATTGACATTGTTCAATTAACTGCAGCCTGTGATAACAAAGCATACTAAGGTTATAAATGCAAGACTGCAGAGAAGGCACTCCCCAACGACACCATATATTCTGAAGGTCTACAGGGAAAAAAAAGTTAAACCCTTAGATCTTTTAAGAACGTTGTCCGAATGATACCTCTTAAACACGATGCAACGCTTCCGTTAGCCATGTAGGGATAAACAAGAAGTCTCTCGGTAGGAGTCATGCAAAACCCACGTAACCGCAGGAGATTACGATGGACTGCCATACTAATCATCTCTACTTCTGTTTGAAACTGCAACTCTCCCCCAGGCGTGCGCTCTTCTTTCAGCCGTTTTACAGCCACAAGAGAACCATCAGCTAGACGTCCTTTGTAAACCTTACCAAATCCACCGCGGCCTAGGATGTTTTTGTTACTAAAACTATCTGTTGCAACTTGCAGTTCTCGCAGTGAAAATCTTTTTAGTTGTCCTAAATGGACTTCTGGATCCTCTTCAGCTGTTAAAATAAAAATTCAGAGGCAAGTAATGAGAACCCTGCTCATCCATTCAAAGGAAAACAATGACCTCCTTCCGAATCACTAACCCGGTACATCAAAGAAAAATTCTTGGGGCTTCCTTCGGCGCCACCATGCAAAGGCAATTGCTGGGGCAGCGAAGAGTAAGGCAGCACCCGCAGCAACTCCCCCAGCAATTGCTCCAGTTGCACTGTTCCCTCCTGCAGCATTGTAAGAATATGAGTATAACCATTCAAAGCGTGTATATCTCATTAAGCAATGCCAAACAAATGAAAATTCCCAAATGATATAATCAAGTATCATATTCCAGATGAACCTATGATTCCATTGTTGAATTCAAGACTTCAAATAAGGTACATCAAACAATAGTAAGGACCGATCCGATATTAAACTAATGGTAAGAAGATGAGTCAGAGAAGGAACAAATTATTACAAAAAATTCATAAGGCAGTTAAATGGGTAAACTTTGCACCAGTAAATTGGTCCACTGTAGCTCTGAGAGATGCCGACTATACTATTACGGGAATATTCATGGCAAGCTGCATCTATACAAATGAAAATGGCTTCATGATTTGAGAGAAATTCGAACCAATAACAGGACAATCACCTGGAGAAGAAACTGGTGGCGGTTGTACAAATGGAGGAGGAGGAGAGAATGGTGGAGAACCCGGACAAGGGTGCCCCGTGACTGGCCCACATAAGTTCAAATTATTGGCGAAACTGCATAAACAAAATCAAGTTCAAAATGGATCTTAAATAATCCTTATAACAGCTCAGATCAAATTTCATTCAGTAACCTGATAGGAGTGAATAAGGAGAAAGAACCATTATCTGGAACTTCTCCTGACAGATGGTTATTTGATAGGTCCCTGCCAAGAGTTGTAAAAGAAGCATTATTCTTTAGCGCATGTCAAGCATTCTTCGCGCTACTGATTCACAATTATTAGGATCACTTACAGCACTTGCAGGGTAGAGATATTAGTCAAAGACATCGGAATTGGACCTGTCAGGCTGTTGTTGTTAAGCCGCCTATCATTCCACAAATGTTTTCTCAGCACATTGTTAAATCCAGAAAAAGAAACCTTTTAAATAAAATAAGAGAAAAGAATAACAGATCATTGAATCCAGGATGTGCTCCTCGTTTTAGAAAGCATTAAAGCCAAAAAACCAGTTATCACACAGTCCACATGCTTGGAGCAGACTTAGCAACCAAGGAGAATTTAAGAATGCATTCTGCAGTTCAATGACTTTTCACGATTCAATTTTCAAGTAATGATGTGCAATCTTCAGAAACACCACTAGTTCTACTCAAAGAGAATAAAACAAGTCCCAATTTCCACTTCCTTTCCTGATGCCTCAATATGGTTTTCTTAAAGATCAGCATACAGTTATAAAAGTATAGTTAAGAAAATATAAAGCTGCGACAGCAACTTCCCTCATGGAGATAGGTGGAACTGAGCGCTGGGTCAAATGAAAATCCTTCTCATTTTATTAGCGGCAAGAGGAAAACTGTAAAGCACAGTTTTCCATCAATCAAAATTCATACTAAAGTTCTGACAAGTCTCTTGTTAGAAAGGGTTGCCATAGCTAATATACATACATACCCTGTTGAACCTAATATCTTAGCTTTAGAGTGACTCCTACATGAAATCTGAGCCAAATTTCAATTCCTTCATCCCCCTTCAAAATATCCATTCTGCTTGCATGCTGATTTTACCCGAAATAGCTTAAACTTTCAGATTCTAATCATTTAACAGGCATTAACTTCCTTAATGAAAAACAGAAAGTTCTTTTCATCACCTACCAATTCAATCCTCTGATTGTCCAGTGGCATATAAAACAAAATTCAATAAGAATAAAAGACGAGTTAACAAGAGCAAAAGCACAAAAATTAAAGTGCCAAGACTTAGTAGCTAATAATTTATTGTTGCTTCTATACTTCAGAAAATTGGGGGGAGGAGATGAAAACTCACAAGAAGCGCAGCTTCGATAGCTTGCCCAATGTATCTGGGATGGGACCAGTAAAACCGTTCATATAAAGATCCAAACTCACCAAGCTGGTCAAATTACCAAGGTCACTAGGGATAGGTCCACTCAAATTATTACTGTAGAGTTCCCTGTCAAAAGCAAATTGGATTGGTGATCAGAAGTCTATGAAGTATCTAGACAGCACAAGTACAAAAGGCAGTGAAGTGCAAATGCAAGAGTTTTACTGAGACTCTTGCCCTTGACAACATGAAAACCCAAGCCCAAATGCTTTCAGACTAAAATTTTTTTTTGCTACTTGTGACAAGCATCTAGTCTATAAGAAAGTTTGCAATTATACAAGTAACGACCACCAAATTATTGCTTATACAGGAAATTTATCTCAAGAAAGTCCTTTTAAGCAACTCATATTATGTTTGAGTTGTATGATGACCTACAAAACCAAATAGAGGTAATTGTATACATCAACAGCATGCTAAATTGGCAGTCAACAACTTGGCAAAAATAGCAAGAAGTGAAAAAACTCAAACAAATTGATGAAAAAGAAGCTCCTAACAATTTTTTTTTTTTTTTTTTCACAGCTGTATGAACTTCAGGTGTAAAATTTAGTCTTTTCAAGGCTCAAACAAAACTCACAAGTACTGCAAATTCTTAAGAAGACCGAGCTGAGGGACTAGCTGACCAGATAAAGCTGCATTTCCAAGATCACTGTCAAAATGAATAAACCTCATCAATAACTTCCCACAGGATAAAGCTTTAAAAAATTACTCCACCAGTATGTATGACAAAGCCATATGAAAAGAGAAAAGGTAAATTAAGGAGAGAACATACACTCTTATAACACTATTTTCATTGTTACATGTCACGTGAAACCATGTGCAAGGGTTGACAAGGGTGGGATCCCAACTTTGCAAGACATTGCTGGGATCGGCTAAGCTTGTCCTCAGGCTATGCAAAGCATCACCTGCCAATTGAATGTCAGACAGTCACCATTAGCATGAAAAATGTACTTTTTTTCCACAGAAGGGAGTTTCCTTTCCAATTTCCAAGATCACTGTAATGAAAGGTGGGCAGTTCACAGTTACCCAAGGAAGAGGGCACCATGCACTGTGAAGCGACTAGCATACCAAACCTCTCAAAGGCAATAAGATTACTCCAGAAAACAACTTCTGCATTACTTGCACTAGTTCATGAATCATGTCAACCTGAAACTGGCAGCGGCTGGCCTGATACTACTTTTGGACACAACAAGACCTCAAATTATCCCCCGACATGCAAACTGGCATCATAAAGAGAAGGCATTCCGTGATAGCATTGCTTCAAGTAGTCCTTTAGACATTACCCAAAGTACTTCAACTAAATGAGGGCAACAAAATTGCACTAAACAGAGACTATCAAGCCAGCAAACTCGTCCATATTCCCCCCCTAAAGTCCACGATTAAAAGGTTAGTCACGGGAAAAACTAAACAAGATTTCCAGAAAAGCATAAGCACAGGTATCACAGTCTTGGAATATCCTCAACAGTGACGACAAAAGTCTGTTCACTCATTCGCAAACCTCCAAATCTCAGGAGGCGCAAGATTGAAAAAAAAGATAAAAGTAAAAAAGAAAAAGAAAAGCCACATACATTATCACAAACGAACCCAGAAGAACAAGAAAAAGATCAAAGGTTTCCCGAAGCACAAAAGATCGAACTCAAAAAGCAGCCAACCTTCCATGTTGGCGTGCGCCACCCATGAGGAGCAAAGCACCAAGAAGAGCGAAATGCAAAACTCCCTCCCCATTTTCCCAGAACTAACACCGGAGCAGCGATCTTCCCAGATCCAAGAACCAAACCCGCGTCCAACACACCATCACCAAGAACCACCCCGCCGGGAAGCTCCGCCAGCCAGCCCGAATCTCCGGGGGCGGTGGAGGGGGGGGAATCACTCAGCGCGGAGCACCAGCCGTCGGAAAGCCGAGAACCCACGAGAATCCCCAGGCGGAACTTCGATCCAGAAGCATATCACATTACAGGCCAAAAGCACTGCCGAGAGGAGGGGGGCCAAAAAGGGAGGTGGGGGGGGGGGGGGGCAAGACTGAAAATTTACTGGAGAAATCCCAGAAAAATCGCGTTTTTTGCGCTTTCCATTTCGAATGAGCCCAACCCCTTTTCGATCCCTCGCTCCCTCTCTTCTCCCCGTGCAACTTTATCGCCTGCGCGATGAGTGTTCTTGTGGGGAAGAGGGTCTCTCTCTCTCTCTCTCTCTCTCTCTCTCTCTTCTCTTTCTCTCTCTGCCTCCCGGTGTGCTGTGTTGTTTATCTTTTGTTTTTAAGAACCTTTTTTCTCTCTCTACTCTACTCTACTCTTCTTTTTTTTTTTTTTTTTTTTTTTTGAGTGAGTGTGCTGAAGGCGTGCTGTGGAAGAGAGAGAGAGAGAGAGCTGCCCGAGCGGGCCGGGGGGGGCGCTGCCCGCTGCCCCGACGCAGTCAAAACGCGCCCCTCCTCCCGCTATATCGTGGAAAGTGACGTGACCGGGAGATAAACCCCGTTTTCGGTCAAGCGGTGGGCGGGCCCCACTGGGCGCCATGTCAGATTCGGCTCCAAAACAAATTTATATCACCCTCTCTCTCTCTCTCTCTCTCTCTCTCTCCCTTTCGCATTTCGTATCCCCTCTCTCTCTCTCTTTCTCTCTCTACCTCGCTCGCAATAAATTCCTCTCCCCCCGTTTTTGGCTTTTCTTAGGAACCATACCCACCCACCCACCCATCCATGTCACTCCCAAAAATTGACCTCTTGTACACATATTATATATACATATACGTGTGTGTATATATATATATATATGTAACATTAGACATTATTATCTCCACGAATTACAGAGCGAAGGCCATTTATACAAATGAAATGTTCGAAGTTAACCGGTTTATGGGTGATGTGAGGCATTTTGTGATAATTCAACTAGCTCGATCGTTGTGTTTCTTGTGCTCATGATTGTTGATGAATATAAATTAAATTTGAGAAAAAAAGTTCAGGAAACTTAGGAATTGTTTTTTTTTTTTTTTGGTCGGTAGGTAACTTGGGAATTGAAGTGCTGTTTTTCATGATGTCCTTACGAGTCTTTTATTAGGTTATTCTTAGTTCTAGTTTAACTTGTGTATTCTGGGTTGTACACAATTGCATCTAAAGCATCCTGTTGTGGCATCAGATTACGAAGTCAAAACCCTACATCGAAATTAAAAAAAAAAAAAAAATACAAAACGGAGATGAAGAAATCGGAGAAACTTAGATTGCAGCAAGGCGCTGCCAAAAAACTTTCCTTTGAGATAGGACTTATTTTTGGAATACAATACCTCTATAAAGAAACATTTTATTGTTGCACTTCAAAGCACCTTTTTTGGAACAAAATTATTCACATATAGTCTTTGCTCCCTCTCATGCAACATAAACAGTATTTCGCTTGACGGTCAATTGGGTTAATTTGACTAACTTATTGTTTTTTTTTAATCCTCCGCCGAAATCATATGTGTACATAAAATTTTTCAAATATAAAATTCAATCATAGATCATCTCATTAGTTAATATTAAATTCACTAAAATCCTCCGCTTTTTTACTACTAATAATTTCACATGGACTCAAGACATAATAATACGCACCCACTTAATAGATACAAATAAGATGATTTCTTAATACAATGCATGCTTAGAGGTGGATTTTGCCTTGAACCTTTAGATTAACGCTATACATGAGTTCATAGCACTAGCAATGACTAACACTTCTAATGAAGCCTATAACTTATTATACAGATATCAATCGAGTTTTAAGCTTTTCATAATTTTACCAATTTAATTATAAACATTTGCACGAAATTTCAACAAAGTCATTCTTGCCAATTTTTTGCTAGAAATTGCTAACACGACGACATAGGGTTTCGGTGAAAGTTGGTCAAAATGACTATATTAGAATTTCCCACAAGATTTACCTAATCAAGAGTGTTTATTCACAATCGCTTGGTCACTCCAGTTTATAAGCCGTGAGCACTAATTTGATCGAAAATCCAGCCTATCCCGTTATCAATCGAAAACGCAATGACCGGACGTGGGACTCCATCATTTGTGCTGATACCCACTATTCCCGCAACCCACAATGCACCTGAATGCAACCCACGTCCTACATTTCTTGAATGGTCCATGATAGAGTCAACCTTTATACTCTCAAAACATGATCACGAAAGAAACAATGGGAGGCTTTGACCGACACCATTATAATAGAGTAGGAATTTATTCAGATCATCTCTATAAACCAGCAAGAGTCTTCTTCTCTCCCATGATTATCTGCAGGCACTTGATTGCTACCTAAGTGTAATGAATCACAGCATCTTTCTTACTCATATTAAAGCATGACCCTAAACCTTTAATCCTCCACAGTGTTGTTTCGTAGCCAAAAAAAAAAAAAAAAAAAAACAAAACAAAGTAATCGGTCATGGAGTACAACTTCGAAAAAAAAACAAGTCATCAGAAGAGGCGTCACAATTCATGGATTACAATTTCGGAAATTCTAAGTTTACCTTATGCTTTTACTCGTCAAAATAGCAAGAATAAAGGCAATATGCCATGAAAAGATGATGTAACGCGTACTCATCTCTTAAAAAAACACCACCAAGCTCATATAAGAAACCATTAGTTGAGGAAATGGATGAATTCGGTTAAATCATCTCCCGTGTGCCATGAGCATTTACTATCAAGATATTATTTTTACTTTTTGTTAATTTTCGCCGTCTTGAAACATACAGGATAGATCAAATTCGCTATTTCCCTGGTACTACCACAAGCCTCGGCCCTTTGTTGTTAGAGGCAAAGGACGAGACAACCTCGTTCACGAAAGGATGTTTCGCCAATTTCTTGTTCCTAATAGAAAAAGGGCATAGAGGACGAATATTGAGCACCTTTAGACTTGGGAGGACGAGAATGACAACGAGTTTTGCATTTTTGAAATCGAATTTATTCCCTTCTTTTGCTTTGGTCAAAGGTTCTCGCTTTTTGTCGGTACGAAACCTGAACGACTTTTGTTACGCAAAGGAATTCGATGACTCGAAATCCCTCTCAAAGTTCCTGAGCCAATGGAGAATCTTTCGGTTGTCCCTTTATAGATGTATGGCTCTGCGACAGAGAATCTCGTTCTCTCTATTGATTAGCATTTCTTCCTTTTGCAAATCCTTATTTTCGGTTTCAAACGAATATGCGTTTTTATACTCATATTTCTTTTCCTTATTTTTCTCATATCAGCAAACATCTTCTTAAGCATTTCGTGCATATTATTGTATATAAGTTCATAATATACCTCATCTTCATCTACACCCACTTCTGCCATGAAACAGATATTTGCTTAGTTTGTATCCTGATGACTACATTCACATCCCAAGTCACTCTTTGCTTTTAAAGTTTTCTTCCTCTTCCACTGTTTACACAAAAAAATATCAATTCTTTATAATCAACATGAAGTCAATTTGGTTGATTATGGAGCTTGATGGTGAGATCGATATAGTAATAGACGAGTAATGTGACAGTCACCTATGGTTATATAATGCAATTATTGACATATGGTAAGACTAATAGATGACTATGAATAATGATTATCGATGATTATAAAATATAGCTATCAACACACGATGGTGAATGATCGACTAACATTTTGATTCGATGGTGAAACCAAGATGGTCAATGTCATAGTGAATTTGGCTAAGTGCTAGATGCAGGGAAATGAAAAAAAAAGGAGATAAAGTGAGGGAAAATTGTCCAAAAAGTTTTAAACATTTTTATTTTTTGGCAATTGAGTTCAATTGGCCAATTTTGGCTAGAATTTGCTGATATGGATGCCAATGATGCCAAGTGGCATTGCTTGCACTAACGTGGGCAAATTTTAATAATATTTCAATATTTTTGAATTTTTATTACTTTTTTTTCCTTTTTTTCTTTTTGATCTTCTTCTACCTTCGCTGATGGCTATCCTTTGAGCACCGGATAAGGCAAGGTGGGTTGGTCTTGCTTGCCATAGGTGAGGCTCGATCAGTGAGGGCAAGCCCAGACAAGGGGTGCCCTCACACGAGTGAGGGTCAACTAGGCAAGACCTCACCTTGCCCAAGCTAGATTTGGTGAGGCCGGCCCTCATCAAGGCCAGGGGGCCTTGCTTGGTGTCTCCTTCGCCTGGCCGATGCTTGATGAGGCCGCCCTAGCTTGGGCAAGGGCCAACCTTGCCAGATCTAGCCTGGGCGAGGCTAACACTCACTTAGGTGTGGGCAAGCCTCGGCGAGGCCAATGCTCATGGGGGCAAGCCCCAACCTTGCCCAGCTAGTTGACATCCGATGAGGCCGCATGGCCACCTCGCCTAGTTTGGGCAAGGCCGACCCTCGCCAGGCCTTGCTTGGGTAAGCCCACCACTCACCAGGGCTAGCCCTCACCTGACCGGACCTCGCCTATGGCGGGCGAGGCCAACCCGCCTGCCTTGCCATGGCTAGTGGCCGGCAATTGTCTGTGGCTAGAGACCGGCCACTAGCAAAAGGTAGAAGAAGACCAAAAATAATAGGAAAAAAAAGCATAAAAAATAATAAAAATTAGAAATATTAAAATATTACTAAAATTTATCTATATCAATGTCAGTAGTGCCATGTGGCACCTTCGGTGTCCACGTTAACAAATTCCACTAAAATTGGTCAAATGGACTCAACTAGTAAGAAGTGAAAATGTTTAGAATTGAATTGGCAAACTTAAAATATTTAGGTTTAAATGGGCAAAAGTGTAATAAGTTTAAGGCAAAATAGACAATTTTCTCGATGAAGTGAATATGCCAATTGAAGATGAAGATACCAATTGATAGTTAAGTCTAGTGGCACTCAAAGAGTTGTAACTGCTTATTGATAAGGTTAACATGCGATCATGAGGCTTAGAATTGTTGAATCGCAAGTATGACCATGTGTATAGTTCAAACTGCTTATGGGTAGTCATGTTTAGTAGATTATACAAAGCAGTGTGTAATTATTGTAGAAGGATGCACCATAATCAAAAACAAATTCTCTTTGTATTTTTTTATACTTCAAGATATTTCCAATTGCCAGTATTTGTAGTTCTTGTCCTTTGAATTTATTATTCTTCATCCTTGTTACGCAATTCAATTCCTATATGAATCATTACTGAACCTGTTAACAGAAAAAATAATGACAAACCTCTAGCAAAAGATATTTCACTATTTGGGTCAACACTCGATTTAGTCAAACATGTGCGAATTTTGCTTTCTTCCTTTTCAGCAAAGGGCATTCTGGTTTGATGTGGTTGGACTTTCCGCATTTGATGCAAATAGTTTTGCTTCTTTGGATTCGTTCTTTCATTTGGAGTTTCTTCTAGACTCCCTTTTGTTGGATGACATCTTTCCTCTTTAATTATTAATCTTCCTCATTAAGTTTTTAAATTTTTGAGAATGAATATACTTGAAGTACTAAAATTTCTCGTGAAAATGCAATTGAGTTCTAAAAATTTCAAAATATGTCATTAAGTTCTTTCGTTAACTCCGTCTAACTTAGTTATTGATGTGACTTTTTTTTTGTTGTTATTTTCTCTTTTTTACATGGCGTGAACGTAACTAAAGCATGAAGCATAATGCTAAAAAATCTTGTGTTGGTCTGAATTTGATATTTTAACCCACATTTTATTTTAATTAGACTAATGACTAAGCCAAATTAAAAGGAAAAAAAAAGGCAAGCAAGGGGCCTTGCTACCGCTGCCAGCCCTTGCCAAGATCCGGCCGCTCCCACTTGTGGTCAACTAGGGTTGTTAGCCATTGGCTAGGGCTTGGCAGTGAGGGTTGCTTGGTTTTTCCTTTTTTATTTTATTCTTTCAAAATTTAGCTTATTTTTTATTTTAATTTAAATAAAACTTGGGTTTAAAAAAAAAATTGGACCAAAACAACATCATTTTTGCCTCTTCAGGTTTTAGCCACATCACGCTATGTAGGGGTGAGGATGATCCAAGTGGGTGGTTCCCACCTTAGAATCAAGAACAGATCATTGGAAACCGGTTCTGAAAAATTGAAATTGGAAACCGCCTGTTAGATCAATGGATCCACTTGGGAACGGAACCACCTAGGTGGGTTTATGGAACTAGTCAAACCAAGTTTCACGCACTCAATACAACATTTTCTAGTGAGCCAAATTAAAGCAAAAATAAAAATAAATCTTCCCTATCCTTAATTAAAAGATTAATAAAAGATTGGATTCATATTAAAAGTTGAGAGTTAATGGGCGTTAAGCTTGAGAGTCAAGGCCATAAGTGAGAGATACAAAAACAACTCAAACAAGGCTAGAGTGAAAAAAGACGAGCACTTAGTTAATGGATGTTGAGCATCAAATTTGGGAATTTAGGGTTTTTATTTTTCTTAAATTTTTTTGGTTGGAAATTTTTCTTTAAATTTGGATATATTTATATATTATCAATCTGATTTGGATGAGTAGGCAAGCAGTTCCACACCTAAAATCGGAAACTAATCAAATACTCACAGGTTCTGGGCGATTCTCGGTTCTTTTGCACACCTCTAATTTTACATAGGAAAAAATAATAATAAAAAACTATATTGGCATTTTCTGTAAGCTAAGTTGGACCCAAAGCTAATGGAAAGACTTGACTATACCAGTTTGACAAATTTTAGGATTTGATTGCACTTTTTGAAAATTTTAAGATATAATTATACATTCGTGACAATTTTTAGCATTTCTAGTGCATTTATCCCTATTTTTTCTTTTACCAACATTGATATTTCTTTGTTTTGCTCATCGGGATTTAATTGCATATTCATGACAAGTTTTAGGATTTTTAATATACTTATCTTAATTTTTTTTTAACTAATGTTGGCATTTTCTTGTTATGCTTTTCTTCAGATGAAGTTTTATCGACGATAAAAGCAATAAACATTTTATCTTTTTTATTTTCTTTTTCATTGTCGAGTTCTACCGCGTAAGCCATCGTTCTCCCAACTAGTTCCTAGAAAGCCATTGGCTAAATCCCATGGCTTCTTTTTCATTATGCCCAGGGAGGAGAGCCCACTCATAATGTCGGCGAACCGAGGGTGACTTGTCCTTTCTCCCGCCTTCATCTGGAACGATTCGTATTGCTCAACAATGTGTACATCTTTGTTTCTCGCATAGGATCCGTTCTTTCATAAGCGGGCTCCAAGCGATCTTGAATCTCCCGAACTATGGCACAAGGACCCTATTTGATTCAATTTTCCCAAGGGACTTTAGGAAAAATATAAAATATTTTGTTAGTGTCTTAGGGATCTCATTGGCCTAATGTTAGCATTGGAAAGGCTAAAACCCAGGTGAAATTGCTTGAGTTTTAGGGATCTCAAATCTCGTTGTTTGAGGTTGACTTAGGTGGTGATCGAGAGGCGAAGTTGCCACTTGGGTCACTAGACCCAGGCGGTGCTTGAGGTCGCACGACTTCAGGCCGCCTCGCCTGAGGTCGGGTAACTTGAGGTGAGGCTATCCCTAGGGTTGAGCTCTGCTGGATTAATTTTGCTTTAAAAAATTTAATAAAGCCTTTTTGCAAATACAGGTTTTACCAAACAACATTTAAGTCAAAGCTATTTTCCAATGCACTTTAGAGTTATAATTTCCTGAACACGATAGCATTTCGGAAAACTTCTTTAACTCAAAGGTTATTGCATTTTCACAAACTCATATTTCCCCGTGCCGAACTAAATGGGATCGAGATGAGACTCTATTAGACCGAGCAGGAGATAGGGCAATACGTTAAAAATGGAATAGCTTTAGCATTTAATGTAAATCATCTCGTTTGCTCTTTCTGTGAAATCTCGTGTTTGGGAGATGGGAAGTTGAATTTAACACCTCGACAATATACTGCCATAAATATCATAGATATAATACCCATTTCCTTAGTTTAGGTTGATGTCACTTTCTGAGCAAAAGGACATGCCAGTAAAACATCATGTTCAGAAATTAATTTAGCTTACATCTGTATGGTGTCATCATCAAAACACGGTGCACTTTGTCTAATCCTCATGTCTCAGCCACTTATACGCATCCCTCAGTCTCTCAAGTTTGTCTCATTCCTGTTCTTACATGTGCTGGCCAAGGACGTGCCCCCTTTTATTGCATCGTCCAGTCAATATCTCATCAAAAGGCGCCATTTTTATCCATGAAAATTTAATAAAGCTTTTAATGTCATCGCCAGCCCAACTTGTCCCTTTGCCGATTTCCATTCTCAGATAACATGATTGCAGTTGTTGATGTTGGCGTTGACGAGTCCCCCACTTGAGACCACGATCAGGATTGAAAAAGGACGGCGAAATGAGCTTGTTATCGTTGTTCATCTTGAAAATACTCATATCTTAAATAACGCCATAATTCGTAATTTAATCCTTCTCGTTAAATTTGTTCTATGGATGACCTACATCGTAACTCGCTATGAATGGTGATTATCACCACAAGATTTACGTGAGAAATTGAAATGTTTGATCGGTAGACTAAGCGGTTGGAAACCGCCTAATTTCATTGCCAAAGGTTACCCAATGAAAAGCATAGAATCCTTTCGTTTTCGAAGGTGGGGGCAACCATTGGCATGTCCAATTCCTCGCACACGTGCGTTTCAATGTCCCCAGGAGTCAAATCCTGATAGTTAGGTATAAATAAATATAACGAAAAAGGGTGTATGTCAAATTCAATACCAATCAAACCAGCATTTTTGTTTTACCCTTTTTATTTTCATTTGTAAATATTTAAACTATTTATTGTTTAGTTTATAAGATTATTCAGTACCGAGACTTTTCCTTAGATTCATTTTGTTTCATAAAAAAAATGAATAATTTGAATAACATATTCTAAAAATGATTATTTATATCGTTAGAAATAATTAATCAATAAAAAATATTTTCATCGTTGATAACTATATATATGTAAATATCATTATAAATAATAGAAATATATTTCTTTCATTCATTTTTATAGGTAATACAAAAATCATTCTTAGAAAAATTTCTTTATATCCATTTTTGTTCCCGTTTGTATTAAATTATGGATATATGAGATTGCTAGGAGACAATTTAGTAGGTACTGTCCGGGCTCGTCACCCCAAAGCCACTGGGCACTCTCTGCTATTTCGGCCACTATACAAGAGATATTTCTATTGACGGGAGGCTCTTGTGTCATTGCCCTAGAGGTCCAATCTCAAACTAATTGGGAAAATTCATTATCTTTCCAAAATAAAAATAAATAAATAAAAGAGAGAGAAGGAAGAAGAAAAAGAAATTAAGGGAATGAAAATGCCAACGAGTCACAATCCTCATACATTCGTGGGGGGACCCAATTGAAAAGTTAATGGCCTTTTGCAATGATGGGAAGTACCAAAAATGTGGAAAGTGGCATTTCTTGGGTCAAAGGAACTTTATGCATGTGCACCAATCTTGCCGGGCTACATCGCCTGCGCACTGTGTTGACTGGAGTCCCCTTTTGTGCGGTGGGGGAATGAAAAGTGGGCTTTGATTTTCTAGAAGAATTATAGCGTTTTGGGTGTATTTTCACTTGCATTTTTGATATAGATTATTCCCTTTTTTTTTCTCCTCTTTAGTCCCTCGTGGTCGGTTTTGGCACGAGATTAGCCCCCCCTGACATTCGGGCATGCTTTCATTTTGGTCCCTGGCGATCGAAAACAGATGGAGAGCACATCAAGCCCATCACTTTCCTTCTTTTTATACATTGAATTTTGCCCTCTGAAGAGTAGAATATTGCTTCAAGAAAAGCTACCATTAGAATGCAACTGATGTCTCTTTCCACAACGGTCCAAGGAACAGTACGAGGGGCAACGGACAAGGTGACAAAACCAGAAACAGTTCGGTTGCAATAGCTGTGAATCTAGTACATGATGGATGGATGACTCGGATATCCTTCACGACCTGTCCCATCAAGAGAGCCCAAAACAAAAATGCAGCTATAGATGCCATTTTCATGTCATAGCTGGAGGGAAACCATGGACCTATTTAGCAATTTCTCAGGGAAGCATCAGCTTGGCTTATGGAGCGTATCGATAGATTGCAGAGTAAGCCCTTCAGATTTAACCTTGTCCTGCACAATCACAAATCGTCGCCAACTCAAAGACGAGCAAATAATGCAGAATCGATTTAGGTATTGGACGATGCCCAGTTTGAACCCTTCCTTAACCCTCTGCTCTAGCAGACTGGAACTGTTTTCTGAGATCAATGGCATACAAAAGCATGCTAACTTGACCCCAGAGGATCCGTTTTAAAGTGAAGAAACCTGTTGTAAGAGATGATCGGTGTAGACAACCTTCGTTCTCCTCCGAGCAAGGTTTAGCAAGCCTCCTAAATTCTCTCTCTTTGATCCACCTAAACGAATACAAAGAAGAAACCAGCAAGCAGCAGTGCTAGAACTTGGATTATAATGCATTTTTTTTTTTTTTTTATGGTATGCTCAAAATGAATGCAATCGATTAAGGTAGCACTAATATTAGCAGCCCTAATCATGCTAATTCAACGCAAAAACTAAAAAGAAAACTACATAACCTCGACAAAATTGTGCCAAACAAACCATTTGAAGTTTGAAGATTACCAAAGCAACCCCATATATAGTCTAAGAGAAAGTAGTTACTAGTCAAAGTATAGTAGACTACAGTACGAGTTATAAAAGCATTGAAAAGCAATTTTCCTGGAGCCATCTCACACGCGTTTGAATGGCATGAGATTGCATCATCTTACTGAAGATCACGAGTCATCAAAGAACTTGAGGAAAAGGCTCAGCATAAAACAGAACATCTTTCATTTGCTCTATACAAAGCATCTAACGGGATCAAAGAAAACACAGCCCTATCAGACATTATCAGATGACAACTTGACATCCATGTCATCACGTGTTCTCATCATAAGCAAAATGACACAAGCATGCATCCAGATTGAAGCAGGCCTAAACGGTTCACAAGATAGACTCACATATAACTGTATACGCAACACCAAGTATGTGAGGGAGGGACAACAGTTGGTTTATGGCAACAGGTTGTCAATCATGTAGAAAACCGATGGCCAGATGTAAAATTAAGCGTGAATGCAACGGCGACATCCAAAGAATTACCCATACTGTGGAAAAAAAGGATAAATTGACAGCGGTGGATGGCCAATTATAACAATAAAGATGATATGATCGAAGAACAGTCAAGTTACACCATTAAAAAGAAACAATGAATAGCAGCGCAAAGTTTTTAGAACTGATAAAATTTATGGATCATATATTTAAAAGAAATTTCCGGTCCTAATCCAACAGTGTTACATGAGATCAACTGGCATCACATTGGATAGGCAGCAGCGACTAGCCTTTACCTAATTGTAACTAGAAAGGAAATCGAATTATCAAGTATCTACTCTCAACACAGTATTCTCTATTTACCTGAAATAAGGCACACTCCTATGGTTTTCTTTAATAAATAGAGCGACTGTAATGAGCATTTCTGGTGCTGTTGTGTTTCCACTCATTTATTTATTCTGCAGCAGTTTTAGTGTCAATCTGCGAAACACTTCCATTAGCACCTTTCTTACCAAAGCTGCTTCCTGCTGCAAGTTCCCAACATCCTCCTTTTGAGTAACAGCGCTTCCCTTTAAAATCTTCTTCAGCACAGGGCTATCATAGTGGCCCTTCACCATCTGAGACTATGGCCTTTTGGGAAGAAACAAATGCCCAAATGTTTTATAGCTATCAATGTGGAATACACAGTTCCAGGTGATGAAGAAAATATACATACACAAGACTTAAGATGCTCATCCACCCACAGCCAGCTTTGCTGGTATAACAAGACATTTTACAAATAGGCAGTGTACAGCTAATATACAGATTGGATATAAATTCCTTCCAGAGCTCACTCCATCTTATAAAAATTATCACATGCTATGAGTGCTTCGCTTTGAATCTGAGTTAGGATTGGATGATGATGCCTTTTCTATATTTCTCCCTGAAGCAACAGGCGAAACTCCAGAAGTTTGGTGAGATGAAGATGAAGGAGGAGGAACTGAAGCTGTGAATGTCGAGAGTGCGCTAATATTACTACTGACATTGATGCTGCTTCCACCATGGGACCCATCAACTGCTGCCTTCGGAGGAGGTGGCCTCTCAATCTCCATAATCCCTTCAAGCATCTGCACAATTTTCCCCATAGTTGGCCTATGCGATGGGTGTTCTTGGATGCACCAGAAACTAATCTGGATTGCCCTCATTACTTGCTCCATGTTTAAATCTTGATCAGCGCCAAGTAGCCTCTTGTCTATAATGTTCTCAGCATTGCTCTTCTCAAACTCCTCATAAGCCCACATGGAGAATTTCTTATTGTTGGTTTCCATGGAAACATAAAAATTCCTCCTCCCACTCACTATTTCCAACAAGACCATCCCATAACTGTAGACATCTGACTTGGAAGTTATCGGGAGATTTGCAAGCCACTCAGGTGCCAAATACCCTCTTGTGCCTCTCACGCTCGTCAAGGTGCGGTACCGGTGATCCTTTGCGTTTATGAGCTTTGCGAGGCCGAAATCCGACACTTTAGCATTGTGATTTTCATCTAAAAGAATATTCTCAGGTTTTATGTCGCAATGAACAATGCAGTCTCGACATTCCTCATGAAGATATGTGATTCCCCTTGCAGTCCCAAGGGCAATATTAAACCGTTGCTCCCAATTCAAAAACTTCCCCGAATTTTGTTCACTAGTAAAGAGGAAATCATCCAGAGAACCATTTTTCATGAACTCATAGACTAAGAGCCTGTGACGTCCCTCCGAGCAAAAGCCGATCAACCGCACCAAATTCAAATGGTGCGTGCTACTTATGGTTGCCACCTCCATCCTGAATTGCTTCTCCCCTTGTTCAATTCCCTCTAGCTGCTTAACTGCGACAACCGTTCTATTAGTAAGGACTCCTCTATAAACAGCCCCAAATCCTCCGGCACCCAGTTTCTCCTTGAACCCTTTGGTTGCTCTTTGAAGCTCTTTGTATGTGAACTGGACTGGAGCCCCGGAGGCATATTCGAGGAGTGTATACTGAGATGACAATCCACCAAACTTGGTACTATTTCTAAAACACGACCACCACAGACCACCCTCCAAGAGGATTAAACCAAGAACTGTAGCCAAAATCACAACCACTACCACCCAAGCATGAAGTCTCCATCCCTTGTTTTTGCCGGTTCCCTCCAGAGACGATGGGTTCGGAACTACTGGGCCACAAACTTTGACATACGACGTGCTCGGCAGATATGGATTCTCATAACCGCTGACAAAATCCACAGTTTTCAAGTAACAAAGCCCTGTCCCATCGGACAATGAAGTTGAAGCCACGCAAGAACCACTAACAAGGCAGTTCAACCTACATGCCGATATACCCACAAAGAAAACTTGTGAGGACACCTCAGGCGCGTAGGTCAAGAACAAAGCATGATCTAGTTCCAACATCGTCGCACTCCCCGGACAATCCTCTATGTTTACTTTCCTTTTACACCCTTTTCTGCTATCTTTCGGATCGATCGGCTCGAAATTCTGGCTCGGGCACCCGCACGTCGCGCTCGAGTTGTCGTAACTGCAAATACCCAGATTCCCGCAGAACCCGTAGACCATACACTGATCAAGAGCTTCCCACCTCGAGGTCGTAGTCCCACTATTCCTCGCCGAGCTATAAATCCTCAAATTCCCATCAGAATCCAACCTCAGAAACCTCAAAATATCGCTCCCTTCCGCGTAATCACTACTGTAAACTACGATTGCATTACTAGTCAAAGAAGGGGAAGATATGGACAGAATCCCTGTAGACTGCAATACCAGGGTGGGATCTGTCAGATTCGCCTGGGTCGACGAATTCACCCCTTGATTCCAATACTGAATACTATTATTCCACCAGAGGGACAAATTCCCGATGCTCGAGATATTGAAGGAGTAGAGCCCACTCGCAGGGTCTGACCGACCGTGATATTCTGCGAGGGGACGATCGTGTCCGTCGGGTGATCGAACGACGACCAGACCGAAGCCGTGCCGTTCCCGAGCACCAGGTTGCCGGAATCATCAAGAGCAGCCGAGGTCACCCCCTTGCCGGCCGTGTTGGACTGCCACACGGTGGAGCCCGACCCGTTGACGAGCCGGAGGTTGCCGTCGGAGAGGAACTGGAGGGACCCGGAGGAGTCGACGGCGGAGACGGTGGACCAGACGGCGTTGGCGGGGCCCCCGCCGCCGTAGGTGATGGCGGCGACGAAGGCGGAAGGGTCGGCGGGGGCGGCGACGAAGCTGAGGGAGAAGGACTGGTTGGGGGAGGGCCAGGACCCGTTGAGGTCGGAGGCGGAGAGGGTCGAGCCGAGGGAGACCTGGGCAGAGACCGACGACGGACGGAGGAAGAGGAGCGGGAGGAGCAGGAAGAGGAGGAGGGGAAACTGAGCCGCGGCGGCGGCGGCGGAGGACATCGGTCGCCGCGCTCCGGTCATCGGACGGGGCGGCGGAGGAGCATGCGCAAGTGGTGCTCTCGTTGGTGGGCTGCGGGTCGTCTCTGCTCTTCTGCGGCTTCTGCGGAAGGGAAGACAATGGACGAGGAAAGACGGGCGGCCAGGGGAAAGACGTGGTCCAACTTTGGCTTGGCGTTCGGTCCGCCCCGGCTGTCACGGCACGAGAAAAGTCCACCGGCGACTTTTCTATTGCTTTCTTTATTTTGTTTCTTAATTTTGTTTTTTGTTCTTGGTTTTTTTATTTATTTTACCTGCAAATGATTAGATAAATTGAACTTTGTATTTCATTAGATTAAAGTTGGTCTTGCAACTATTTATTTAAGCATTGGCCAGGTGTCATATGTGTCGTATTGCTCCGTAAAATTTGGGGATTTGAATTTGAGTTGAAAGATTTCTTATGAGTATTTAATATTCGAAGACTTGGATTCCCTTAATAATGAAAAAAGTGTATTATGCTTTAATCTGACTAGATTTTGATAATGATTCGCTCAAGGTCAAGCGCCTTGACCATTCAACCATTATGACTTAGTGGATCGTAGAGAATACTAGGTTTTTGGCATGCTTCATTAATTGAAGAAAATATTAGGTTTTAGCTAACAAGCTGTACTTCATTGACTGTTTAGTTACATGTGCAACCTCACCTTGACTGTTTAGTTACATGTGCAACCTCACCATGGATTAGAAATCAGAGCTCCCAGAGGTGTCCTCTGTGTTTTGTTGTTTGTTTATAGTGACGGTGGATTCAATGGAAGCATGCCTTATTCTCTCAATTGGTATAGTATTTTTTTTTTTCTTGCTAACGGTAAGCCCACTAGTTATTTTATATTTAGGTGATTTCGAGATTCATATGAGAATTCAAATGAAACCTTTTAAGAACTTACTTAAGTTAGACTTACCAAAAAAAGAAAAAAATTTACTTAAGTTAGAAAAGTCATTATGATTAGGTAATCGTGGTCACTATCATTGATAATTTTTTGATTTTTTTCTCTTTAATAGCGAATCAAGCTGGAGCAAAAGGGTTTTTAAGGCTTACAGCCGGACCATGCCCCTTTGAACATTCTCCTCCACGCGCTTTGCTTGGGAAATGAGGGGAAGTGGGGAATGAAAATTTGGACGGAAAGTGAACAAATATTACATTTTTCGTCGTCTGCACTTCTCCAATCTCCGCTTTGCCACCAACTCGCCAAGCCCTGCTACTCCTCATCCTGGTGCTGCTCCTCCGCGATGAGGGCATCGTCTATCTTCTAGCGCAAGTTTATGCACAAGATCGACATGGGCTGCCACAAGGACCTCCTTGGTATGGTCTGCTGGGGCCACCTAATTAACATCGCAAAGCCACTTGCTGCCTCCGCCTCCAGCGATAACATCTACTTGGTCCATGAGTTTGTTGACTGCGCTAGCCTCTCCGGTTGGATGTGGAACCCTTAAAATGCCCGATTTCACTGTCCTCCGGACTTGGATATTAAGGATGCAAATTGCCGCCTGTGTTGCGCACGGCCTCAATTACGTTCACAACAACACCGACTTTGATATGATCCTTGTCCATAACCACATCAAGATTAACAGCATTGTGATTACGGAGTCATCATTTGAAGCCAAGATCTGCCACTTTGGACTGCTTAGCTGTGCGACGTGGTGGACGAGAATGATGTGATTTTTTAGAGCAGATGGATTTGGCGAAGGGCCTCCACAAGATCAAGATCAAGGAGGAGGGGGTTGAAAATTTTATGCTGTTTATCAAATGATTTTGTATTTTGGAAACAAAAATTCTGTTTTGTTATCAAATATGATTAAATGTTTAGAAACTCATTTAGGAAATAGAAAAAGAAAAATATATTTCTGGCCATAAATTCTTCTTAGGAACAGGATGATTATCATTTGCGACCTAGGTATTTGGCCTTTTAGAATGCGAAGATTTTTCAAATTCCTTTTTTTTTTAGATATTTTAGAATGTGTTTTTTTTTTCTTTATAATGAAATTGATCAAGATTTCTTGCAATTATTTTTGAGTTCACTATAAAGAAAAAGCTATCTCAAAATTGTTTTTAAATTTTTTTTTGTTTTTAATTTAAACCTCATCTTGTAATCTTATATCCTGATATTACTAGAGCATATAAATTCAGTTAGATCTAAGCGTTGCCTTAAAATTCACACAACTGTACCACTTCTTTTAATTATTTTCCCTTTTCTTTTTTCTCGTTCTTTAATTTTGTAAATGTACCGTATATTCATTGCACTTTTTATATTTAAATATTAATAGAATAACGTGTCTCTTCGTTTATATTAATTAATCGATATTTATTTAACTATATAGTTTGAGACGAAAATTCCAAATAAGGATCCAAGCTATTTGTTCAAATAAGGATTTGAAATAGACATTGTTTCACATAAAGACTAAAAGTTGCTAGCTCAATCTCAAAATTAAGGACCTCAGCTTGCTAGCCAAGCCAAATGTTCTTTGGTTGGTGAGCAACATTTCAAGCGATTGGAACTTATTTGATGTTTGTTTCTCAAGAATTTGTGGTGTGGTCTTGTTGCTGGGAGAGTTGAGCACGACTCATTATGCCTTTGTTTGCTCCTCGATCAAATGAATGTGATGCATTCGACAAAATGCATAGTGGCATGATTAAAAAACCGAAAACATGTCGACATAGAATGCTTGTTTTCAATTGATTTGTTAAGAATTTAGATTCAATTCCAATCACATTTCGTTGTATTCGAATCTACATGTCAATTTTTTCTGGTGTTTTCATTGTCTGTTTTGCATATTTCTCGTGAAGTTTTATGACATTCACTATAGGAAATGGTTGAGATCAATGTCATGCTTATGGATTCTCTGGAAACATGATAGTTTCCTTTTGCATCTTCATCTCGAATTATGTCAGTATATCATGGTCGTAGGTTAACATTTGAAAAATGGTAATGGCCGGAGTTGAAGGCTGCTGGCCATGTTCTTGTGATTGGTGATGATCGGAGGTTGACGGTGACGATAAAAATGGCACTTACAAAATCATATCCACTGTTAATGCTAGCCACGTCAAGTCTAATTTCTTATTTAGTAATTTGTCTGAGTTTTCCCGACCATAAACCTTCCGATCATCGCATCCGAACATCGAATAGCAAGAATTTCTAGTTCCTGTTGAGCCATTGACCTTCATTTTTTCTGTCATTCCCTAAAAGAACATGTTAAATTGAAGTACCGAATCTCGCCATCACGGAAGTTTCAGTGGTCTACATTTGCCTTGCTTCAATGCACAAGGACGACGAGAGGATTATAAGTGTTTATGAGATGAGTAGAACCCAGGGATCGAACCAACTCCCGTTGTCCAAAAGATGAATAAAATGCGAAGGGGAAATGTAAAACTATATTGAACATCTAATGGGCCCCGCCCAAGGGCCCAAATCTTTGGGCCCGATATCTGCATTAGCCAACTTCAAGTGCTCAATTTTCAGCCCAGACCGATGATGACCAACTACGAGCGAGACTGAAACCAGGAGGGGTGGATGATTCTGAACTCTTGGAGCTCCACTGAAGCTTCTCCCTGCTTGGCACGATCACTTGGTGAGCTCGATGGTCGATTTAATTTATCTGGGTCCATTGAATTTAGCAGATTTTCTCGTGGGTCCCTCATCAATCGATTAAATGTTCCGTATCCTTTTTCTTTTGGTATTTTTTTTGGCCATCTTTACGGTTCATTTTTCGCTCGAATCATCGGAGTCGAGGCGTAGACAATGCGTGCACGGGCCCGAGGTGTAATGGAATGCCGGGGCTTTTCTTTTGTTTTCTTTTTTTCTTTTTGTGGGATATTCGAAGAGATGGACATTCTTGAAATGCAGGAAATGGTTGGGCATGCCGGCATTGAGGCAGATGGGAATTGGAAGTTGCGGAGCGTGATATCTTAGGGATGCCATCGCTAGTTTGGCTTCAGTTTTTTGCACATAATGTCGTCTAGTTGTTATAGGCTCACCAACACCTACGTGGTTTGTCCTTGATCCATAAACTGGGGAAGGTGGGGTATACCGCTCAAATATCATGTCATGACATCTTGAATTAACTCATTCGAATTATTGTTTGCTTTGGCCTGTCTCATTTCGAATTTCATGATTTTGTCTTTTGGCATACATGCAAACACTTCCCGAGATGGTTAACTATTCTAGTAGTGCTGTAACCTACGCATTCTTTACTTTGGAGGTCCAAAGTAAAGTTTGACATTCTATCAAAAGGTGCATTTGTAGTTAATTTTAGTATTCACGTATATATTTTAAAATCGTTCTCTTCTTGTTCGATGCATAATTCGATTCATTTCTACTTCATTTGCCATCCTTGATAGAAGCCGCTCCTTATCTAGGCCTTTTTGGAGGCCCCAATCACCTCCTTGTTGAACTGGATCCTTGAAAATCAACTATTGGAAAAGCTCATCCTGCTTCCAGCCGTAGCTCCAGGCCAGTGATGTGAAGCTTGCAAAGTCAAAGATATCCACGTCAGTCTACACGTCATCCGGCAACACACTACGGATTGATCTCGGTCCAATCCATTTACTCTGGTCACCTGGCTCTCTAATAGGTGTGGTTGGCTATGGTTATGGAAAGACATTGTTGCCAGGACACAAGGTTGGTGTTGGTGCGAGAAATTACAAGTTTTCGTTTACGATGTTTATG
Source organism: Eucalyptus decipiens (assembly GCA_014182575.1). Taxonomy (NCBI): domain Eukaryota; kingdom Viridiplantae; phylum Streptophyta; class Magnoliopsida; order Myrtales; family Myrtaceae; genus Eucalyptus; species Eucalyptus decipiens. The sequence goes on from CM024614.1 coordinate 51,117,552, forward strand.
CTACGTAGAACCAGGCTTGAATAGAACCTAGACCAAGTAAGAGGATAAACAATAATTCTTCCTATACGGATCTTTGTCGATTCAAAAATGGGTTAATGGGTCCCGCAAGCTGCAGCTGCACTCCTCTTTTCCACATTCTTCTAGGTGTAAAAAGATTGCTTAGGAAATAGAGACGAGCACTATAAATACACAATCACCCGAATGGTTTCGACATCGAAGTCTAGAGAGAGAGAGAGAGGACCTCCATCGCACTTGAGTTGAGAAGGGAAAGAAACAAAACTGAAATGGGGTCGCAGGAAAGTATTATGATGTTACTTTGCTTGGTTCTTGTGAGCAGAGAGCTCCTCTGCAATGCTCAAGGCAAGGTCCATTATTACGATTTCGTAGTAAGACTCTTTATCGTTCACCTTTCTTTTAGTTTTTATTTTAACATTTTTTAGCCTCAATGATCACAATCAAGAGATGCCACATTTTTTTAAGCTCTTTTAGATAGAAAGATGATTTTTTTTTTTTTTCTGAATAAGATGTCATCTCTATAGAGATAGCGCGTCTAGACTAGTGTAATCTACTTAATCAATCCGAACACTCAAAATACATGTGCCATCTTCAAACAGGACAATGACGAAAGTAAAATGATTGATTCATTAAGTTGATTCAAAAAGAGATTTGACGTGCTTTTGTTGTGTGTTTATAGATTCGTCGGTTGGGTTCGTCACATCGCTTTTTAAACGAATTTTGTACTTTCATGTCTATATTTATGGATAGATCAGTCTATCATAAGATTTCGGCTTTCCGTAACTGTTTCACTATCTTAAGTTTTAAATTTTCAATGATGTCCCAAGAAAATCTCTCAAAAATTCATTTAGAGCAGCTATTATTCCAAAATTTCCAGAAGTTTTGCTCCATATTGAAGACTCTTTAATTGGCAAACCTAGGGTTGTCAACACGTCATTGGGGAAAAATAAAAAAATCTATTCAATACTATACTAACCAATATTATTTATAAAATTAGTAAAAAACTCTCAGTTTAGTGTCTTAATATAATTATCGGAATAAGCCAAAACCCAACTTGGAATTCAAATTGACGACTTTTCTTCCATAGTGCCTTTCAATCTCAAATGGTCAAGTCACATGAAAACCCATGTTGCTAAAAAAGGGAAATGAATAATTTTCATAACATAAAAAAGGAGAAGTGCCGCTTTCTGTCCAATTTGTTGTTCCAAGTTTGATTCCTAAAAAACTTAAGACATATTTTTCATGGACTAATGAAAATGGTAGAAAAAGAAATTCGAATGTGGAGTAGCTTGGATTCATTTGCAGACGTATAATTCTATATCTGTTAAACCCTAATCGGTTGAACTATGGGATGAAAACATGCAGCTGAAGGAGGCCAACTTCGCGAGGCCATGTAGCACGAAGAGCGTGTTGACAGTCAACGGCAGCTTTCCTGGGCCGGAGATTCGAGTTCACAAGGGAGACACCGTCTTTGTCAATGTTCACAACCGTGGATAATACGGCATTACCATTCGTTGGTACGTGAAATTGACTCATTTGATTCTACCAACCTGCGAATCAATCACACACGGAACCATTCATGGAAATTTTCTTTGGACAGTCAAACTAATTGATCATGGATGACATAATCACTTTTGATCCATTTCTTCTCTGTCATCTTGGTCCAAATCAGGTGACCTGACTTTTGTATTTTGAGATTGATTCTAACATTAGCCTGTGAAGTAATTGCTCATCTATTGTCATATTCGTCTCAAGTTTTCATGGTTATTTCGCCACATAGAAAGATCTAGCGCATACTTGTGTGATTAATATTAATTTTAGGTAGGATCCACTGGATTTGAGGGTTTGTCAATGATGAAATTACATGTATATGTTGCACTCCGGATTATTTTTATTGACCATTATAGAAACTGTCACTATTTGTTCTCGAAATGGAGTTTTGATGTCCAGCTACATTGGCTTGATCAAGGGTTTTGTATGGGTCATCCACCGAGACTCCCCACGAGGAAAACCAAACAGATCAAACAGCCAGCACATAATTGTCGAATGGGACCTGGTCAAGTGTTAGCTGTGACTGCAAATGGGTGAATTTATTTGCCGCTATTAAAGGTTGCTTCTCTCTAACTTCGTTTACCAGGCATGGGGTCAGAGAACCGAGAAATCCGTGGTCAGATGGACTAGAAAACATCAGAGTACCCTATCCAGCCCAGAACTGGCTTTCTGCAGTAAATCAATTTTACAACCGAAGAAAAAACGTTGTGGTGGCATGCTCACAGTGACTGGTCACAAGCCACTGTCCACGGTGCCATCATCATTTTACAGCTATTGGTACCTCTTATCCGTATCCCAGGCCTCATGCTGAAGATACCATAGTTCTTGGTATACCCCCTTTTACCTTGTTCTTTCATAACTTAGTCTATCTCTACCACAGTAGTTAACACTCAAATCCAGGTTTAAGCCACGAGTAAATAGTCATGGTACTTCCTGGTACACTTCCATTTGGGTCCCCTGAATTTCAATTTTTTGTCCTCCTATCGATTCTCGAGCGAATTATCGATAGAAAGTTTAGTGTTTTGGTTGATAGAAACTAAAGTTTAGTGACCCTAAATTACATTGATGACCCACCAAGCAAGTCACCTCGCTCAATTTTCACTTTCTTATGATTTTTTCTTTGATGCAATGGCAAAGACATAACACCTTTACAATCAATGGATGTTGGCAGCATCGTGGTTCAAAGGCGATGTTATGGCTATAATCGAGGAGGCCATCACAACTGGTGGGGATCCTAATACATTGGATGCTTTCACAAACAATAGCCAACCTGGAGATCTCTATAATTGTTCTAGCAGTAAGAAATTATTATCTATTGATTTATCCAGGAGTATTAAAAGTGTTTACTAATTTCATACTGACTGCAAATGGATTTACATAGCTAGTCCTTTTCTTAATTTGTAGATAGCACATTTCGTCTAATGGTCGATTATGGCAAGACATAGCTCCTTCGAATAGTTAATGTTTGATGAATGAAGAGATGTTTTCGGGATTGCGAACCACAGTCTTACGGTTGTTGGGATGGATGCTGCATAGTTGAAGCCCATAAAGACTAGCTACATTATGATCACTCCGGGGCAGACGATGGATGTCCTACCGACGGCGAACTAGGAGCAAAGCCACTATTACAAGGCCGGAAGCCCGTTTGCCGATACCACGGCCTCATTTGACAACACCACAACCGCAGCGATTCTTCAATACAGAGGCACTACCAGCCTAGAACGACGAGTACGCTGCCATGAACTTCACAGTCCGGTTCCGGAGCCTGGCAAGCGGAGCTCATCCGGCCAATGTCCTGAAGGAGATCAACAAGAGGATTTTCATTACTGTCTCCGTGAATCAGATATATTGCTCTAATGCATCGTGTGCAGGACCAAATGGGAATAGACTAGCTGCAAGCTTGAATAACATAAGTTTCCAGACACCAAAGATCGACATACTTCAAGCCTACTACTGGTATTGACTAACTTGATTAGGGCTAATTGTGCTTATCTTTTGAGAATAACTACCCAACCATCTTTCTGGTAATTAGTTGATAATTAGTGTATTGGATTATCGAGCAGGAGCTTGCCTGGAGTTTACAATGCTACCTTCCCGGACAAACCACATACTTCTTCAATTTCACAGAAGATGTCAGCAACATCTCGCTGTACCCATATCTGGATACGGCGGTGAAGATGTTAGATTACTGTGCCGCCGTTGAAATCATATTCCAAGGGACTAACCTTGGCGCCCCTGAGAACCATCCGATGCACCATCACGGCTGCAGCTTCTACGTGGTTGGGATGGGATGGGGGAATTTCGACAATAATACCGATCTGAAGACGTATAACCTCGTCGACCCACCTGAGGTGAACACGTTCGGAGTTCCTAAAAGTGGACGGCTTATAATTAGATTCATTGCGGACAATCCTGGTAAGCTCACGATCCTTTCGATAATACTATTCATAAGATCTCCGTCTTGTATTTTCGTGCATTGATGTTGTCTGTTCGTACCGATTGGTGGGGCTATAACGTGAGGAATCGAATTCGCAGGCGTATGGTTCCAACACTGTCATCTGGAAAGACATACAACCTGGGGGATGGACACCGTGCTCGTCGTGAAGAACGGCAACACTGGTTGATCTGCATGCGGCTGCCGCCTCAATATATGCCTCCTTTTATCAACGCCCCTTTTGATTTCCTGTAAATTTAATTGGCAAAAGAACAAAGTGCAAAAACTTGGCACAAATGAACACTTAAATGTCAAAACTTACGAAATGAACATTTAAATGCCACTTTTTTTTTAAAAATGAAAAATGTGATACTTGAGTGTCACATTTTGCGAATCTCGCCAGAAATTCTATGTGGCAATTTTTTATTAATTTTCTTGCTTATATGGCTTGTCGGAAGGTTGACTCAGCAAAACACACACAAAAACAACGTCATTTTGGTATAATTCGAATTTTGATATAAAAATTAATTAAATTAAATTTAAAACAAATTAATTAATTAAAAAAAAAAAAGCAGGGGGAGGAGGAGGGAGGCGGTTGGCGGCGAGGGTCGTCGGAAAAGTGGGGAGGGTCGCTTGGGGCTACCAAGCCTTAGCCGGGGCTCGGCAACAAAAGCTGACTGGCGGCAAGGACTAACGACCCTCGCCGGATTTGGGGGAGCGATGGCAGCTAGGAGTGATCGGGTCCAGGGTGGGTAGGATCTAGACCTGGACCCTGTTCCCGACCCACTCTGTTTTTCCAGTCCGGGAACAGAGTTAACCCTGTTTATATTGGAACCTGTTTTGCAAAATTTTTCTGTTTTCACCATTCTCACAGGACCTTGAAACAGCTCAATAACAAAGATGTGAATGGCGGACAGAAAATAAGAAACACAAGTAATGAAAACAACTAAATGCAGAGAGTCCATAGTTAATGATTATGGCCTTGTCAACCACTGTTAGTGAGCTTCTATTTCGAGAGGCAAGCTCTCACTCGATCACCAGCCACACCTCATACACAGCAATGACACATCAGAGTGATATGGACAAGGGAAAATGAGATATAATAGAGAAATCTTAGCATACAAGCAACGATTCCAACACTGAACTCCGTTCGTATAGAAGACTCAACTCAAACCAGAGAAATCAAGACGCAATTTCCAACATGAGAATCATAACGCCAATTCAATAACAAATGAGCATTGTATTCCAACTCAACCGGCCACAGTGAGATTTCATAAGTCAAGAATAAGTTGAGTTGATGCAATACGACTTTCGGCTCAATGATCTACTAGAAACACATCCGGATCTGGTTCTAGCATTTCATCAAACACGTGATATGCATTTCCATCAAGGAGTTTATACAAGAATATGAATCAACGATTCACTTTTAGAACCATATAATCCTTGTTTTCACCATCTCCCAATCCAGATTTATCATTCTACATCTAGCAAAACCAAGTCAACCCACGAGAACACCAGCAAAATTCACTAAGTAAGAAGCCCGCGGCATGAATCGTCGTCTCGTTAGGCAGGGAACAGATACCAACGGCCTAAAGAGGGGGCTCGACTTCGTACCTGTAGGCTCTGTCGCCGGTGTGGGCGGCGAGGATGGCCCGGACTAGGAAAAGAAAACGGGTACAAATGCAAATCAGAAATGACGCTGCCAGCAATTGGGTTGGAGGCAGGATTCACAAACAAGGATTTAGCAAGATCTTGAATTACAGAAAATCAGCACGAAGACTTCTTCACCCGTTAGATTAAAACACTGGAAGATCTTGAATTCGGAAGCGGCAGCACACGACGCCCGACAAAAAAAGCGGGTACGACTCAAAAACCAATCGGCCTATTGACCAAGTACCTGGAGATGCTGCAAGATGGAATCAAGAACTCATAACAAAGCCACCCAGCAACAATCCCAAGAATCTACAAGAGTCCAAACAGAGAGAGAGAGAGAGAAGTACGAGTCAACAAGAAGGGAAGGGAAGGAGACTTCGGGTTGTCGATGAAGGGAAAATGCGAAGTGTTGGATGGAAGGAGGAGGAAAGAGACGCGCTTAAGCCATGCCAACGCCAAGCACTCCTCGTTTGAAAACCGAAACTCGCAAGGAAATTGCAGGCCGGCACTGATCTAGAGGACGGAGATGAAGCCGGTGTATGATGAGTCAAGCTTGGACCCGAGGGCGACGGAGTCGAAGCCCACCTTGCCACCTTGGAGGTCGGTGATGTTGACGAAGCCGGTGTCGCGGGAGGAAGGCGACGGTGGGCGCAACTTAAGAAGTGAGAGCTTGAGAAGTTGAGAGTAAAGATAGAAAGAAACAAATTAGGGTTTTGTCTTAAAAATCGGTTCTCAAATCGGTTCCCAAACCAGTCCGGTCGATCTGGTTCCCGGGTGGGTATTCCCTCGGAATCGGTTCCCGGACCGATTCAAACAGGGTCTAAACTTTGGGAACCGGTTCCCGACCCTGTTTTCCGAGTGGGCAGATCCGGGAACCGGGTTGACCCGGTCCAGTTGCACACCCCTAATGGCAGCCCTTAGCTAGGCCGGATGAAGGTCGGCAACCCTCGCCGAATTTGGGGGAGGGCTGTGACCCTTGCCCCAGATCTGGGTTAGGGCACACAAGCCCTCATTGCCAGTTGGCTAGGGTTGCCAAGCCTCGGCCTAGGCTCGGCAGCCCTGGCCGACCCTCCTACACCTTTTTGGCGATGGCGGGGAGGCGGTGGCGGTGGCAAGGGCTGAGCCCTTAGTCATCGGCCGCTTCCCTTCTCCTTCTCCTCCCCCCTTTTTTTAATAAATTAAATAATAATTTTTTTTAATTTAATTTATTTAATTATTATTTTAATTATTTACTACGTTAGCACCAAAATGATGTCGTTTTGGTGCTGTTTAGCCACATCAACATGCAAAACAATGTCATTTTGCATTAAGCTCGCCAGAAAATTGCCATGTTAGTGTTTTGGTTAGATTTTCTCACCATTAGCACTTAATTGATCAATTTTGCTCAAATTTTAGCATTTAAATGTCACTTTCGTAACTTTTGGCATTTAAATATTCATTTGTGACAACTTTTGGCAATTTAGGTGTCCTGGTGTCAAATTTAATCCCTATTCCCGTGTTCAGTATGGTTAAGAGGGTGTTCTCCTCTTTGCGATGTCACTAGGATTTTCTTGGGAATTGATGGTTGCTTAAATACAGCTCCCCATAGTCTCATTGTGAAATCTGTTTACTATAAAGCCTAATTTCCTAGATTTTTAAACAAGCAAGACTCACGAGAGCCACTAGATTGAGCACCGGTGATGTCGTATCCGGTCAAATCTGGGTAATGGATTGAAGTAGGTAGCCCTGGACCAATCGTAGGTAGGCCCAACTACCACACTACACGTATAGGCGCAAACCCCCTCATTACCGTTCGTGGGACTCTCACCCGCATACAACTCCTAAATCTATGCCGAGCCTTTTCTTTAACCTCAGTCGACCCTCGACAAACCATGGACTGGGCTGATTTTGATGTAGTTTTAGCTGCATCTTGTCTGGACCACCGGTTGGCAATCAGATAATGAATGGGGCTATGTCCTCTGTCGGTTCATCGCCATTTCTGGTCGGGGTTATTAAGATCGAGCAGCAACTTATGCTACTTCATAGACCAGGATTCTGTACTTTCGAAAGGTAAATTAAAGCCTCACTATATAGTGCCTCCTTATCGTTAGCATAGTTATTTATATGAGACACCTTTGTTATGAGATCAAAGTAATTTGAACAATGTTTTCCCCCTCTTTTTTTACGATTTCACTATTTTCTTGTCGAGAGATAGGAGATTTCATTAAGAATGAAGCTTAAAACGGAGTCCATAGAAAATCGGCAATCGGCTGCCAAAACCCTATCACAGGAACTACAAACAAAATACTGTTCTGCTACCACCATAAAGGAAAAAAAATTGTCCAAAAAAAAGATCATAAACTTATTATACATTGATCAATGTAATTCTACACTTTTTAATTCGACCAATTAAGATATAATTTGTTTACGAAGACAAACAATCTTTGCTTGCTAAAATAAATTAACTGAAAATATTCTTTTCATCCAAAAAAAATAAGATATAAATTATTATCGATAATAAAAATAAATTTTATTATTGAATTATTTCAAGTAATATAAATAATTATTTTTTAGAGAAACATTCCCTATTAATATAAATATTTTCATATGAAGTGTGCTGCTTCCTTGAAACATGTCCTTTTTTTCAATATTCAAAATAAGTTAATATGCACTTTTTACCATTTTTAGTGATTTTACCTAGCGTTGCTCATGCACCAAGAGTTCAACATACATGTGGCCGTACCTAGTGATCTGGAGCCCCTTGCCCGTACCATGCGTGGCTCTGCAAACGTACACGGAAGATCCTTCAATATCTATGGTATTAAATTGGGAAAAATTTCAAAAAGGACTTGAAGTACATTAATTTTCTTAAATAAAAGCATAAACAAAATTTCAAATAATGACCTCAATAGTTGGCTGATTAAATATTCCGGCCAATCAAAGATATTTTTGTTAAAAGATGACTTTAATTTTTTTTTCTCCTTTCTCTTTTCTGTTTTCTTTTTTTTATTTCTTTAGTCTTTTTGGTGATCCACACCCAAGATCTAGCGATGCAACCTTAGCCCAAATTTGGCAAGATCAGCCCTCTTTTGTGGATTTAAAGGCGGCCTTACCTAGGTGAGGCCATCCCTCACTAACTATTGGCAGTGGCCTCTCTTATGGCCAATGAGGACAGTCTTGCCTAGGGCAAGGGCAACCCTTGTCCAGCTCTCTTCGGGCATCTTGGTGATTGGGACTAGCCATAAATAAAGAAAAAGAGAAAACCAAAAAAAAAGAAAGAAAGAAAGAAATAAAGGAATTAAGAAAAAAATTCAAAAAAGATAAATGATGAAAATGCCATCTATCAATTGAAAAGCTAACACCTTCTTTAAAATTAATATAACCACTTTAAATCCTTAATTGAAATAAAATTCACTTCAAGCTCTGATTTAAGAAAATGATGGCACTTCAAATTTTTTTAAGCCTTTATTTGAGAATATGAGGGTACTTTAGGCCTTTATTTGAAAAATTTCCTTAATATTATTATCATATTTCAAAATGCCCTCATATATGAGAGAGAGAGAGAGAGAGAGAGAGAGAGAGAGTTATGAAGGAGCGAGCCGTTTCTATACCTGACGTAGTTCGATATCAGTGACAGAATAGGGATTGAAACGCGAGGGGGCAAAATGGGTCCTTCTCTGTGCGAGCTCCGATGGCTTCATGCTCTGCTGGGTGCATTGTTGTTGCTCCTCCCTCTGGCTCAAGGCGAGGACCATCACTACACCGTCGTCGTAAGTTTGAGCTTTTCGCTTGTTCTTTACTTGTCCTTTTTGCAGCTTGTTTTCGGTGTGATCATTGCCATTTGTTCTGCTTTTGTCTATTGCTGATGTTTAATGATGTTTGTGCGCGTGTGTAGCTGAGAGAGACCAACTTCACGAGGCTGTGCACAATGAAGAGCGTGTTGACGGTGAACGACAGCTTTCTGGGGCCGGCATCGTCCGTCCGCACGGGAGACACGGCCTACGTGAATGTCACCAATGAAAGGTACTATGGAGTCACCATTCACTGGTAAAAGTATCAATCTCTCTTGCACGTGCGTGCACACAGAGAAATATAATATATATTATTCTTATCGAACATGGAAAATCAGGCCTTGTTCTGTTTTACAAGTCAAATGCAAATGTGTCGAGAGTTTGGTGGTAGAAGGATTTCTCTTTGGTCTAGTGTGCTAAGTATTATGATGAACATGTGAAATATCTTAGAAAACTTTCACACCGAAAAAATTGATGTGGTATTGAGTAATTTATATATCATAGTTGGCCATAACTTCATTGGCTTAAAGCTTTTGAGGAAAGTGAGTTCAATTGGATATATTGATAGGTTCGGACTTGAACTCTCTTATGACGATCATTTCAAATGAAAGTATTGGATTTCTACTACACTCATAACAATAACCATGTGAGTTGCAGTATAGCAATGTAGGCCCAATGACAAACTTCATGGTTTGGTCCGAAAAAAGAGAGGATGAAGTTCAACGTTAGAGATGTCATGGTTAGAAAATGTGAGAGGATGAAGGTCAGCATTAGAGATTCAACAAAAAATAAATTGATAGAGAAGGATACTTAAATTGATGGGTCTCACTCAAATTTTTCTTGGGCTAGAGTAAATACCGTGAGGAAAAGTTTGATTGATCTTGAAGGTACAGCAGTCGATTATAGTTCTTCAATATTTCAATGCATAATCATGATCATTGTCTTTAGAGCATAACTCGACTCATTTTTCATAATAGTGGATTTGTATGTGATTATTTATCTTATCCTTCTATCATAAAACTTCTCGCTCTATCTGATTTTATCCATTTCCCTTCTTAGGATTTTCACCCTCATCTGTTTTTCGTTAAACATTTCTCCCTTGTCTAACACAGATGTGTATCTAATCTTCTCCCCCTTTTTGGTATAATAAACAAAGCAATAAAGAAGTGAGTGAGAGAAACAAACGGGGACCATTTGCATGTGCGTAATATTTAAAGAAACAAATCTATTGATATTGAAGGAAAATAAATTTATAGTTACTAAATTAAAATGTTTATGACTAAATTGACACCAATAAAATGTTTAAAACTAAATTGGAAAAAAATGTAATAAATTTAAGACTTTTTCTAAACTTTTCTCAACAAATAAGTGAAGTGATGCGAAGACATAGCCTACAATCCTCAAACACAAAAAAACGAAATTCACTACTCGTAGAAATAGCATGACCATTTCCAATGAATCTGTTGTTTGTGGACAGACTTGTTTAATACCTGCTTCGATGAAGCGATCCTTGAGATTAGAGGGTTTGAGAATGTAAGATTTTTAGAAAGCTTTTAGGATGATAGAGGAGTTAGGATAAGACTATATCACATTTGAATCAATGGAGTATCACTTAGGGGTAAGCAAAAAGAACCGTATGGACCGGCCGGTTTAGGGGATTCTCGAAGGTATTGGGTCCCTTCAGGTTTCCTAAAAATGAAATTGATGAATTTCTATCTGGTTCCAATTTCAAGTGTGGAATGCCCCCGAACCACTTGAACTGGACCTTTTTTTTTTTGTTAAATAAAAATTTTATTTCTTAAAAATTTGTAAAAAAAAAACCCTAATTTATTTCCCATTTTAGACTTCACTCCTGCATGTAGACATGCACGAGTCACATGACTCCTATTTCACTCACGCATGTGAGTAAGATGACTAGAACAAATCAAAACATAATGGAAGTTTCTCATTTCAACCAAATTTTGCCACAAATTGAAAAAATTTATGTAAAACCCACACATGTAACTCATTGATAGTAGAAAGATCCTTGATTGTCGAGAACATCTTCATTTTCATCTTGAACATTAACCTCATATAAAAAATACTGAACTTGGCGTTGATTTCATAATCCACTTGGGAACCAAACTAAACCGGTTAGCTCGGTTCTTGGGGCAGTAGTTCGGTTCGTAGTTCTTGGCGAGAACCGATCGCTTAGGAAATGATCACCCCTAGTATCACTAGGTAATGTTGGCAAATGTTGACGAAGATTTCAGTTAAGTGGGGAAGCTCATAACGTTCTAAAATCTCATATTTGACGGGATTGGCTTTGTAAATGGTTCATAACTATGAAATATTGTCAAATGGCCACCTTTAAAGGAGGAGCTTGTAACATCCCAAAATTCCAAATTGGATGGAAGAGCCCTTGTAAAGTGATTCATAAATAAAGCCCGTCGCCAAATGGTCAACTTCATATATGGTTACTTGAAAGCGTTCCTCTTCGAGGCTTTTGCTCCAGTAAATCGAGTTGGATCACTGTAATGTCATTCTCGTTCTTGTCCTAATGAACGCGGACATTCTTGGAGTGTCTTCACCTGCAAAATCAACTTGAAATTGACACGGGAGAAGGTTTCTGGTATAATCATTCGCTGTGACATGAAATTGACTCTAGATATAACAAATCATTTCGCCGTTAGGAAAGGCCGGCCTCTCCAATTAATTTAATTACTTGCGCACGGTGATACTTCACTGAATTCGCCATGACATCTCTCTCAAAAACGTAAGCAACAGGATTCATACGAAGAACCCCGCCCTTTCGGAGAAGAAAGCTTTCTCAAAAACCATTAAAAAAAAGAAGAAGACGAAATGGCTTCTCATGTTTGACACAACAATCACAAGTGTCTCGTCATGCTAAGCCAAAGACAATCAATGCAAAAAGAAGACTAATCATGCCCGTCTTCTCTCTCACGCGATGACTCGGGAGCGAAATCCATTTTGCGGAGGATCCGCTCAACATTCCACAGATTCATACAATCGAAGATGTCTCTTCGATGTTCTCCAAATGAACTCAGCATTCGGTTTCGTTGTTTCGTTAAAGAGGAAACAGGTCATCACGGGCCAAAAGCTGGCATTAGTTTATACCGAAAAACTAGGTCGTATGATGACAGAATTTGAAAGGAAATGGAAAGGAAGAACCAAAGCTTTGTATTTCAGTATATTTCTTGTACACATTAATTACACTATTTGTAATACAAGAGTAAAGTGTAAAACAGGAAAAGAAATATACATTGATTCTAATTCCTATTTTACCAAGTCAATTACTGATTAAATGAAATAATCATTGATACTCGGGATCGATGTTTCCCAAGTTATCAAACCATATTTCCAACACTCCCCCTCAAGCTGGTGGCCTATATATATTGAGGACACCAAGCTTGCTCAATAAGTATGCATGTTGTCTATGGCATAATGGCTTGGTAAAAATATCTGCAAGTTACTCTGTAGTTCCTATTCCTCTTGTTGTGATGACTCCTTCTCGAATCTTGTCTCAAGTGAAATGACAATCGACCTCTATATGTTTAGTTCTCTCATGAAACACTGGATTGGCTGCTAACTTGAGTGCAGCGTCATTGTCACAGAATAATTTACTGGGTCCATCGACTTGTACTCCAAGATCTGCAAGCAATCCTCGTATCCAGATTATTTCACAAACAGTCTTTGCCATAGCCCGATATTCTGATTCTGCTGATGATAATGATACGGTTGACTGTTTCTTTGTTTTCCATGAGATAAGAGATTTTCCAAATTTTATGCAAAAACCAGTGATGGATCTTCTCGTCATCGGACAAGTGGCATAATCCGTATCACAATACGCCATCATTTTCATGTCACAATCTCGAGATAAAAAAATGCCAAGTCCTGGACATCCCTTCAAGTATTTTACCACTTTCAAGGCTGCATTCATGTGAGACTGCTTTGGCTTGTGCATGAATTGATTGAGTATTTGCACAGCATAACATATATCTGGTCTTGTCATCGTGAGATAAATCAGTTTTCCAACAAGTCATTGGTATACTGATGGATCTTCAAGTAGCGAATCATCGATGGAAGGAGATGAGCTTGAATCATATTCATGTGTTGTTAACTTTGTATTCTGCTCAATCGGGATAATTGCCGGTTTGCATCCTGACAATCCTGCTTCAGAGACTATTTCTAGAATAAACTTTCTTTGACTGAGGGATATTCCTTTGTCAGACCGAGCTATCTCAATTCCGAGAAAATACTTAGGAGATCCCAAGTCTTTTATATGAAAAGTGGAATGCATATAGCTTTTGAATTTTGCAATGGTCAGTTCATTAATCCCCATGATAAGAATGTCATCAACATATATTAAAAGGTAAATTGATGAAGTACCTTCAGTCCATGTGAACAATGCATAATCATGTTTGGAAAGCTGAAAACTGTGTTGGTTAAAGCGCGGATAAACTTGGCATACCATTGCCTAGAGGCTGTTTGAGTCCATACGGGGATTTCCGAAGACGACACACACGAGACTCCCCCTGTCTGCGTAATCCCTGTGGAAGTTCCATATAAATCTCTTCATCCAGATCTCCATGCAAGAAAGCATTATTGACATCCATTTGATGCAGTGGCTAGTTGCGAGAAGCAGCAATGGATAGAAATGAGCGAACAGTGACTTATTTAGCTACAGGAGAGAATGTTTCATGATAATCAAATCCTTCCCGTTGCGTGAACCCCTTCGCAACTAAACGAGCCTTGTATCGCTCAACAGATCCATCTGCCTTAAATTTGATTTTATAAACCCATTTGCAGCCAATAGGTTTCCGTCCTACCGGTAATGGAACAATGTCCCAAGTATGGTTCTCATTGAGAGCCTTGAGTTTAGCTTCCATAGCATGTTGCCATTTAGGATCATGCGCCGCTTCAGAGTACGATGACGGTTCCTATTCTTCGGAAATTCTACTGATGCAACACATGTGTTCTGATGACAATCTATTAAAGGAAACATAAGATGATACTGGTTACTGCGTACCTGGACAATCCAACGTAGGACATATATAATCTTTTGTCCATGTAGGGGGTCGAATATGACGTCCAGAACGTTGAGGCTGCTCAATTCTGGTTTCTTCTGATAATACGGGAGAGGGACTTTGTTGAGTCATCGGCGAAGAGGCTGCTGATGGAGAATTTGATGAAGGATTTGTCTCAAGTAAAGAAACTGGTGAGTCGATAGCTTGATTAGAATCATGTGTCATCATCGGCATATGTTGTTCTGGTGCAATGAAGACATACTGATGTGGAGCAATGAGATCTTCTTCTAACAAAAAAGGTCAATGATCTGACTCTGAAGTAGAAGACATCGATGTAGTCTCTTGAAAAGGAAAAATATCTTCGTGGAAGATAACATCCCTACTAACAAAAAATTGTCCTGTAGAAATCTCCATAACGCGGTAGCCTTCCTGCAGTGGGGGATATCCCATAAAAATACACCGAATGGCACGAGGATCCATTTTACTTCGGTGACCCAGATTTGCCGCATAACACAAACATCTGAAAACTCGAAGATGATCAATTTCTGGTTGCTTTCCATAAAGCAATTCAAAAGGAGTTCGCCCATTAAGAATTCTAGTAGGCATGCGATTGATCAAATAGGCTGCTGTAACTACACAATCACCCCAAAAATCTTCAGGTATGGAAGCTTGATATTTTAAAGCTCGAGCTACCTCTAAGAGGTGGCGATGTTTTCTTTCAACAATTCCATTTTGTTGGGGTGTGTAATTACATGAACTCTCATGTAAGATTCCTCGAGAAGACAAGAAAAAGTTACATTCCGCAGAAAAAAACTCACGTCCATTATCAGTGAGGATCTTTTGAACAGGTTTGTCGAATGGATTTTTAATGAGAGATAGAAAATTCGACAGTGTTGAAAAAGTTTGACTCTTGGATTGCATAAGAAAAACCCAAGTAGCTCGAGTATAGTCATCAACAATGGTTAAGAAGAAACGAGATCCATCATGATGTGGAGTGTGATAAGGTCCCTAAATATCCATATGTAGTAAGGAAAAAGCACTAGTGGATCTAGATGTACTAATAGGAAAATGTGTCCGAGACTGTTTTGCCAATGGACAAATTGGACATTTAGGGTAAGGAAATTTCGCGGTATGACCCAAACGTTGATGAAAAACAAGATTTTTATTACTAGCAATGGCATTACAAGAAATGCTCTTATTGAATAATTCAAAATTCCTTTGAGGATCAATCCAAAAATATAGCCCTTCTGCAACACTACCCAAGCCCATCGGTCGCTCAAAAGGTCCTGAAAGAAACAATCATTGCGATTGAATATGGCACGACAAGAATTATCCTCACAAGCTCTTGAGACTGATAAGAGATTGAACTCGAAATTAGGAATGAATAGAATATTTTTGAGAATAATATCTGGACTAAGGTGGATAGTACCAATTTTGGTAACATGAGTGGTATTTCCATTTGGGGAGGCGAACAAATACTGAAGAATATGGCCTATTTTGAATACTAGAAAATAACCGCTCATTGCAAACTATATGATCACTGGCACCCGAATCAACTATCCATGCATCAACTGATATTGAATTTTCCTTGTATGAAGAAGTACCTGAGAGAAATTCGCAGCCTTATCATTGGTTGCCACCGATTTAATGCCTTCATTATATTCTAATACTGGTCTTGGGTAATTGTCTGATTTGCCCCATTAGTCCTTTGTGCCGAAACCTGGTAAGCAACAATTTCTTTTTCCTTCTTATCACCTGGCTTTTCATGTAATTTCCAGCATGTATCAATAGTATGATGAGAACGTTTACAATATTCACAATATTTACCCTTAATTTTGGAATTTTGCCCAATATTTTTTATGGATGACGTGGCATTTCGTGGGCCTCCGGATGCCCTATATGCGGGCGCTGTCGTGGCCGAATAAGGGCCGTTTGATTCGGTTGGACTGGCGAGCCAATAAGGGCCGTCCGATCTCTTCTGATATGGACTGTTGGATCCTAAATCTTGGATCAAACCACAGCCGTCCATCTTAAGGTTTTCACCTAACCCAAGTCCAGCCCCAATTCGTCCGCCCCCTCCTTGCCCGAAGCTCTCGGTTCCTCCACCTACTCCGTGCGATGTTTCCCTAGCAATCCCGCGATTGCCGTGGACTCCGCGCGACATTTCTCTAGATCTGAAGCTGGTCTGGAGAGCAGCAAGGGCGACTCCTTCGCCGGTTCTGCCATGCTCGGCCGCGGCTTGCCGCTGGCTCTCCTCTTGGACCGCCAGTTGGTAGATCCGGCCGAGCGAAGGTAACGGGTCCATCGACAAAATCTGCGATCGAAAGGGTGAGTATGTGTCATTCAAGATAAGTAGAAATCTAGTCACTTTTTCCCGCTGTTTAATTTTTCGGTACTATTGCAATGTCGCTTTGGGTCCCTCGAGGCGTTCTTCGGCTGCCTCGAGCTCATTCCAGAGAGCCGAGGATCGATTGAAGCAGGTAGTGACCGATTGATTCCCTTGTTTCAGATCTGAAATGGCCTGGGTAATAGTGAAGATCTTCGTTGGATCGAGACGCCCATACATCTCTCGGATGTTTGCCCAAAAGGTTTTCGAGTCCTCGGTCGGTGGTAGCCCCGCTACAACGTTTGGAGCAAGGCAATTTCCAATCCAGGTACGCACTAATTGTTTGCATTTTTTCCAGAAACATTGCAGTTGTTCGTCGGTCGGATAGGGGACGGTGCCATCAAGGAAACCGTCCTTGTCCTTCGTTACAAGTGCTCACCGGAGGTCTCGAGCCCAGGCGTTGTAGTTGTCCTGTCTAGTGAGCTGCATGTTGATGAGTCTGAGCTTCAGTCCGTCGGCCATCGTCGTGTGAAGAGGATCTCCGGGCTCGGGACGGTCGCCGTTGACTGGAAACGCGTAGGGCAGAAACCCGGGTTGTGGAAACGGGTGGGAATCCGTAGGGATGGATCCAGGCCCTGTTCTTGTCCAGCCCAACCCGTCGTTTGGGTAATTTTCTCCAGAGGGTCCGCCTTGAAGGGGGTACCAGCCGAGGTAAGGCCACTGGATCGGTCCTTGTGGTTGGAACGATGATTGAGCAGGTATCGATGAAGCAGTGGCTGATGATCGAGCAGATATCACTCCTTCTTTTGTTGGGTCGACAAGTGCTGGATCAAGGATCTGTTGAGGTGAATTGGAGGCTTCTTCCATTTGTTGGTTTTGTCAAGGTTTTTTTGAGCAGAGTAAAAGAATTCAATTCGGTGGCTGATTTGTTTTGCAGGTTGAAGTTGCAACAGCAAACCAGAAAAGAACCGAAAAGCAATTTGAAGATGCGGAAGCTTAGGTCAGAAAAGATCGCTCTGATACCATGACAGAATTTGAAAGGAAATGGAAAGGAAGAACCGAAGCTTTGTATTTCAGTATATTTCTTGTACACATTAATTACACTATTTGTAATACAAGACTAAAGTGTAAAACAGGAAAAGAAATATACATTGATTCTAATTCCTATTTTACCAAGTCAATTACTGATTAAATGAAATAATCATTGATATTCAGGATCGATGTTTCCCAAGTTATCAAACCATATTTCCAACATATGATGTCCCGATCCAGCATTTAATTATGCGAAGTCGGCAAGTGCAGTAGTGGTGCCCTCTCGTTCAATCTGTTGTGCACGCGACGGCTTCGATTTCGGGGGCCCAAATGGTCTCCCAGCTTTAAAAGAAGCACGTGAATTTCCTATCAGCGGTTAACATGACATCAGTCTTGCGTAGTTTACTGTATTCAAATGGCATCGACTGACTGTTCTTTTACGTCATTAATTGGTAATCTCTTCCGGTTCATCTCCTTTCAATTGCTTTTGTGTTCGCAAGAGTTCTTGAAGGTCCAAAAGTTTGATTCCGAGCTGTTGCTTCTCTGTCTAACTTCAACCTGATCAAGTAATCCGCTTGTCGTTTTCGGCTTCATAGTCAACCCAACAATGAAAATCAAGGGTGCATAGAATTAAGGCGAGGTTTCCTTAGTCAACAGCTGATGAACACGTGTTAAACACATCCGTGTGAGGAATTCCTTCGGCAAGTGGAATGAGTGACAATCAGGATCAAGTGAAACGCCATCGAGTTCGCACGAGTCCGTGCTTAGATAAATTTCCCTCCACATTCTTCTATGCACTTGAGGAATAACTAATTATGGTAACATTCCTGAATCAATGATCCAAATCAATACCAAGAGTAGGTTAGCCTACTGGGGATAGCTAAACCAGCTCAATTTCTCAATGATACCACATTCATTTGTATCCTCTTCACATCACCCGCACGGAAAATTAAATTGCACGAGCCACATATGGTTGATGATTTTTGATGGAATTCAACCGCGCATGCATACCATCACGCTAAATCACTTTCGAACTTGGCCGGAATCACGACATTTTACCAGTGGGTTGTAGGGACCGGTATATCTCATGCCATGATTCTTTTGGAAAGAATTGACAAGTCCATATAGAGAAGACCAAAGGCACAACCTGACATGAACGACCACTATTCTGACCACACAAAACCGTGTGAGGAATTCCTTCGGCAAGTGGAACGAGTGACAATCAGGATCAAGTGAAACGCCATCGAGTTCGCACTAGTCCGTGCTTGGATAAATTTCCCTCCACATTCTTCTATGCACTCGAGGAATTACTAATTATGGTAAAATTCGTGAATCAATGATCCAAATCAATACCAAGAGTAGGTTAGCCTACTGGGGATAGCTAAACCAGCTCAATTTCTCAATGAAACGACGTTCATTTGTATCCTCTTCACATTACCCGCACGGAAAATTAAATTGCACGAGCCACGTATGGTTGATGCCTTTTGATGGAATTCAACCGCGCATGCATACTATCACGCTAAATCACTTTCGAACTTGGTCGGAATCACTGACATTTTCTTTTCACAAGTATTTACCAGTGGGTTGTGGGGACCGGTATATCTCATGCCATGATTCTTTTGAAAAGAATTGACAAGTCCATATAGAGAAGACCAAAGGCACAACCTGATGTGAACGACCACTATTCTGACCACACAAAACCGCACAATGCGTCTTTCCCCGAGAAAGCTTATCGCGTCCTCATGCTTGAGAGGAACCTGCTAGCTACCTAGCTACCTAAGGGGTAGATAATGGATTGAGAGCACGCTTAAGCTTGACAAATCTTGCAGTCATCTTGAAAATCATTAAAGGCCCCAGTGGAATCTCTCTTGCCTCTACAAGAACATCAGACGGAACGTTCTCTTGTGTAATGTCCAGGGACAATTTAATCCATATCACTTTCGAAATATGAGTTTACGAACTTGAAGAAAATATAGCACCATCTACCTAAAAATGCCTACAACCAAACTACGAAGGTAACTCAAACTATCGAATTTGCAATCTTATTAAATAAGTGAGAAACAAAATCAAAATCTAGTAAAATGCTACATCAATTACGGATCGGTCAAACCGAGCTTACTACTAAGAAAACTACTCCTACGTGCTAACAAAACTCTATTCCAAAATAGATGCTCAAAACTTTTTGCATGTGGAGATTGTGCATGAAACTTTAGATATTAAGACATTTTTCGTTTGAGAGTGCTTGACATTTGAAGTGCCAAAACTTGGCACGGGAGGACACTTAAATGTCCAAAATTAGAAAAGTGACACTTAAGTACCCAAAGTTAAGAAAGTGACACTTAAGTGCCCAAACTTAAGAAAGTGATACTTAAATGCTAAAATTGGAACAAAATGGATCAGTTAAGGGTGCGAATGGTAACGTTTATGTTCTTTTTTTGTTCCTGGGAACAGAAACAAAAAAAAGTGTTTCTGTTCCGGGGAACAATTCTTGAACAAAAGAACGCGTTTGGTAACGTTTGATCCGGGAATAAAAAATGAATAGAAACACGTTTGGTAAATTTTATTCTTTTTTATTTTTTTTAATTTTTTAAACAATTTTTCTTTTTCATTTTTTTTTTTTTTCGGCGGTCCCGGCCTCGCGACTTGGCCGACGGGGCGGCGGCCTTGCCCGGCCACGGCGAGGCTCGCGCCGCGACGCTCGGCCTCGCCGGATCGGCGGGCCGAGCTCGCCCGCCCGAGGCGAGGCTCGGCCTCGCCGCGCCGGCGACGCCTCGCCTCGCCTCGGCCGGGCGAGCTCTGCGCCTCGCCCGGCCCAGGCGAGGCTCAGCCTCGCCCGCGCCGGCGACGCCTCGCCTCGCCTCGGCTGGGCGAGCTCGGCCTCGCCCAGATCCAGCGAGGCCGAGCCTCGCGCCGGCGACGCTTGGCCTCGACGGCCGGTCGCCGGCCATGGCCGAGGCCGGCAACCGGCGAAAGAAAAAGGAAAAAAAAAAAAAGAAGAAAAGAAGAAGAGAAGAAGAAGAGAGAAAAAATGTTTCTTCGTTTTTGTTCTTTTTTTTCGTTCCGAAACAAAAAAACAAAAAAGAATAGAAACGCAACCAAACGCGTTTACTGTTCTTTTTTTTGTTCCCGGGAACAAAATCCGTACAGAAATGTTCCGGGAACAAGGCAAGTGCAAAACGACGTTGTTTTGCATGTTAACGTGTCTAGACAAATGCAAAAATGACGTTATTTTGCTGTTGATGTGGGTAAATAATTAATATAATGTTTAATTTAATTTAATTCAATACCAATTTTTTTTTAATAGAAAGAAGATGATGAATAGTTGCAGGCGGTTGAGGGCTTAGCCCTTGCCAGCATAGCCTCCCCGCTATCTTTGAGAAGGGCCAGAGATAGCAGCAATCTCGGTCAACCCTCCCCCACTTTGCTGGCCCTTCGTAGCGACCGCAGCGAGGCGGCGGCGAGGTTGAGCCCTCAATCGCCTATAACTATTCATCTTCTTCCTTCTTTTATTTTTCTTTTAAATTTAATTTAAATAATTTTTAGTATTAAAATTCAAATCCGCGCAAAAAATGGTATCATTTTTGCATTTCTTTGCTGAGTTAGCTCTCCAACAAGTCATGTAGGTGAGCAAAATTAATAAAAAATTCCCATGTAAGATTTTTGGTGAGATTTATCCAATGTGGTACTCAAATGTCTTATTTTTTTTTTTTTAAAGTGGCACTTAAGTGGCACTTTCATAACTTTTGGTATTTAAATATTCCTTTGTGCCAACTTTTGGCAATTGAGATGTACTTTTGCCTTTGTCTCACGTATTGTTAGCTTTGCCCCATCCCACTTCAAGCTTCATGATTTTTTCATTTGGCACACAATCAAAAACTTTCCTAGGAGATCACCTATCTTAACAATTTTCTAGCCTAAGCATGCTTAACTATGGAGTTTCATAGCAAAACTTGCCGTTACATTAAAAAATGCTTCCGTGAGTTTATTCTAATTTTCACATACATTTTCTGGACTCGTGTTCCCCTTATTCAATATATAACTCCATTCATTTATGCCCCTTTCACCATCCTAGAAGTTTGCCAAGAGCCGTTTTTTGTCTAGAACCTCAAACCCAGGAAAGCACTTCCCACTATCGTTGGACTAGGTTGTTACAAGATCATTAAATAGTAAATGCTAGATCCAAATTTTTATGTAACAAAAATACAATTTCATAACTCATTCTGTATTTAATCCATATTACTTTTGAAATAGGAGTTCACAAAGTAAAAGAAGAGATAGCATTACTCACCTTGATATACCTAAAACCAAACTGCGAAAATTACTTGAATAATTGAACTTGCAATCCTATCAAATAGGCAAGAAACAACATCAAAATCGAGGAAAATGCTACCTCAACTACAAATCGACTAAATTGAACTTACTCACTTACAAAATGACTCCCATGCGTTAACAAAAACTCTCTTCCGAAGCAAATTTTCAAAATAATTTGTAATGTGGAGATTGACTGTGAAGTATTAGATATTCCTTAGAACACGCACGCGCGCGCACACACAAATATCTTCTAGAATTGCTTCATTGTTTCGATATATAGTACGTTTCATTCGTACCCCCTTCATCATCCACACACACAAATATCTTCTAGAATTGCTTTCATTGTTTCGATGTATAGTACGTTTCATTCGTACCTCCTTCATCATCCTAGAATCTTGCCAAGAGCCGCTTCTTATCTAGGCCCTTTGACCTCGACGATCACTCCATGCCCTCGTCGGTTATAGGTCTACTAGCTTCCGTGTGGTTTGTCTTCAAACCATAAACCTATTGGAGAGAGTCTCGCTTTGATACCATATCGTGACATTTCTAAATTAATTCACTCAAGGTACCGTCTGTTTTGACCTATCCCATTTCGAGCCTCACGATATTGTCCTTTGACATACAAGCAAACACTTTCCAAAGCAAAACTCGCCATTATGTTAAAAGACACCGACATGAGTTAATTTCATTTTTCACATAAATATCCTAGAATCGCTTTCCCTCATTCAGTGTATATGGTTCATTCTTGCACCCTTCACCATCATAAAAGCCTGTTAGGAGCCGTACCTTGTTTAGACCCTTTGACTTTGGCGATTACTCCCCACTCTCATCAGACTGGGTTGCGACAGATTAACTATTGGAAAAGCTCATTCCCGCTTCCATCCTTACCTCCAACAGCCCAGTGATGTGAAGCTTGCAAAATCACAAATATTTACATTAGTCATATGTTATCCAGCAACACATTACAGGTTGATCACTATTCTATCCATTTGCTCCGGTCAGACCCGGCTCTTTAACAGGTGCGATTGGCTATGGTTATGCAGACACATCGTGGCCAGGACACAAGGGGGGTGTCGGTAGCAGAAATTACAAGGTTTCGCGGGTGATATTTGTCCATGTATATCAAATTCGATTTGTAACTAATCAATCGGGATTATGACACAATCAATGCTACCACATGGAAGCAGGCTTGAGTAGAACTTGTACCAAGTAAGAGGATAAAGAATAATTCTTCCTGTACGGACCTTTGTCGATTCAAAAAGAGGTTAATGGGTCCCGCAAGCTGTAACGTAGCTGCACTCCTCTTCTCCCACATTCTTCTGGGGACAAAGATTGCTTTGAAATAGAGACAAAAGAGCACTATAAATACACAATGACTCGAATGGCTTCGACATCGAAGCCCCGAGAGCGAGAGAGAGGACCTCCATCACACTTGAGTCGAGAAGGAAAAGAAACAAAACTGAAATGGGGTCGCAGAAGAGTATTATGATGTTACTTTGCTTGGTTCTTGTAAGTAGAGAGCTCCTCTGCATCGCTCGCATCGCTCAAGGCAAGGTCCACTATTATGATTTCGTCGTAAGACTCTATCTCTCACCTTTCTTTTAGTTTTTATTAACATTTTTTTAGCCTCAATAATAACCGTCAGGAGATACCGCATTTATTTTTTCAGAGCTCTTTTATATAAAGATGATTTTTTTTTTTGATAAAGTGTGATTTTTGTGGAGATAGTGTGTCTAGACAATTGTAATCTACTTGACTAATCCGAACGCTGGAAGTGCATGTGCCATATTCAAACAGGACCATGTTGATGATTGATTCACAAAGTTGATTGAGAAAGAGACTTGACGCGGTGTCATTGTGTGATCGGATGCTACTCCCTGGCTTAAAAACCCGTTTCTAGTTTGTCACATCGCTTTTCAAACGGATTTTGTATTTTCATGTTATATCCAAGGATTACAGGGTTATGTTTTTTTGTAAACTGTTTCAGTATCTTAAGTTTTAAATTTATGAATGATGTCCAAGATAATGTCTCAAATATGCATTTAGAGCAGCTATTATGCCAAAATTTCCAGAAGTTTTACCCCCGTATTAAAGACTCTTTAATTGGCGAACCTAGGGCTAGGGTTATTAACATGTGGTTGGGGTAAAATAAAAACAATCTATTCGATACTATACTAACCAATATTATTTATAATATTAGTAAAGTATTCCAGTTTAATCTCTTAATACAACTGACCAGAAAAAAAAAATCTCTTAATACAAATATGGGGATAAGGCAAAGCCCAACTTGTAATCCAAATGGACACTTTTTCTTCCATAGTGCCTTTCAATCTCAAATAGTCAACTTATATGAAAACCCATGTTGCTAAAAAAGGGAAATGAATAATTTTCATAAAAAAGGAGAACCGCCACTTTCTGTCCAATTTGTTGTTCTAAGTTTGGTCCCTGATAAAACTGAAATCATAATTTTCATGGAGTAATGAAAATAGTAGGGAAAGAGGTTCGAATGTGGAGCAGTTCGGATTCATTTGCTGACGTATAAGTCGATATCCGCACTGTCTTTAGACCCTAATCGTTGCTCTGTGGGATGAAAACATGTAGCTGAAGGAGGCCAACTTTACGAGGCTGTGTAGCACGAAGAGCATGTTGACAGTCAATGGCAGCTTTCCTGGGCCTGAGATTCGAGTTCACAAGGGAGACACTGCCTTCGTCAATGTTCACAACCATGGCAAATACGGCATCACCATTCATTGGTACGTGACAATCGATTCATTTGATTCTACCAATCTAGGAATCAATCACAAATCAATCACACAAAGAACCATTCATGGCATTTTTCTCTTGGATAGTCAAACCAGTTGATCATGGATGGCACAATCGCTTTTTACCTGTTTCTTCTCTGTCCTCTTTGTTAATATCCCGCGACCAGACTTAGTACTTCGAGCTCGATTTTAACATTAGCCCATAAAGCGGTTTCTCGTCTTTTTGTCATTGTTTTCTCGTCTCCAATTTTCACAGTCGTTTCACTACATAGAAAGGCCTAGCGCTTGCTTATCCTATGCCAAAACTTGATTTGAGGGTTCGGCCATGATGTAAAGATGATATCGTGTATTCTCGAAATGGAGATTTGATGTCCACCTAAATTGGCTTGATCAATGGTTTTCTATAGATCATCCACCGAGACTCCCCATAAGGAAAAACAAACAGATAATGACTATCGAATCAAAACTGGTTAAGTGCTAGCTGTGACTGCAAATGGGTGGATTTACCAGTGTGAAAGGTTGCTTTTCTCTAACTTTGATTTCCAGGCATGGAGTCAGGGAACCGAGAAATCCGTGGTCGGATGGACCGGAAAACATCACGCAGTGCCCTATCCCCCCGGGAACTAGCTTTCTGCAGGAAATCAAATTTACGACCGAAGAAGGAACGTTGTGGTGGCATGCCCACAGTGATTGGTCACGAGCCAGCATCCACGGGGCCATCATCATTTTGCCAGCTATTGTTACCTCTTGTCCGTATCCCAAGCCTCATGCTGAAGATACCATAGTTCTTGGTATACCCCTTTTACCTTGATCTCTCTTTCATGACTTCGTCTATCTCTACCACAGAAGTAAACAGTCAAATCTAGGTTTTAGCCACGAGTAGATAGTCATGGCACTTGGGACACACTTTCATTTGGGCCCCCTAAACTTAACTTTTTTGTACAACAATCAATTCTCGAGCAAATTATCGATAGAAGGTTTAGTGTATCGGTCGATAGAAACGGAAGTTCAGTGATCCAGAAATACATCAAGGACCCACCAAGCAAGACACCTCGTTCAAGTTTCACTTTCTTTTGATTTTTCTTCGATGCAATGGCGAAAACGTAACACCTTTACAATCAATGAATGTTGGCAGCATCATGGTTCAAAGGCGATGTCATGGCTATAATCGAGGAGGCCATCGCAACTGGTGGGGATCCTAATACATCGGATGCTTTCACAATCAATGGCCAACCTGGAGATCTCTACAATTGTTCAAGTAGTAAGAAAATATTTTCGATTGATTTCTCCAAGGATTTTCGATTGATTTCTCCAAGGATTGTCGACCCTGTTCCATTCCTCAAGAGTAACAAATGTAGTTGCTAATTTCACAGTAACTGCACATGGATTTACATTGCTAGTCCTTTTCTTAATTTGTAGATAGCACGTATCGTCTAATGGTCGATTATGGCAAGGTATATCTCCTTCAAATAATTAACGCTGTGATGAATGAGGAGATGTTTTTCGGGATCGCAAACCACAGTCTCACTGTCGTTGGGATGGACGCTGCATACTTGAAGCCCATAAAGACTAGCTACATTATGATCACCCCAGGGCAGACGATGAATGTCCTAGTGACGGCGGACCAGGAGCCGAGCCACTATTACATGGCCGGAAGCCCATTTGCCGATACCACGGCCCCATTTGACAACACCACAACCACGGCGATTCTTCAATACAGAGGCAACTACACACCCCCGCCGTCGCCTTTTTTTCCGGCGCTACCCGCCTACAATGACAAGTACGCCGCCATGAACTTCACAGCCCGGCTCCGGAGCCTGGCAAGCCGAGCTCATCCGGTCAACGTCCCGAAGAAGATTAACAAGAGGATTTTCATTACCGTCTCCGTGAATCAGATATACTGCCCTAATGCATCGTGTGCAGGACCAAATGGGAATAGACTAGCCGCAAGCTTGAACAACATAAGTTTCCAGACACCGAAGATCGACATACTTCAAGCCTACTACTGGTATTGACTAACTTGATTAGGGCTAATTGTGCTTGTCTTTTGAGAATAACTACCCAACCATCTTTCTGGTAATTAGTTGATAATTATTGTATTGGATTATCGAGCAGGAGCTTGCCTGGAGTTTACAATGCTACCTTCCCGGACAGACCACCGTACTTCTTCAATTTCACAGGAGATGTCGAGAACATTTCGCTGGTCCCATGTCTGGATACAGCGGTGAAGATGATAAAGTATGGCGCCGCCGTTGAAATCATATTCCAAGGGACCAACCTTGGCGCCCCCGAGAACCATCCGATGCATCAGCACGGCTACAGCTTCTACGTGGTCGGGATGGGATGGGGGAATTTCGACAAAAAAGAGATCCAAAGACGTATAACCTAGTCGACCCGCCCGAGGTGAACACGTTCGGAGTTCCTAAGAATGGATGGCTCACGATTAGATTCATCGCTGACAATCCTGGTAAGCGCACGATCATTTCATAGCACTATTCATAGTATCTCCGTCTTGTAATTTTTGAGCATCAACGTAATCTGATCGTGCCGATTGGTGGGGCTATAACGTGAGGAATTGAATTCGCAGGTGTATGGTTCCAACACTGTCATCTGGAAAGACATACGACCTGGGGGATGGACACCGTGCTCATCGTGAAGAACGGCAACACCGCAGTGACCCGCATGCGGCCGCCGCCTCATTATATGCCTCCATGTCACTAGTCCCCATCGAAGGAAATATTATCATTTTGTACCTCCACTTAATATTTTATTAACGCACTAGTAGATTTTCCGTAAATTTTAATCCCTATTAAGCTTTGTCCTGCGTGCAATTTGGTTAAGAGGGTGTTCTCCTCCTTATAATGTGTCAGAATATTAAATAATAAACTATGCTTTTGTCTAATTACTCAAATTTTTATTACAATTGGTAGTGGTGCCACAAAATTTCATATCAAAGTAGGAGGTCCAGAGTACAAATTTTTCCAGGCCCAATGTACCTTCCTAATAAATATGTCCATGCTTATTTGACATTTTCATATGATCAAATACTAAGTTATTGATTGTGCACTTGCATGATCACTCTCATTAGTGGCTTTAGATTAAAATTGATCAAGATTGCTCACAAAACATCTTTGAATCAA
Source organism: Eucalyptus decipiens (assembly GCA_014182575.1). Taxonomy (NCBI): domain Eukaryota; kingdom Viridiplantae; phylum Streptophyta; class Magnoliopsida; order Myrtales; family Myrtaceae; genus Eucalyptus; species Eucalyptus decipiens. The sequence goes on from CM024614.1 coordinate 51,145,573, forward strand.
AGAGAAAATGCACCAAAAAGCTATTGGTTTATTCTTATGTAACCAACTCCTGTATTTATGAATCTCTTGGTTTGCGGAAGTAAAATATTATCCTACATTTTATTTGGGTTTTTAAGGATTTGTTTGGCAATCATTATGTTCTTGGGAATTATATTCCTCGACGAGTTTATAAATAATCAATAAGATTTGGTAATTGCACAAAATTTCTATTACCGGAATAGAAATTGAATAGAATTGCGTTTGGTAATTGTACAAAATTCATTTTCTTCTTCTTCCTTGTAGTTGGTCGTTGGCCCTCAAGGAGGTTGAGCCTCACGATGGCTAGACGAAACTTGGCCTCGCCATGGCTGGCAAGACTTGACCTTGTTTGGCCACCTCGCCAGCCATGGCAAGGCCATCTCATGGTAGCGAGCCTCGCCTACCTAGCCATGGTGAGGCTTTGGCGAGGCCGACAACCAATTAGATGAGGAAGAAGAAGAAAAGAAAAAATAATAATAATAAAAAAAGAAATTGGCTTGATTCTAAAATTGTTTTTGAGAACAAAGAAGTAACATTTTTCAATTTCTTGATTTTGCTTTAAATTTATTCTTAGGAACAAATTTATTTCTGAGAGTAGAAAAATTAGTCGATTTTTTTTTTTTTGGTTGGTCTATTCTACGTTTATTCTAATTCTCACTTTTAGACTTTTGCTTTTCCTCCTTATAGGGCCTGCAAGTCAAAATCTATATCTGAAGCTAAATTGTCCTCTCACCAATTCCCCTTAACAATAGTGATATTCGATGTCATTCTAATTAAAGGACTTTTTTTTTTTTCACACTATGGGCAGGGCTCTTCTAGCTAGATCTAGTAATAGCCCTAGTAGTCCGTCTAACTTGTCGCAACCAATATAGCCTGAAGCCTAAGTTGGCCCAATTCACGTTAGCAATTTCCCTCTTGAGCTCGGAATTGTTCATGTAGACTTGCTTGTCCATCCCTGCCCATCGAAAAGGTCTACCTTCATCTGCATTGTCTTGACTCAACAAACTCATAATTGTCCCTTTTGTCACTTGACCGGTGGTAAAGATGCAAGCATAGGTAGATCAAAGGGCGCATCCGTAAATTCTAAACCCCTGATATCTCTGCTCTTTTGCTGCACGTGAGTACCTACCTAAGATGGCAATTACCTTGGGATGAATTTTCGAGTTTCTATCGATTCTATAGATTGGCACTAGCGTTCGATTGGGCTATCTTTTCATTAATCTTTAAGTAAAAGCCGTTTTGCATTACAATCCAAGAGCACGTGCGAATACCAATACAGACGCTGGACGCCGTCCGTTCTCCCACGGTGAATGCCTAAGGTTGAAGAGGAAGTAGCCGATCTACAGTCGTCATCTGTCAGTCAAGCAGATCTTTCAGAAGTTCCCTACACGAGAAAGAACAGTGGACAAAGTCACAAAGTTACCGCGAGGGTTGTCGTGCGTTTTCTATGGGGAGGTGTCTCTACTCTTCCCTATCTAATTTTCTTTTTTCTCCCTTGTTCCAACTAGAGGGAGAGAAGAAACTTCAGTAAACCATGCAAACTTTAGGTGGAGACATTATGGAAGTTTACTTTATGGACAGGAGGGCATAAAATCGAATTTAAGTTGAATGATTTCTTATGAGTATTTAATATTCGAAGACTTGGATTCCCTTAATAACAAAAAAGTGTATTATGCTTGAATCAGACTGGATTTTGATAATGATCTGCGGAAGGTCAAGCATTTTGACCATTCAACCACTAAGACTGCAAATTGGAGAGAATATTAGGTTTTGAAAAACAAGCTCTGCTTCATCGACTGTTTAGTTACATGTGCAACCTCACCATGGATTAGAAATTAGATCTCTCAGAGGTGTCCTCTGTGTTTTGTCTGTTTGTTTATAGTGACATTGGATTCTATGGAAGCATTCCTTATTTTAACTTGCAAGTGCTTGCATGCCTTATTCTATCAATTGGTATAGTATTTTTTTTTTCTTGCTCTGCAAACAATAATGCCCACTAGTTATTTTATATCTAGGTGATTTGAGAGACAAGAATTCAAATGAAATCTTTTAAGAACTTGCTTAAGTTAGAAAAGTCATTATGATTAGGAAATCGTGGTCACTATCATTGATAATCTTTTAAATTTTTTCTCTTTAATAGCAAATCAAGCTCGAGCAAGAGGGTTTCTAAGGCTTACAGCCGGACCATGCCCCTTTGAGCATTCTCCTCCACGCTATGCTTGGGAAATGAGGGGAAGTGGGGAATGAAAATTTAGACGGAAAGTGAACAAATATTACATTTTTCGTCATCTGCACTTCTCCAATCTCCGCTTTGCCACCAACTCGCCAAGCCTTTGCTACTCCTCATCTTGGTGCTGCTCCCTCCGTGACGAGGGCATCGTCTATCTTCTAGCGCAAGTTTATGCAGAAGATGTGTTTATGAGATGAGTAGAACCAATGGATCGAACCAACCCCCAAGTTGTCCAAAAGATAAATAAAATGCGAAGGGGAAATAGAAAACTATATTGAGCGTCTAATGGGCCCGGCCCAAGGGCCCAATTGTTTGGGCCCAACATCTGCATTAGCCAACTTCAAGTGCTCAATTTTCAGCCCAGACCGATGATGACCAACTACGAGCGAGACTGATACCGGGCGGGGTGGATGACTCTTCTGAACTCTTGGGGCTCCAGTGAAGCTTCTCCCTGCTTGGCACGATCACTTGGTGAGCTTGATGGTCGATTTAATTTATCCGGGTCCATTGGATTTAGCAGATTTTCTTGTGGGTCCCTCGTCAATCGATCAAATGTTCCGTATCCTCTCGTCAATCAATCAAATGTTCCGTATCATTTGTCTTTTGATATTTTTTTGGCCATCTTTACGGTTAATTTTTCACTCGAATCATCAAAGTCGAAGCATAGACAATGAATGTGTGCATGGGCTCCAAAGCGGACAATCTCGTCAATCGATCAAATGTTCCGTATGATCAATATTCCTCTGTTTCCTTGTCCTCATTGGTAAAAGGGTCTGAAGATATGCAAAAAGGTTAGGTAGAGTTGCGTTTGTGTATTAGAAGCAGCTGAAAGATACAGCTTATTGTTCCTATCAAGCTCAATTGCCACCCCTTCGAAAAGGTTCTTTTCCTCAGAAAACCTTTAAGGTTACCATAAGGAAAAAGTTCTACAGAAAACATATGCCAATAACTCAACAATGTAATTGTAAGCAACATTGTTTCATCTCTTGTGCAATTTCCCTAGTCATTGTAAAGTAAGCTCATTGATGCAGGATGTTGTTAATGACAGGATCAAACACTGTCTGAGCCACGTAGAAGGAGATGCAGATGAGTGTGAAGTTTGTGCAGGTACAAGCAAATGCAGAATCTACTAGTTTAATGGTGCACCATTCTCCCTTTACTGGAAATAGAATTGAAATAGTCTGAGGAAAATGTTGGAAAATTGCTGCTCAGCACGATTGTCCTCTAAGCTCGATCCAAGTGACAGCAATATTACGTGGAAATCATGTGGTTCCCATAACCAACCGGGTTAAGGCCACAAAGTGATGATTATGCCGAAAATTACTGGCAGTCCTTGTTCTGGCATGTGTTCTTTGGCCTCGATAAGGAGTTCTAGTTCAAACTTGTGGAATGTGTGCTTCATCAACTTGACTAGCTCTGGCATCTCTGGGTGTCTCTAGGCTCTGAATTAAAGGGCCGAGTGGTTTTCTGCTAAAAGGCTGTCCCTGAAGGGCTTAGACCTAGACTTAGAACCAGGGAGAGCCAAGAACAATTTTCTGTAGGTATGCCTTCCCACAGTGGGTGAACAACTCCCTCCCGGAAGTTTCCGGTGCCTCTGTTTGTATCCTGACCTATTAGCTAGGTCATTGTTTGTGTCTTTGTGACCTCTTACCGTCTATATAAGACGAGGAGGGTGTAATGTGTTGGGCAGAATCCCCGGAAGTAAAGTGTGTGCTTTGAGAAATCTCTTATGACTTTCTAAATCTCTCTTCTTCTCCAGCCTGGTAGGATCCTCCAAGAAATGCGGCTTGGATATGTTAGAAACGTTTCCATCCTGGCATCTTTGGGTGTCTCTAGGCTTTGAACTAAAGGGCTGAGTGGTTTTATGCTAAAAGGCTGTCTCTGAAGGGCTTGAACAAGAGTTGTTCACCCATTGTGGGAAGGCATACCTGTAGAAAATTGTTCTTGGCTCTCCTTGGTTCTAAGTCTAGGTCCATTCACTGGTATCAGAGCCAGGTTTCGTTTTTAAGGTTATCCATTCCATGCGCTTGGTAGGTGAATCCAAGTCTTTGAGAAGATCTTTTCTCATCATGTCTACACAACCAGAAGTTCTTGAAGCACCTGTTTCTCTTACTTCATCTCCTTCATCTTCAACCTCTCCAGAATTTCGTATTTCCAATGCTTCTAAGATAGACTATCTCTATGAAGTCTCTCTTAGTAATGAAACCAAGATCTCTGAAACTCAACTTCCTCTTATGAACCCTTACTTCGCTTTTGCCAAACCACATACATCTTTATCACCCATCCGCTCCATCCGCCAACTAATCCACCAAACCCCAAAGCAAGTAAAGGAGTACGTCCAGTCCTCCAAATTTGACCAGCATCCCATTCCTGCCACTGAAAGAGTACTTCGTTACTCTTCAAATCCCTCTAGATTTCCCCAGACAATGGGCTCAACAGGGATATACCCATGTCCACTATGGTGCTGTCCGACTTGTTCTCACCTTTCATGGTTGTAAAGGTTTGCCAGTTGTGGCGAGAATATCATTGTTGGATACCAGGTTTTTATAATACCAGCATACTTGCATTGGTACTGTCCAAACCACTTTGAATGCCGGAACAGTCTTCGTGACTTTGTATCCAAACTTCAACATCGCTCTTTCAAATCCTCAGCTACTCTCTTTTCTAAAAGTTCAAGTCCAGCTCACTTTGGAGCCCCTCAAACTGCTGAATTTGTTCTTTGCAACACTTCATTACCAAATGGTTTACCGAGTGCAGAACCATGCCCTTGATCTCAACTTCAATAATGGTAATGAAGATGCTGTTTATCTCCATGCAAAATGATCGCATCGTGCATCCATGTTCCTAGACAGATCCCAAAGGATACATTGGCCAAGCTCCTCCCGAGACTTGGATTACCAACTACGAAAAGCTACACCAAAGATAACAAGCCTTTCCAGGTCACGGACTCGAGTTCGTTCGAAAAAAGATGGAACTGTTTCCATCAAATTTGGCAAGGAAAAGGAAGAAAGTCATTCTATCTTCCGGACCCTCTTCATGATTGAACCATGCGTTCCTCAATCAATTTCCGAGCCGATCCAAAAAGCTTGTTCGACACTTTGACGGTGATGGACATCCCGTCCATTACTATAAAGACAATTATGGTCATTGCTTTTGGGATCCTTTTTGCCAATGCTCCCATTGCACAAATTCCCCTGACGAGGTAGATCCTTTAGCAAGATCTCCACCTCGACGGAAAAAGTCAAAGAATAATGTGTACCAAAAATACTTAAACGGAGATCCCTCTGTTGATACTCTTGGTGAGTGTGACAAGTACCAGTACATGGTTTCTTATGCTCCACCTCCACCACCAGAGTTCAATACTACACCCGAAGTCCCACCGGATCCACCAAAATCACCTCCACCATCTCCTCCTCGAAAAAGCAAGCCTTCTCCCCGTTTTATAAGCCAATCCAAAAATGGGCCAAGAAACATTCTTACCCATTTGAGGCTCTAGCAGAAACACCTCCCACTTCTTCTATTGTCATGGTCCAAGAAACTGATTTTCCCCCTCTTGTCGGAGAAAGTTCAAAACTTTCGTTTCCTGCTCCAGAGGAATTCATTGATCCACAAAACAAATATCATCATAATGTTCCGAAAATAGCAACCCCCACTGATGTAGATGAACATGGGAGACAAAGAAAGACTCTTGCTGCTGAAGCTGTTCTAAATTGGCAATCAGAGACTCTGTTGGCACAGAACAATGCCTTTAAGGCAATTGATTCCAAGATTGGAAACGTGCAATAAGATCTCCGAAGATATGATGAAAGCACCAAGAAGATACTTTCGAGTTCCGAAAAGGCTTCATGCCTTGGAATCGGGACAACATCTTGGGTATCATTATCTTGAAAGTCCAAAGCCAGAAATTGAAAAGCTCAAGAAGCAAATCCAACTTCTTGAAGAAGGAATGTTTAGACCTTTCGATCAATTGGCACCTTATGTTAGAACCGAGTATGTACCTCCACCACCACAGACCTCTATTTTTGCCACTATCCTAGAAGATCCCTACAGAAGAGAACCAGACATGGCAGAAATACGAAATCGCCTCAAGGCCCTGCAGAAGGATAAAGGGAAAGAAAAAATGGCGCCTACAGATTCAAGTTCGCTTGTTATAAGAGAAATGCCAGATCAGATGATGTTATCAAATCCATTAGAATCATTTCTAAAGGATTTGAGTACTCAGGAATCTAACCCCGTTATACAACAACCGATTCGCCATTCCCGAAAAGCGGACTTTGTTCCCAGGAACAAACTTCTCCCGATCTTGAATCGATTCGGTATCTCTTTCCTCCTCTTCATCCTTCTCAATTCCTACAGTTGATTCCCTTCCTATTGTGCCAGTCACTTCATCAATATTCATGACTGATCCTCCAGACGATGAAATAGAATCAAACTATTATGACCTAGAATATGGTCAGACGAGCAATCCTGCTCGACCTACATCCATGGCATCCAAACAATTCTTCACCATTGATGATATTTCTTATCCCAAATGGCTAGAAAGACTTGAAGAATTTCATACTTGGTTGAATACTCAGTCCATTACCAACCATGATACGAATGATGTCCTTTACCACTTTGTTACAAGGTTCACAGGAAGTCTCAAACTTTGGTGGTAATCACTTTCAGAACAAGACTAGATACATTTTATGATGTCACCAAACTTCAGCCATGCCATCACCCTCTTATATCATGTTTTTGTGGGAAAACCCACTGATCTCATAGAGATAAAAATGAGAGAATTTTTCGAAAGAAGATGCTTTGCTCCCTCCGTAAAAAGTATCTTGACAAGCATTACCGACTAATGCTTCAACTTTTTATCAAGTCGGAGCGAGATCCAAATCAAGCATGTTTTCCTTACTTCCATTCCTAAAGAACTATCTCAGATGGTTGAAAGACCGTTCTTCGGAAAACAAAGGAGAGTACAGGATATTCCCTTGGGAGAAATACAACAAGAAATCCATCTGTGCCTCGAAGAATTGTGTTTAAAACGCCAGATGATGCGCACCTACATCACGGATGACAAGTGCCTTGAATCAGCCTGTTCCCACCAGAAGTTAAAAATCAAATGCTCCAAGCAAGACTGTGATGGTACTTGTGGTAAGTATTCTAGAAAAAAGAAGCATTACAAGAAGTTCTGGTGGAACAAACCCAAACATGGCTCCAAGTATTTCCGGAAAAAGAAGAAATGGCGATACCTACGCAAAAGGAAAGATTGCACAGGTCGCAAGAAATCAAACCGTTGCTACATCTGCAACCAAAAAGGACATTTTGCCAAAAATTGTCCTCAAGCGAGAAAATGTCAGAATCATCTAATTCATCACATTGAGAATGAAACAGACATTTCTCTTGAAAATGATGATATTAAATCCTTATTCTCTGCTGATGAAGAACCATCTCAACAAACTCTTTATGCCATTCCACTATACCAAACTTCTAGTGAGAATGAGTCAGACTCAGAGTCTGAAGACATTTTTCACATTTCACCCACATCTCCAGAACTAAATCTTGACATCTTCTCAAGTCAAACTCACTGTCCTCATTTTCCAGTGAAAATTCTTACATCAAAGTTTGCCAAACCAATCAATGTTATTGCTCTCATTGATACTGGAGCAAGTTGTTCCATTCTAGATACTAAAGTTCTTCCTGAAGAATTATGGACTCCTTATATCAGATATTTCAACTCGGCTTTTGGAGATACCTTCTCCACAAGCGTCGAAACCACTCCGAATCGTCCCGTTTTCCTCGTGTTCCATAACCACAAAAATCTTTGGATCAAGTCTCCCCAATAAGATCTGATAATTGAGTGGGATATTATGACTCAAATCTCTCAACTTCGCATCATTCCTAGAAAATGTCTTAGATATAGAGATCAATTCTCTGAATTTGTCAACATTCAGAGACTCTTTTCTATTCAGATGAGTCTACTCGATCCAATCATGAAAAAGCTGTTAGAATCTTGTTCGGAATCCCATTCAGAATTTGCCCAAAAATGTTCCCATCCTTTGTGGAAAAATCCAGAATTCTTTGTTCGCCTTCCTTTTAAGAAAAATGAAAATATAAATCCGACTAAGGCGAGTCATACGGGAATGAATCCAGAGCATCTAGTTTTAGCCCAAAGGGAATGCTCAAAACTATTACAACAAGACCTTATTGAAATCTCCAATTCTCAATGGGCTTGTGAAGCTTTTTATGTCAATAAACGTGCTGAGCAAAACAGAGGGAAAATGAGACTGGTAATCAACTATCAGCCTCTCAATCTTTTTCTCAAAGATGACAAATTCCCTTTACCATCCAGAGACTCTCTCTTTGCTGGCCTTACCGAGGCCCATATCTATTCCAAATTCGACCTTAAAGTCGGATTTTGGCAACTGGGCATCCACCCCGAAGACAGATCCAAAACAGGATTCTCGTATCCCGAACCAAAGACTTCCAAAGTGGAAAGTTCTTCCTTTTGGCCTAAAGGTAGCATAATCCATTTTTCAAAAGGCCACGTGTCGTATTTTCCAACCAATCTTGTCAACTGCAGCCGTATACATTGACGACATTTTGTTCTACAGTCCTTATGAGCAGTCACACTGTCAACTCCTTGAGCAATTTGTAGAAATTGTGAAGAAACACGGTATCATGCTTTCTCAAAGAAAGATGAATATCGCCCAGATAGAAATCGAATTTCTTGGTATGCACCTTAACAAAGGTACGTATTACCCATGGCCACATATTGCTCAAGAATTATTAAAGTTTCCTGAAGACAACTTCACCACAAAACAAGTTCAGCAATTTCTTGGGATAATCAATTATCTCAGGGATTTTGTCCCAAATATTGCAAAGCTCCTAATTCCTTTGCAATCCATGCTGAAGAAGAACCCCCACCTTGGGGAAAACCCCAGATCAAGGCGATCGAGCTTAAGGAGATTATGCAAAATCTCCCACCACTGCAAATACCATCAACATGAAGAAGAATTCTTCAAACTGACGCCAGTGATGAATACTGGGTAGCCATCCTATTCGAAGAAATTGATGGTAAGAGACACCTCTGTGCTCACAAAAGTGGAAAGTTCTCTCAAGCTGAAATGCATTACCACTCCACTTTTAAAGAAATCTTGGCATAAAAATGGAATAAAAAAATTTGAATTTCATCTTATCGGCCATCACTTCTGGTAGAATTAGACATGGCATCTTTCCCTCGGATGACCAAGTTTAAACGAAGGCGATTCCAAATTCTCGCCTTGCTTAGATGGGCTGAATGGTTTTCGAAATACTCTTTTGAAACCAAACATATTCCTGGCAAAAAGAATGTACTTGCTGACTTTTTGTCAAGACCCAAAGCACCAGCTGAAATCAATATGTACATCAAGCGACCTGCCTTCCATATGCTCAATTATGGTGTAAAATACAAGATTGAGAAGATCAAAGACTTGTCAAGCTGGAAATATCCCAAGGAGATTGTTCAACACATCCAGAATGACAATCTTGCTGAAAATTTGAAAAATCTTATGTGGCAATGTCGCACAAATCTGTTCAGATTCAATGGAGGTTCGATTCTCTATCCTTTTGGGTTAAATTTGAATTATCCTTTCATTCATCCTCTCATTTGGAAGGAAGATGATTTCCTTGACCAGCTCAAGACGCTGTTATGGTACTTAACCAATAAGTACTTAATAGCTATTGAAATTCCAACCAGAAAATTCATTGCAAACCTCACAAGGATATTCTTACTTGGAAGAAATGTGGAAAAAGAAAGCGATAAAAACCTCTTAGAATTTCTTAATTGGTTTTATCATCCTACATGTTGGAAACAAGACTTGGAAAAAGAACTGACAACCATCACACCAAATCCTGAAGTCCACACCATCCTGCTTTTCCGACGTCCATGGCATTTTTTCACAAATAATGGCACAATTATCGATAATCCACAGGAAATAGGGACCACATCTTACAAACCCCATCTGAACAATAGGGAAGCCCGGATTTACAAATCTTATCCAAGATCTGTTAAATTCTGCGAAAACGAGTACCAAGAACTCCAGAGAATCTTGTGTCAAGAAAACAAAACCATTCATGAAGATGTTTGGAATAATTCACCCACTACGTGGGATCATTATGACCTAGCACCAGAAGCTAGGGAAGCACTCAAGCAATATAGACAAGCTGCATCGTTTCAAGAGCATGAAATGATAGGAATAGATGATATTGTCCAATCCACCTAGGACCCCTATGCACGCTTTGGAAGTCCTCTGTCCCGGATCCCTATGAACAAGGACCTTCGTCATTGTTCCACAACATGGACACATCCTTTTATGCACAACCATCCAATTGGCTTCAGCCAAGCATTCATGCCGACACTCAAGAAGATGATAACACAAACTCGGCTAAAGAAGAAGCATCCCATTGGGCTCATGAAGAAGCATCCTCATCACGAAAACTGAGTCAAATCCTTTCACCTGAAAGCCTTGAAGCCCTTGAACAAAAATACGAGGCACATCTCCTAGAAGATAGCTCAGATGATTCAGTCTGTAGTTACAATGCTTGTGATGGACGAGATCGTTGAGTCTGTACAGTTTCACTATAGAAAAAACTTTATGATTACCTGTGTGCTGCCTTTGTACTTCTTATAGTTATGTTGTCGAATTTATGTTAGTCAGAATTTTCAGGTTACTCATGTCTCTCTATCAACAAGCAATAAAATTGCTACAAAGATTAGACAAAATTGATGCATCATGGTTGACGACTACAGGATGTAATTTCATTTTCATCGTGATGCGATTATAGGTCATGAAGCCACGTACAAATACGAACTGGAGAGGCCTCTCCTTGCAATAGAATGCTTGCATTGTAGCTGGTATTATATCACCTGTGGTTTTTTCTACTGAATCTTTGATCTGCTTCGTCACTTTAGGCAGTTGCCGGGCACGACTCCACCGACGGCGACACCCGCTGAACGATTATTCGACAGAATCCGCAACATCGCATTAAATAAAGAAAAATGGAACGATGATAGGACCGCTCACGCACTGCAATATAGGTCTCCTAGCTTTTTACGTCTTAGTCCATCAAATTATCACTTGTGTATGTATTATTTTGTAAAAAATAAATAATTTTAAAAATATTTTCTTAAATGAACGATTTTTAAATCATTTATTCTTTTAGAAAATTGGTCTGATATAAATTGTCATCCATCCATAATGAAAATATTTTTAATTAACTAATTATTGTAAGTAATTAATTTTAGAAAAATATCTTTAAATCATTTATTTTTGTTTTGGAAAATAGACATGGATTTTTTTTTTTTTGAAAGGATTTGAATTTTATTTGTCTTCCACAAAAATCAATTTTCAATATTTTGCGCATCTTCATTTTTCTCACCCTGAAAAGATACAGAAAAAATCGAGGCTAAAAAAAAAAAAAATCGAGAAATTACTTTCTTTCTCACATCTTCCCCGAAACCGCAAGACTTTTCCCCCTGCAAAATGCAGATCTTTTCCCATTCAACCGGCGCACAGGTTCTCAGATCCAAGCTCGCCTGACTCCGCCGGGGGAAGGATTCGACGCCGTCGCCCTTCGGATTCCGCCTGCTCCGCCGGACCCGAAACCGCGCTCGAATTTCATGGTAATCTTCTCAATTTTCCATTCTCTCTCCGGAAGAACGACGAGGTTCCGGCGACGGTCGGCCGGTGGGTCGTTTGGTCGTTCGGTCGCGGTTTCCCGGAGTCGTGACTGACGCTTCCCGCGTCGCCGTGCAGTCCTCAGGAGATTGATCGGCGAAGATGATGGCCGAAGATCTGGGCGTGGAGGCCAAGGAGTCCGCGGTCCGCGAGGTCGCCAAGCTGTTGCCGCTGCCCGAGCTGTTGCAGTCCATCGCCTCGATCAAAGCCGACTACATCGCGCGGCAGCAGGTGATCCGCGAATCCCGAATGTCCGAATTCGAGCTGCTCGTTCCGATTCGGGGCGGTGGTCTTTCGTCCCCATTGAAAATCCGTTTTTGTCATCGCGAGAGAGTCGTGTTCACGTTGTTTGCTATACGTAACGTCGCTTTCTTCCACATTGCTAGGCAAATGATGCGCAGCTCAGTACGATGGTCGCCGAGCAGGTACATTCCTCCGATACGTAATTTGCCGTCACGTTGGTTACCTCGTGTTGTTTTCTGTTATCGTTTGGGATCTTAATGAAGTCTGCGGTGTAGTTGAGCATGTGCTGATTATGCTTCGCCCGTCGATCACAGGTTGAGCAGGCGCAGTCTGGGCTCGAGTCTCTTTCTTTTTCTCAGAAGACTATAAACCAGCTGAGGGAGAACTTCGTTTCTATTGAAGAGTATGGAGTCTCTTTTCGCTGATAGAACAGATTGTCTATTACCGTATTTGGAACATAAATAGAGCAGAGATTTGGCAGTTTTTGTAGGAGAATTTCTGGTGTCTGTTATCAGCTAGTTCATACTATTTTCGGTGTATCTTTAGCTTCATGCTGTTGGTTGTTGGCCTCTTGTATCAGGTTATGTCAAGAATGTCAAACATTGATTGAGAATCACGATCAAATAAAGATTTTGAGCAATACCAGGAACAACTTAAATACAACCCTGAAGGTCAGTTCTTTTCTTGGCATTACAATGATCAGATTGTCAATCCTTGTCATTTGTGGACTCATGCAGCCACCATGCTGATTTTTTTCCCTTCCCAGACTCCAAGGTCTGATGAGAGTGAACTCATGAAAGCCAAAAGACTTTCTTCTTCCCTTGCTTTACCTATTAAAAGACTGATAAAAGCCTTTGTCACAACTATTAGATTGTGCCTTCATCTAACATTTTTGGCCTTTGGAGCATGTGGTAGTGGCCTCACAAATTTTTTTAGGTATCAGAGTGAGAGGTCTGGAGCCCATCTTTCCCGGATTTTTGTTTGCCTCCCTAATTGTATATTTCCACACTTCAGTCTCCCGTCAAATTCCAGACTATGCGTGGATTGTTGCAACATTTGAACATTAAAACACATGCCCATCTAGGAACTTATGCTTTTGTATTAGTTGGTTGTGGTGTAGCAAAATTTTTGCTACCTTATTCCTACTTGCCATCTCAGTGATGGAAGGATTGGGCTACTTAATTAGTTTAATTGATCTTTTTGTAGAAGGCTGTTGTCCAATAGCATGTGTGCTTGAGCTAGTCATATAGCAGCTTTACTGCAGAAAGCTTATTTTCTCTATAATTAAATAAATATATATTGCTGCTAGATAACCTGTAGGTGAGATTGGATTGCACTGAAGGTCATTAAATATTAATCTAGAATACAAAGATGGCTACTGTACTAGAACCAGAATGTTGTCAATCTTTATCAATCTGCATTTCTTGGTGTCTTTGGACCTTTTGTCCATCCCTTCAAGAGTTTTTGGCAAACTGACGGACTTGGTGGTCAAATGCAGGATGTAGAGGGCATGATGTCCATTTCTGTTGAAGCAGCTGAAGCCCGGGATTCTTTGAGTGATGATAAAGAGCTGATTAACACTTATGAAGTTAGTGTTTTTTGATAAATTTCTAGTGCAATGACTTGATTTTGTGTGAAAATGTACTTACATGCTTATTTATACTTTCAAGAGGTTAACTGCTTTAGATGGGAAGAGAAGGTTCGCATTAGCTGCAGCAGCATCGCATAGAGATGAGGTTGGCAGACTGAGGTTGTCTTTTATTCTCTTGTTTATCATGGATGTTTAACATAATTATAGGAAATAATAGTCAAAGGCAACAACTTCAGAGGCTTTTCTGCTCTGAATTTTTTATCAATGATCATTTCTATCGGTGATGATGATCAAGTACTTCGATCTTAGTTATCATTCCATTGCAGTTTGCAAAAAAAAGATGGAAGCTATAGTTGCCCATTAGTCAGATATACTGCTTACTTTCTGTTAAATGTCAGCATTGGCATTTCAGAGCAATCAATTTAAGAATTTAATAATCTCTATAGTTTATTATTCAATACTGCCACACTCTTGATAATTGCCATTATGTTAAGGGTTCTCTAAGTTATGCTGATCACAAGAAAATATCTCTAAGTCATGTTTGGTCCTTAAGATAAGGATTGACTCACTTCCTCTTAGCTTTTGCTTGTTAGATGGGAAACCTGTAATCATAAATAGTTTTTGCATGCAACTCTTTTATTTGTCAATTGAATGACTTTCTTATGATGCAGTGATTTTTCTGATTTCCTCTTTTAATACCAGAGAATATTTTGAAGATGTAGATCGCACATGGGAGACATTTGAGAAGACATTATGGGGCCATGTCTCTAACTTCTATAAACTTTCGAAAGAGAGGTAGTTATTCTTTAACGTGAAGATTAGGAGAATTTTTATGCTATGCGAATTGTCTGTTGTCCCAGAGACTGGGGGTTATTCATGCATTTCTTGCTCATGTTCGTAATTTATATAAATTGTGCTAAGCTAATTACTTAAAGTTGCACTTTGATTGTTGTGGATTGCACTTGAGATTTGTGTGTTGCCTTAATGGATTTTACTATAATTCCATTTGCCTTTCTATTTGACTCTGATGAGGAGCTCGACATGTGTAAGTATGTTGAATATTGTGTTAAATGAGACATCTAAGGGTTCTTGGTCTGGGTGGTTGTGAAGGGCTTCCTCCTAATCTTGGCTGATGAGACAAATGCTGATGTTTTGCTTCTTCTCATGCTTTTCCCACTTCTGCTTGATAAGCATATGTGTACCCATTCTGGCTAGGCTAATGGAGGAGATGAACTCGATTGATGCCGGATACTAGTCATAGAAACATATATATGATGCAGAATACTATTGTAGTTTGGCTTTGCCGTAGTAACTAGAAAGATGTTTTGATTGGTAAGAAATTATCGAATAATTCTAGATGACTTAAAATGTTAATGATTGTACGCCTTGAAGGATTTGAGGAGCTTGTTTTGTTTAAAAGTAACACGTGTTAAGACCAGAACTCACTCCAAAGATACTGTTGATCTTTAGGTCAATCAAATAGCAAAATATTGCCGCCAGTGATAGAAAAGGATGTCTCCCCTGGAGGTTTTATAAGATTGTGTTTATGTAGCATTTGCATGGATTTACAATGGAGAATATGGTTTTCCATACTTGGAAGATAGTTGGATATTAGCTACTTGATGTATTATGAATTGCCTCAAGAGAGAAAGAAGGATTACAAAGAGGCCTTTTCTGTGATTCTATTACCACCTCAGGGACATTTTGCTTATGGAACCTAATATGCACTAAGAGTTAAAATTAAAAGCTAAAAGCTAATACCAGAACTCACTTCCTATACGTTGGAAGTCATGAAACTGATGAGCATTCGCAGTAATTTGTCAGCAAAGGCATCTAAAAGCTAAAACCAGAACTCTCCAAATATACTTTTTTTTTTGGTAAGACTCCAAATATACTGTTGATCTTCAGGTCAATCAAATAGGAAAAAATATTACAGATATCATCCCTGGAGGTTTCACTAGATTGCATTAATGTAGCACCTGCATGAATATATTGGGTTACATTGGAAGATGGTTTGATATTATCTACTTGATGTATTGATAATTGCCTCAAGAGAGAAAAAAGGATAACAAAGAGGCCTTTCCTGTGTTTACGTCCTTGAAGACATTTTGCATATGGGACCTAGGAATAGATGCCTTTGCTGACGAATTACTGCTTGTATTCTCAGTTTTTATACTGAACATATGTACATCGCTTTCTATACCTCTTTGATCTAGAACTGATGTACTTATGCATTGTCTTTTGCAGCCCCCAAACTCTGGTTCGTGCTTTGAGGTATGTTCCGTGAGGGCATGCTCTGTCAATGTTTTTGATCTAAGGCTGTTGCCTCCCATTATATCACTTCTGTAATATTTTTCTGCCATGTACTTTGGTGGCAAGACTGCTATGACTTGTTGCATATTTAAGATAATCAGTTCAACATGGATTTATGATAACCCAAGAGTTATTTGTTGGGAAGATGTGGTGGTGACTTATAATTGATAGTAATATGAAACTGACCAATCTAATATGATGGCCAAGAAGAAGGCTGAACAATCTAATACAATAAATAAATAGAAGCTGTTTATAGTGGGTGCACATGAAGCGGGTTCTTGTGCAACATGTTGCAGACACAAAAGTTCTTGAGCAAGAGCAATGAGCTGTGATTCTTTCCAATTTCTTATAAAAGTACCTCTGCATATGAAGCCATGATGTTCTTTCACCAATGTATGTCACACAGGGTTGTTGAAATGCAAGAGATCCTTGACCAACAACTTGCTGAGGAAGCAGCTGAGGCTGAGGGTGGTGGTGCGATGGCATCAATTGCAAATCCACGTAGAAGTGCCAAGTAACCTTTTTAAATGATATTATCTGTTTTATATCCAGTGTTATCATTTTTGGTCTTCTTAAAACAGTATTGGCTCTTTGATATATCAAATTAGATGCATTTTAATTTGATTCAACAGGAACATGTACTCTTGTAACAATTATGGTGATTAATAACATTTAGGTATCTGTTTTCTTATTGCTTGCAGAAAATCTACCAATTCAATGGCTTCCTCCCGAAACCTTACACAGCAGAAGTTGAAGGTTCAGGGAAAAGGGTACAAGGATAAATGCTATGAGCAGATCAGAAAAACAGTGGAAGAACGTTTTGATAGGCTTCTGACAGTGGTACTTCAAGATGCCCATCTTTTGCGATTTAGAAAGAATTTAAGTATTTCAGCTTTGCAATATCTTATTGTGTTGTCTGATTTCCATCAGCTTGTGTTTGAGGACTTGAAAGCAGCACTGGAAGAAGCTCGTATGGTATGCTAAACTGATCTGCTCAATCAAAGAACTGATACTTCTATTTTGACCTGTTTTGTTGATAGGTTCACCTTATAATATGATCTTTAGATAATTTTTACTTATCTCAGCATTGGAGTTGCTTAACCTGTTGAGATCAGACTTGATAAGGGCCTTTTCGGCCAAATAAGTGTCCTTGCTCAGTTGAGTATTATTTAGATTGTTGGTGATGTGTGTAGCCTTTCCTTTCTACTAGGTAATCCAAAATCCTTAACCTCCTGGCTGTCTCTGCATCCCTACCACCTTTATCACTGAGCGGTCATTTAGGGGCCTTAGCTGGTGATCCGGGCTGTTTCCCTCTTGATGATCTTGTCATTTCTCCCCCCACCTCTGTTTTTTTTTTCCTCAAAAAATTAGAAAAACGAAAAGGAATTTGTCCATTTTTTGTGGTCTTAAAGGCATGTAGAAACACATAAGAACTTATCTTTATGTAGAAAAGAGATTTAACTCTTTTATTAGCTGATGAATTGGTCGTTGTTCTTGTTTCTTTAGTGCCAATGTTGCCATGCTCAGATGATAAGTGTTCTTTCTGTTATTTTTCCTATTTGAGTTGGTTTGTAACTCTTCATTTGACGCTTCCTTTTCATGTGGAGATTGGAGAAGAGCTGGGGGATATATATGACTATGTGGCTCCCTGTTTTCCTCCAAGGTTTGTGCTCTAACAAGTTAGCTTATCTTTATCAGTATTATGGTCGATTTGATTTTGATGATTATGTTAGGACATCTTTTCAATCTTAAAGTTGGTGTATTTTGGGGTATGGATCTCAGCCTGACTTGTCTATGTACCAAGATAAGGATAAGCGTTCTTGTTGTATAAATCTAGAAAACTCGAATGCCAGAACTTTATTCTTTACATGTCTTTTTGGCCAGCTGTAGTTCTTTGTTGTGTGAAAAAATGAAGGTAAGTGCATTTTCACTGGCAAACTTGTACAGTTCTGTTCTGCAATAGGACACGGACTTGCAATTGTCGAGCTTGAGATGTAGTGTCCTCACACACACACACACACACACACACACTATGTTTTGTCCGATAGACCTGAGTACCCCCCTTTCCTATAAGAGTTGGAGTACCAGATCAGTGTAACTATGACTAAAAAATCTGAAAACTTTTGCTTAATTATGATGAATGTCAGGTATCATGTATGTTGAGTTAAACCTTCCTCTTATAGTGTTTCTTTGTTGAGATTACAATGGTTCTTTTTAAAGGTCACCTCATGTTATTTTCATGGTCAACTAACAAATATAAAAACTGATTTATAATTTTAACTTGATCCTTGTTTAACTGTTGGGGTTCGATTTTCATGTAAAATCAATAGTATATATAATTAGATGCATTTGGCATACCGCACATAACTCAATTGTCATTTGCTGGATGAAGTAGACATTTACATGCGATCTGTTTCTTCACCGGAAACCTTTTATCTCTCTGATCTGATAACACGTGCAAGATTCAACTGCTTGATTTTCATTTTGCTTTCTTGTGTATTAGGCCATCAATTGCACATATATGATTTGTGTCCTTGGTGCTTATAAATGACTTCTGTGATCACATTGGCACCTTTTTGCATTTGACCTCACACACTTTTTTTTTTTCCTTTTTCCCCCCTTGTTGGTTATAGATCTTATTTCCAGTGCTATCTATATTCACTGAGCCTCAAGACCATTTTATCCATGTGCAAAACTGAATTTTTTCCCCATACTTTGAAGACTAGTTCTGCATATATCTAAATTGATTCTACTTACCCTCTATAATGTGTTTCAACTACAAGTCTGCTGTGTTTTTCTTTCGTTGATGTCCTTCTATAGAGACAAATTGTCATTATTTTTGTCTTATGGGCAGATATGAAATATTCCAGCTCATGGTAAATTTGTATACTGAGCGGTTCATTCAGATGCTTAGATTGCTCAGCGACCGGGCAAATGAATTAACAAATATAGAGATATTAAAGGTACTTTTTTCTTATGCACAGCGACATCATCCTATGCATGTTCCTTAGTTTTCATATTCAAGACAGGACACAACAATTTGTCTTAAATTGAACTTTCTTCATCCCCATGAGTCTGCCAAAAAGCTTCATTTTTCGGTTATTCATAATTCGCTACAAAAGATCAATTGCATGTTTTCCCATTAGCATCAAATTATTATCTTTTGCTTAAGAAACACACAAAGTCCACATTTTCTGGAGTTTCTAGTTGTCTGGCATCTCTCTCTCTCTCTCTCTTTCTCTCTCTGTGTGTCTCCCCCCCCCCAAAACACCCCCCGGGCCACTACAAATAAACATTTATGTCTAAGACAAACATGCTTAATCAAACAGTCTTTTATCTGTTCTGCCATTGTTTTGGTGTGATAAACTTCTTTGGCTTTTTGGGTCATCCACAGCAAAAGCCCCTAAAATATGGGAGTTGTAGCGGTATCCCTCTAAGGTTTGGATGTGGCATTGTAAAGCGTTGAACAAGTGAGGCTCAACTTAATGAATTCAAGAGCTTTTATGTTGTGTCTTCTTCAAAGAAGAGAAGAATAACTGAAATTTGATATGATTCTGTCGTCCAATTGCAAATCTCATTTATATTGCTCCAGCTATGTAATGTCAAATTTAAAGAAACTGGCAGAAAGCTTTAGTTTTGAAAAAGGGTATCTCAATCAGCACTTAATATTATTACCTATCTTTAAGTTTCTGGCCTGAGTGAATTTTAGTTACCGCCAGACAGATGTTATCGGTACTTATTTTTTGTCACCAACACTTTTAACAGATTAAGGAATCTCCAGCAACAACTTCAGTTTGTGAATGGTGGTTGGTTAAATATGAAGTGGTGCCTTTTTGGCATTCTTTTGGGAAGGCAGTTGCACAATAGTGATATGTCAATGTACTAAAAATCAGGGTAATCAATCTGTAAAAACTTGTGATCTTTTCCAACAACCTCAGTAAAATTAAACTCCTGAAGAAGTTACTATGCAAGCCCCCTCCCTGGACCCCCAAGAACACATAACAGGTAGATGTGATCTAAGTAGCACCAACACTGACATGCAATGGGCGACATGACATGGCATAACATGCCGACATTTCTCAAAAAATAGAAATTTTGACATGTTGGGACACGTTGTATATTAAATGTATATTTTTATATATACATGATTAATTATTATTTTTATGATTATTTTTTATCAAATTAATTTGATTCAAATCCACAAATAAAAAAATAAATAAAAGAGCCTAATTTTGGGGTGGCTGGGTATGTGACTTAAGTATATATATTTTTAGTAGATTTACTTTTTGACCCCTTTTTTTTTTTTTTTATTGAAAATGTTTAAAATTGACCCATGCGAGTCAGCATGATGTGTCGGGATGTTGGATTCACCACGTGTTGGATGTATAACATTTGTTGACCGCGTGTTGGTTGCGTGTTGGTCACGTGATGGTGTCTAACAAGTCCGACACATGTTTGACACTAACACAGAGGCCCCCGGAGAGTGTCCATGCTACCTTAGATGTGATAGTCTACTTGGAAAATGCTAACCATTCAGTTGAAACGCTTGTTTGTAATTTCATGCAGGAAACTAGCAGTATTTTATTTTTCTTTTTTGATCGATAAACAACACTTGATTAATACGGTACATTTTGAAGGGTAGTTCAGTGTCAAATTTCAATCATTAGGGGTCATATTATTGCAACTTCTGTTACTTAGGAGTTCAATGCAAGTAACATTCTTTTTGGGGGACTGTGATATGACTTGTATGGACAAGTCACCTGTTGTTCTTTCATTAGCAATTGTGATGCTGATTAAGTGCTTTTAGGTAACTGGTTGGGTTGTTGAATACCAAGATAATCTAATTGGGCTTGGTGTTGATGAGTCCCTGGCACAAGTTTGTTCTGAGAGTGGTTCCATGGATCCCCTTATGAACTCATATGTTGAAAGAATGCAAGCTACTACACGGGTGAGTTCATCTCCTTATTTTTGGATTATGGACTAGTTTTTTAACTTTTAGTAGCCATACATCTTGGTACCGTGTTTTACTTTATGTATCTTTCCAGAAATGGTATATGAATATTCTCGAGGCTGATAAGAAGCATCCACCAAAGAAAACTGAAGATGGGAAGTTGTATACGCCAGCTGCTGTTGACTTGTTCAGGATTCTAGGAGAGCAAGTTCAAACTGTCCGAGACAATAGCACTGATCTAATGCTATACAGAATTGCTTTGGCTGTTATTCAGGCAAGTTCGGCTGAAATATTTTTAAATTGGTTGCTCTAGTGTCACTTCTTTGCAGTTTCCTTCTACAGCCCAAGTTGGACAAGACACGGTCCAAAGAAACATATTGGAATTGTGCAACTGCATAATCAAGTGATTATATTTGTAATTGTGCAACCATGGTATGCCTTGTCACTCTGTGGGTCATCATCTCAAACAATCTCTAGTTGAGACATTTCTAGAAAGGCATGCATTATTAAGTGATTATCATTTCATCTGGACCATTTAGACGTGAATATTCTTAGGCTACTAGGAGTGTATGTTTGTGCTCTCTGTCTACACCTTGAGAGAGACATTATTAAGTGAAGCTGTTACTCTTGCATTTGTTGGTGGTTTAGAGAGATAAATTGAAATCAACAAAAACTATGTGGGCTTAATAGGAGCTGGTATAGATATGCAATAGTGTCATTAGTTATCTTGACTTCCTTTCGACTAAGAAGCAAGGAGATCAAATGGGAGGCACGTATGTACATGGGATAATGTTGATGACTTTTGTGCTATGCCTACACTCCAAAACCATGTGAACTTCCATAATGTTGGACAGGAACTTCCTATTGTTACATATCATATTTCAGGTTTTCCCGTTTGGTCTTGGTTTGTGCACCTCATCATTACGTTCATCACCAAAACGACACTTATCCTGCATTCAGTCTTGGATGCTTTTCTGTTCTTCATGTGGTCTTATTGTATTTTGCCGTGTGAGTTGGCAAAATTTCCATCTTGAGTGACTTATATATTATCTTTTTTCACCTCTTCTTGCAGGTTATGATTGATTTTCAAGCAGCAGAAAGACAAAGACTTGAGGAACCGGCTTCTGAAATTGGCTTGGAATCGCTATGTGCGATGGTTGGTCCCCTTTAAGAAATGGCTTTTCTCCTCTCCAGGTGTTGTTACACGTTTGTGTTTTAGAACTTATGTTTCCCCTTCCTCTATGACAGATAAACAACAATTTGCGCTGCTATGACCTTGCGATGGAGCTAAGCAACAGCACTATGGAAGCGCTTCCACAAAATTATTCTGAGCAGGTTGGCCTTCATCTCCATGCTGCATGTTTTAACCCAATATTAGGGATAGTGTAGGTTTTATACTTCAATGTTGTTCCAATGGGTCATTACAACTCCAGGTTGATGCCAATCTTCTAAAAATGTTAGCATATTGGCTGCATAAACCTTCGTATCAGAAGTTGGGGAAAAAGTGCTTCATCTATGTTGTAAGCAGATCAACTTGTGCATGTAGAAAATGTAGAGCTTGATAGATTGTTGCTTGTCGTAGCATGTGCCTAGAAGGTTGTATTGCCAGATGCAATGTGAAAAATCGAATGCAAGACTAGTGATCAATCCTTTAGCATTTCAACCATTATAGTCGTTACATCAACCAGCTCACTGGCAAAATTATGAATTGTGTATATTGAAATACTCCAGTATGACTACATTGGAAGGAATTGAGGGTTTGCCAATATTCTGAAGAACGGTAGATCCATACTAAGTATAACATGACCTGATTAATCTTTGCACTAAGGTACTATGCACCCACAATGAAAGGCACTTACATCCATATCAATTTGTCCATTGAAGTTGTATCGTATCTGCATTAACATATACTCCGGTAATTACTAATCTTTTCAGTGCATTGACAGGTCAATTTTGAAGACACATGCAAAGGGTTCTTGGAGGTAGCAAAGGTATACTGATGCTCATGGATAATATTACCCTGTCATTTCCGTTGAGGTCCCATACCCTATCTATACAATATGGCATGAACATGCATTTGCATACAAAACACTTCATCCCGAAGTCACACTGACCACTATCACAACCTGGTGCAAAACATTTACCACAACAAACCATCATAATATTATCATGCAAAAACTATTAAACAAGAGGGAATATTAGTATGTGGCCTGCAATGTAGAAACATTCAACCCTGTCTTACAACCTTAGAATAATTATTTATATGCTATGTATGTCTACCTGGTTGATGTTTGTGCAGCATTAGTATATAACTGATTCTGATACTTGGACACATACCCATTCCAAACTGTTGTAACGGGTCCAAGAACTTGATTTTACACTCTGTTCTATTTGACTAGTGCTTGACAGGTTCTTTTAAATCACTCCGCATATCTTAGAATAAGTCTCATCTATGTTTAATTTCCCTGCTACGCCGGGTATAGTAGCATTTGTGATGCATCTTTCTGGACTTCTGAAGCTGCCAACTGAAGGCTTGTAGTTAATGGCAGGAAGCTGTCCATCAAACTGTTAGTGTTATATTTGAAGATCCCGGAGTGCAAGAGCTGCTTGTTAAGCTTTATCAGAGAGGTAAAATCAATATACCAGCTTGATTATGTACTTTACGGATTGTTTACTCGCAGCTTAACTGTATGTCTGGAGTGACTTTTGCTTTTAGCCTTTTGCTTTAACCATTTCTTGTAGCATTTCAGTTTGAATATTATCTAGCATCGAACACTCTAGCCCTTTGAAACTATCTTGTAACTGTATATCTACTGTTTACGATTGACAGCTAGAGTTCTTTGTCATTAGTTTTGAAGGAACTACTTTTGTGGATAGCACAAAGCAACTTTTGGACGATCTAAACACATTTCAGAAATTCTCATTGCAAAAGAGCAATGCACATGTTCCATAACATATGTGTACTCTATTCCTCACCTCATGTAGTATCTTGGGGGCTAGTTGATTTTCTTTTTCTTTTGGGGGATGAGAGATTGTATAGGTGGATTTGTCTGCTGATTTTTCATGTTAGGCAACATAAACTGAGAATTTCTGCTGAAAGTTTTCAATATTCTTAAAGTTGTTTAAGCTGTTTTTCTCCCTTCTCTCTCTCTCTCTCTCTCTCTCTCTCTCTTTTTGTGTAATCACCAGGTCACTATATTAAGCTTCTGGTGCGAAAAGTAGTCACCACCATCATAATGGATCTATCAAATGTTACTTTTTTCAATTAAGCACTTGGAATCTGTTTTTGCTATTTTTCTTTTCCCAAATCATAATATGCAACGAACTTTACATGTCAGAGTTACCGTCTCCATTTTGAAAGTTGTAGTTATCACTTGTTGTTAGTTTTAGCAGGTGTTATTCACTTTGTGCTTGGTGATCACTGTGAATATGGGTTTCCTATCTTCACAAACTCTCTAAATGGTTTTGTGCTGAAGCAGCTTATCAATTTAATTTACTCTGACATGGGGCTTATATATATTGTAATAATCCTTTTCAATTTGATTCTTGTTTTTCTACTTGGTGCAGTTCAAGCCCTTAGCTTTGTTCAGGCGCTTCTTATTTTTGGTGCATTTGAGTCTCAGTTTTTGTGATCCTAGTTTCTAGACTAGCTCGTAGATGCCCCCAGCCTTGTCATAATTTGTTATCTCTCAATCTTCTCTTCATGCATCAGTTATCCATTTAAAATATTCATTTCCTCTGCATGTCCTCGCTGCCACTATCAAATATCCTGTTAAATGCATGGCTGGCCAAACTGTTGCTCTGTAGTACTTATTGTAATTAGCTTTACTATGGTATTTTTGGGAGATCTGGTGCTTTATCTACTGATAATATAAATCCTTGTTGATCCTTCAAATTATTTTGCTTATGCTTTCATATTTATGTGTACTCTCATGATTTTGTTTCAGAGTGGTATGAAGGACAGGTTACTGAGTATTTAGTGGCCACATTTGGTGATTATTTTACAGATGTAAAGATGTAAGTTCTTTCAGTTTGAGCTTGCCTGAAGTTGTTTATTTCATAGGTGGTTGAAAGTGTTCTTATACCACAAATATGTAATAGTATATGGTCTAAATCACGGGATTAGATGGACTAGAACAACCAGAAGTCATAATTCTCCGTTTGTATAAGGCAGATGCATATTTTTGGATAACCTAAAATACACAAAAATGGTTTGCCTATCCCAATTTGACTCTTCTTGAGAGCCAATAGGTCAATATGATTAAGTGAGCTTATTCCAACATTGTCTAAATGAAGTAGTTCTTGTCTTGTCTGGGCAGGAACAACAATAGCAAATGTTCTCTCTCTCTCTCTTCTTTGGGGGGAAAAAAAGATGCAACAAACATTATCTTAGTGAAGTGACCTGCTTGAATATTTTTATGCCACCGAATTCTATCAAATATTGTTTCTTTGTGAGGTTCCTGCTGAATGTGATACTGGAGTTGCATTTATCTGGGATATAAGCAGCATCCTAGTTTGCTCTGGCTGATTTTGTTCTCCATTTGTGATTGTGTTGTTAGAGTGTCCAACTCAAAAGCTTAACCCAGTAGGTTGAGGGAGACAATATAAATATAAGGCCTGTATAGAACTTATAGGCAATTGTGTGAGATACTTTAACACCTGTTCTCACCCAAAAATCGAACTGTGAATGGCATGCCGCGTTCAATAGATGAATGGGGAGCCTGACATGCAAAATAAATCTGGGGCAAAACTTGGCTCTAATACCATGTCAGAATGTCCAAATCAAAATCTTAAGCCAATAACTGGAGAGAGAACATGAAAATGAGGCTCATATAAATCCCATAGACAAAAGATGTGGGATACTTCAATAGCAAATAAGCATGAGGTTGGTCGGCTTAGTTTTCTATGTTGGAACAGACAACGTTTGTGCCTTGAATTCATGAAAGCGACCTTTAGAAGGGATTGGATTGGTGGAACTTGAACAAAGAATTATTGAATCTTATGCCAAGGCGTTGAAAAATAATCTAAGAACCGTCACTAGACTTATTTGTAAGGTCCCATTGGCGTGCATCCAGTATTGTTGCTTGACTTGACATAATGTGATGCAGTGCAGTATTAAGAAGAGTTTCTTCTCATTAAATTCTTATCGACAGGTCTCATGACTTGAGCTTGTGCTGCTATACGGTGTTTCTTTTCTTTAAAGTACATAGGTTTTGCTATGCCTTAAGCATTGTTGGATGCTTTAAGCATTATCAGCGGATTTGTGCTTGTGCTATCATGAGATCCCACACAATATTGCGAAGATATTTAATTTGTTGGCAATACACTTTTGAGTTATGTGATTATCAATTATGTAATAATCAAGAATGCTTGAGTGTTTAAGGTGATGAAACATTGAAAGATGATGCACACATCATCCATCTCACAAAGATTTTTAAAAGGAATAGCATATGTTATGGATTTAATTATATAGACTTTTATAAACCATGTGGTATACAACCCAAGTTTGATGCAAGGAAAAAAAATGTCCGAGTGTGACAGTTGATTAAATTCAAGTTGTTGTTATGTAAACTTTATTCACTGCTTTCTCTCTGGATAATAAATTGTTGTTTTTATTTTCAAGTAAAAATGTTTGGTTGAAATTGTGGGTTTCAAAAGTCACAGGAAATTTTTTCATAAATAATGAATTCAAAAAGAATCTGTTAAATAACAATTATCGGAGGACAAAGGGAAAAGAAAGACAAACTAAAGCAAATAACAATAATAATTTTTATTTTTTATGAGTTATTATTTTATTGATCAATGACCAAAATATCATACTATAACTTACCGTCACATTCATGTAATTAGGTCCTCTTTCTTCTGATCCATTTGCTCCTCTGCTTGTTTGTCATTGTGCTTCCATTAATCACCTATCTTCCCGTGCTTCAATTGTACTCAGTTGTTCCCACTCAAGAGTCCATTCTGTTAAGATCCAACTTCCTTCAATCAGAATAACTGATTTCATTTTGCCCATGCTTTCTTGTTTCATTTAACTAATGGAAAAAAAGACAATGGTGACATAAATGTCAAGTTCTTTTCTGGTGGTGTCCAATAGCATTCTCTTTGCTTGAATGCACCAGTGGAATGTGTGAAGCGTTTTTGTTCAGTTCTTTAAGGTCAGAGTCTTGGTAAGACAGATGAATGATGATTTGATCTGATGCAGAAACATGAAATGCCCCAAATCAAAGCTTCTTTGCTTTTCTGTTAAGCAAGCATAGTACAAAAACGTGTGACTAATCTCAATATGTTGGATAAATGATGAATATCTCATTGGGTTTGCTGTGTTGTTTAATAACTTTTGATGAATTGTTTGCTTGGTTATAGGTGTGCTGATGGCTGCCTATTTTAGTCATATTACTTTAGAAACAATTACTTGTCATCCATATCTAGAAAATTATCATGTGATGCGGCCTGAGTTCCAAGGCTAACCTTGTGCTGGTTTCTTGTATAATTGACTCAAGGTACATTGAAGAGAGATCATTTAGGAGGTTTGTTGAAGCTTGCTTGGAGGAAACAGTGGTTGTTTATGTTGACCGTCTTTTAACACAGGTTGGGCATTGTCTCTTTCGTATGTTAATATGCTTTTCCATGGCACTAATCTAGGAAATAAAATTTCTGTCTTATGAAGCAGTGTCCTGGAAAGGTTCATCTGGGCATTGTCCTTAGCTAGATCATTTTAACATGAATATCAACCATGCTTCTGGTGTGCTTTCTTTGTAGTCTGATGAATTTGTAATGGTTGTGATTGTAGAGAAATTATATCAAGGAAGAAACCATCGAACGGATGAGGCTGGATGAAGAGGTTCTGATGGACTTCTTTAGAGAGTACTTAAGTGTCTCAGTAAGTGTGACTTTGATCTTGTCAAATACACCTGTAATTCCTGTAGTGTAGTTGCATCTGCATTTTATTATTTTGTTCGCTAATGCTTCCATCCCTTGGATGTCTTTGAAATTTGCTACAGAAAGTTGAGAACAGAGTCAGAATACTGAGTGATTTGAGAGAACTTGCATCTGCTGAAAGCCTTGATACCTTCACCCTCATCTACACCAATATTCTCGAACATCAGCCTGACTGCCCGGTATGTTGCTTCAGCATGTGTAATATTTTAGCGTAGTTGGAGAACCTGGTTTGATTTGTTATTTCTTAATGCAAAGCTTTATGAAGTGATATTAGAACAGGAACTTGCTGATTTGCTTCTAGTCTGCAATGATGTGCATTGAACTTGCCGAAGTTTTCTAATGATTTTTTATGTGTAATATTCTCATTCCTTAATGACAGCCGGAGGTGGTTGAGAAGCTTGTCGGACTCCGAGAAGGGATACCAAGAAAGGATGCTAAGGAGGTATGCCCAGATTTTCAGTTAATTTGTCTTGAGATATTAGGGGACAGCGTTTGTTGATTACTTTATGGGAAAATGATGTAAATGGTCCCCGAACTTTGGCCTGATGTGTAATTTGTTCCTTGAACTTTTAATTTCTTTTCTACTAGGTAATCTAGTGTCCTTTTTCAGTTTATTATAATTTTTTTCCCACAAACGCAGTGCGAGTTCCCACTTTACAGCTCAGTTATGGGTTTGGGCGGTATTGCTAACTGCTGATATACGGTTCTTGAAATTGTTCTTTCAAATGCAATCAGTTTGTTTTTTCTTCAAGTCCCTAGAAAGCTAATAATTGGGAGGGTTCAGGTCTTGTCTTCTGGTTTTAAGCAGCACACATTCTTGATCATTAGACCATTATGTTGGCAATACTGAGTGCATCTAATTCATG
Source organism: Eucalyptus decipiens (assembly GCA_014182575.1). Classification (NCBI taxonomy): domain Eukaryota; kingdom Viridiplantae; phylum Streptophyta; class Magnoliopsida; order Myrtales; family Myrtaceae; genus Eucalyptus; species Eucalyptus decipiens. Next base: position 51,174,431 of record CM024614.1, read on the forward strand.
GATGTGAGCTTCACCAATCACCATTATTGTGTTCCACAAATTATTGTCCAAAATTGACAAGCTACACATTTGGTCCATGGTTGAGCGAATAACCGAAGGAAGAATGACATAGCAGTAGAGATCGGATGCATGCCCAACAAAAACGATTAACTTGCTGGCTCATAAAGTTTGTCTTCTGTTGTCCTCTCTTTGCTTTATTGGAGGAAATATCATAGGGAGCTAGGGAAACTCTTAAGATTCAATTTGTCATATTTTGAGCATCTAATCAAACTGCTTTCCAATCCTCAGATTTTGTTTAGTTCTGGTTTTACATGATGCTAAATGCGTGCGTGAAAATTTCCTGTAGCATGATCCAATGAGTATTTTCTTGTCGAGCAGGTTGTTCAAGAGTGTAAAGAGATATATGAGAATTCACTTGTTGATGGGAACCCCCCGAAGGCAGGTTTCCTTTTCCCCAAGGTGAAGTCCTTATCAGCTTCCAAGGGCTCTTTGTGGAGAAAGTTGACTTAGTCCTGGCGGAATCTGCATTTTGTATCTATTGGACATGGCTCAAACTTTTGTTACTGCTAGTGATTTAGTGCTTTCCTCTCGTAATCGAATGTAATTCTTTTGACTAAATTTTCGTAGGTTATCCTAGTCTTTCTTTTGTTTCATTTTTCATTTTTATTTTTTTGAAGGGTATTGGATTATCATAAGGTGTAAATTGTGTAACTAGTGGGCCACTGAAGTTTTTGCAATTGTAACTTCTTACTGCACCGGAGGAGCTCTCCTGTCCCTTTGGAATGCAGTAGCGGTTGAATCGGGAATGCTCGCAACTTTTCTGAACTCTGGTAGGTAACTTGTAGCACACCTAACGAGCACTGTCTTTTCCGGTTGGTTGAAGAACTCACCACAATGCGCGGTGGCTGAAAAAAGGGGAGCTTTTATTGGGTATTCTCGACCCATACAAGCCGTCAAATCCTTTAGGTTTTATTGAGATCCACGTGATTTTACAGCTCATGTGAGCATTTACTTTCCTTCTTTCTTTGCAAGGCTTGCTGGCTAGCTCGTGCAGTCAATGAGAGATTCTGTCGCCTTATTAAGCTAGCTTTGAAAGCGGATATTTGAACTGGTGACTGCTTCATGCGACGGTAAACTAAGGAATCGATGAAAATTTATTTCGTATAACAAAATAACTGGAGGAGAGAAAAATTCAAAACTAGAAAGTCTCATTAAAGAAAGAAAACAAATGGGGAAGAGAGATGGGTCGGGGAGAGCCGGGTGGACAACGGGTGGACCATCACAGGGCCACGGTAAAGGGTGGCACGGCCACAGGCGACCGCTCCTGACCATGGTCAAGGCCGTGTGGACCCTAGCTCGAATTGGGCGGCAGATGATTCTGTTCGGTAAGAATATGACATATTTTATGTCACTCAGAAGGCGAGGTTTTAGTGATTGAATTAAAGCAGATAGGCTAGCTGATCAATCTCTGGATGAGTATTCACCAGTAAATACAAAGTTCCAGATGAGGGAATACTATTTGCCATGAAAGAAGATGACTGCAGGGGGCTGACATGAACCCGAAGAGCCAAAACTTAAGGCTTTGTCGCCCTTGGCCAGCTTAGGAGAGGCTCAAATGTGGATGCGTCGGACCATGTTTGACTTTTGGCGACTTCTCTCCCTCTTTCGTTTCCTTCACATTTTTTTTTTTCCTTCGGTTTTCCTAATATCAAAATTTACTTGAGATTTTATGTTTTACTTTTTCAAAAATTATGCGGATCTAACTCCATGTTAGCCTTAGATTTATGTAGTCAATTTCTGTCGAAAATCATTGATGTGACGGCGCAGTCATTATCAACCATCTTATGTGACACAGTCACATCACATCTATGATTATTTGCAACGATTGGCTAGAAAGACTTTATTGGAATCTTGCATAAAACTTTATGCTAGAAACTTTCGGAGTGGATTAACATTCATACAATAGGTTATACTTGATCGAGTAATTTTCCTGATTTTTTAGTATTACTTTTCAAATGACATTATGCTACAATTCTTTTTTTCACTCTTCCATGCACAAGCAACAGTTAATATGTCACAAAATCTACCACTTGTTAGTAATCTATGTGCTGCGTAGATCATATCCTTTCTTAGGATAGTTAATCAGACTGAAATCCATAGAATCAGTGAAACTAATTTACAGACTTGTGGACAATGAGAAGTTCTTTGGTGAGAATCTTCAATCATTACAAAAGATTTATAAAAGGAGAAAATATATATAAGATTAGAATTTTTTGTTGCTTGATCGCACATGTTTGAAGAATAATCTACAAACAAAATTGCTTATGTAGTTGATAGGGATATATATAGAGTATATGACTAGGACGTGAATGAAGCGACCTAATTGAATATACGATTTGACTGGAAAATTTAAAAGTATCGTGACCTCTATCCGATTAAAGGAGAATTTGGACATATACATATATAGAGGCAATTTTTCAAATTTTTCTTGGTTATAATATAGTCATTTGATTATCTTACACTGGGCTGGGAAGGTATCAAGGCTGCGATAGTAAGCAAACATGAGATCTCCCAAAAAATAAGCCTTCCCCTACGCATCCAAAGAAATAAGTGAAGCGATGCGAAGGCAAAACCTAACAATCCCCACGCACAAAAAACAAAATTCACTACTCGCAGAAAGAGTGTGACCACTTCTAGTAAATGTGTTGTCCGTGGACAGACTGGTTTGGTACCCGATCCGACGAAATGAATCCTGAGATTAGAGGGTTTGGACAATGTAAGATTTCTAGAGAGCTTTTAGGGTGATGGAGAGGTTAGGATAAGACCACATCACATTCGAACTAGTGGAGTATCACAGGTAGGGGCGAGTAAAAGGAACCGCTTAGACCAGATTTGATGGCTGGTTCCTGAAGCCATTAATTTGGTTCCTGCTTTTGGGTGTGGAAATGGCCTCTAGAATCACTCGGACTGGACGGATTTTTTTAAATTTTTAAATTTCTTAAAAATCTGTAAAAAAGAAGAAGAAAACCCTAATCTCTCTCATTTCAGACTTCACTTATGCACGAGTCGCACAACTCCTATTTCACTTATGCATGTGAGTCAGATGACAAGAACAAATCAAAATACAACAGTAGTTGCTCATTCCAACAGAATTTTGCTACAAATTGGAAAAATCTGTGGAACTTGCAATAGTTTATACCAGGAAAACAGGTCATGTGATGTCCCGATCCGTCATTTAATCATGCGAAGTCGGCAAGTGCAATACTGGTGCATTCTTGTTCAATCTGTTGTGCATGCGACGGCTTCGATCTCGGCGTTCCAAATGGTCTCGCAGTATTGGAGGAAGCACGTGAATGACATATCAGTGGTTGACATGATATCAGTCTTGCGTAGTTTACTGTATTCAAATGGCATACGATTGTTATTTTACGTCATTAATTCGTAATCTCTTTTGGGTCGTCTCCTTTCTATTACTTTTGCGTTCGCAAGAGCTATTGAATGTCCAAAAGTTTGATTCCGAGTTCATGCCGATGAAGTAACCCGCCTATCGTTTTCTGCTTCAAAGTCGACCCAACAATGGAAATCAAGGGTGCATAGAGTAAGGCAAATTTTCCTTAATCAACAGCTCATGAACGTGTAAACCACGTCCGTGTGAGGAATTCCTTTGGCAAGTGGAATAAGTGACCATCAAAATCGAGTAAAATGCCATCAAATTTGCTCTTCATTTGTATCCTCTTCCCGTCACCCGCCCGGAAAATTAAATTACCCGAACCATTCATGGCGTGGATGACTTTTGATTGACTTCGACTGCGCATGCATACCAGCATGCTGAGTCACTTTCGAAAATTGGTCGGAATCACGACATTTTCTTTTCAGCATGTATTTACTAGTGCGCTGTAGTGACCGTCATATCTTATGCCATAATTCCTTCGAAGAATTAGCAAGTCCATATAGAGGAGACCCTTGGCACAACCTGATGTGAACGAGCACTAATCTCACCACACAAAACCGCACTTTGCGTCTTTCCCCGAGAAAGCTTACGCGTCCTCATGCTTGAGAGGAACCTACCTAGCTACCTAGCTACCTATGGGGATGATTATGGATAGGGAGCACGCTTAAGCGTGACAAAATCTTGCAGTCATATTGAAAATCATTAAGACCACAATGGAATCTCTGTTGCCTTTACAAGAAACTCAGAACACTCTCTCACGTAATTTCCATGGACAGTTTCATCACGCGACATATCCATTAATTCATTTGAGATATTATACTATTTTGACCCGCCTCATTTCGAACATCACGTTTATATCCTTTGAAATATGGATAGATACTTTCCCAAGAAGACACCTATCCTAATAGTGCTCTAAGTTGAGCATGCTTAACTTTGTAGTTCCAAAGCAAAACTTGCCGTTAAGTCAAAAGACATTTCTTGAGTTAATTTTAATTTTCACATGTATATTCCAAAATTATTTTCCCCTCGTTGGTGCACACTTTAGTTCATTTCTAGCCCATTTGCCATCCTAAAAGTCTGCTAGAACCTGTTTCTTATCCAAACCCTTTGGTCCCCGTGATCACTACCCTCCCTTGTCGGACTAGGTCATTATAGAGATACTAAAAGGTAGCAAATGCTCAATCCAGACTTTTATGCAACAAAAATGTAATTTTATTACTAATATTATATTTAATCCCTATCACTTTCGAACTATGAGTTCACAAACTTAAAAAAAGATAGCATTACTTAGCTAGAAACTCCTAAAACCAAACTATGAAGGTTACTCGAATTGTTGAACTTGCAATCTTATCAAATAAGTGGGAAGCAACATAAAAATATAGTAAAATGCTATATCAATTACGGATCGGCTAAACCAAGCTTACTCACTAACAAAACTATTCTTACGTGATAACAAAAATCTCTTCCAAAATGGATATTCAAAGCTATCTACATCTGAAGCTTGAGCGCAATACTTGAGATATTGTGACATCCTTGAATTAATTTACTTGAGGTATTGTCCGTTCTAACCCATCCCATTCCAAAGTTCAAGATTTTGTCATTTAACATACAAGCAAAAACTTTCCTAGGAGGTCACCTATCCTAACAGTGTTCTAACTTCAGTATATGCTTAACTTTGAAGTTTCATAGCAAAACTTGTCATTACATCAAAAAGCGCCTCTTTGAGTTGATTCCAATTTTCACATATATATTTTAGAACTGCTTTTCCCCCTTCGATACACAATTCGGTTCATTCCTATCCCCTTCGCCATTCTAAAAGTGATAGCTGTGACTACAAATGGGTGAATTTACTAGTGTGAAAGGTTGCTTTTCTCTAACTTTGATTTCCAGGCATGGAGTGAGGGAACCAAGAAATACGTGGTCGGATGGACCGGAAAACATCATGCAGTGCCCTAGCCCGCCTGGAACTAGCTTTCTGCAGGAAATCCATTTTACGACTGAAGAAGGAACGTTATGGTGGCATGCTCACAGTGATTGGTCACGAGCCACCGTCCACGGGGCCACCATTATTTTGCCAGCTATTGGTACCTCTTATCCGTATCCCAGGCCTCATGCTGAAGAAACCATGGTTCTTGGTATACCTCGGTTACCTTGATCTCTCTTTCATAACTTTGTCTATCTCTACCACAGAAGTTAACACTCAAATCCATGTTTGAGCCACGAGTAGATAGTCATGGTACTTTGGGACATGCTCTCATTTGGGCCACCTAAACTTAACTATTTCGCACTCCAATTGATTCTCGAGCGAATTATCGATAGAAGCTTTAGTGTGTATTGGTCAATAAAAACGGAAGTTCAGTGATCTGAAAAGACACCGAGGACCCACCAAGCAAGTCACCTCGTTCAATTTTCACTTTCTTTTGATTTTTTCTTCGATGCAATGGCGAAAACTTAACACCTTTACAATCAATGAATGTCGGCAGCATCATTGTTCAAAGGCGATGTCAAGGCTATAATCATGGAGGCCCCCGCAACCGGTGGAGATCCTAATACATCGGATGCTTTCACAATCAATGGCCAATCAGGAGATCTCTACAATTGTTCAAGTAGTAAGAAAATATTGTCAATTGATTTCTCCAAAAATTGTCGACCCTGTTCTACTCCTCAAGAGTAACAAATGTAGTTGCTAATTTCACAGTAACTGCACATGGATTTACATAGCTAGTCCTTTTCTTAGTTTGTAGATAGCACGTATCGTCTAATGGTCGATTATGGCAAGACATACCTCCTTCGAATAGTTAACGCTGTGATGAACAAAGGGATGTTTCTCAGGATCGCGAACCACAGTCTCACGGTCGTTTGGATGGACGCTGCATACTTGAAGCCCATAGAGACGAGCTACATTATGATCACTCCGGGCCAGATGATGGACGTCCTAATGAAGGTGGACCAGGAGCCAACCCACTATTACATGGCCGGAAGCCCATTTGCCGATACCACGGCCCCATTTAACAACACCACAACCACGGCGATACAGAGGCAACTACACACCCCTGCCGTCGCCTTTTTTTCCGGCGCTACCCGCCTACAATGACAAGTACGCCGCCATGAACTTCACGGTCCAGCTCCGGAGCCTGGCAAGCGAGCTCATCCAGTCAACGTTCCGAAGAAGATCAACAAGAGGATTTTCTTTGCTGTCTCCGTGAATCAGATATATTGCCCTAATGCATCGTGTGCAGGACCAAATGGGAATAGGCTAGCCGCAAGCTTGAACAATAGAAGTTTCAAGACACCAAAGATTGACATACTTCAAGCCTACTATTGGTAGACTAACTTGACTGGGGCTAATTGTGTTTGTCTTTTTTCAGAGTAGGCCATTTCTAAGGGCTAATTGTGCTTGTCTTTTGAGAATAACTAAATAGCCATTCTTTTGGGTGATTAATTGATAATTATGGTATTGGATTATCGAGCAGGAGCTTGCCTGGAGTTTACAATGCTACCTTCCCGGACAAACCACCATACTTCTTCAATTTCACAGGAGATGTCGGGAACATCTTGCTGTCCCCATGTCTGGATACGGCGGTGAAGATGATAAATTACGGCACTGCCGTTGAAATCATATTCAAAGGGACCAACCTCGGCGCCCCCGAGAACCATCCGGTGCATCAGCATGGCTACAGCTTCTACATGGTCGGGATGGGATGGGGGAATTTTGACAAGAAGACCGATCCGAAGACGCATAACCTAGTCGACTCGCCCGAGGTGAACACGTTCGGAGTTCCTAAGAATGGATTGGCTCACGATTAGATTCATCGCAGACAATCCTGGTAAGCTCACGATCATTTCGATAATACTATTTATAAGATGGACATCTTGCATTTTCGTGCATTAACATGGTCTGTTTGTACCGATTGGTGGGGCTATAACGTGAGGAATTGAATTCGCAGGTGTATGGTTCCAACACTGTCATTTGGAAAGACATACGACCTGGGGGATGGACACCGTGCTCGTCGTGAAGAATGGCAACACTGCGGCGACCACCGTGCGGTTGCCGCCTCATTACATGCCTACTCGTCACTAGTCCCATTTAAGGAATTTTTGTCACTTTATAGCTCCGCTTAATATTTTATTAACGCCACTTGTAGATTTCCCTATAAATTTAATCCCTATTAAGTTTATCCTGCGGACAATATGGTTAAGAGGGTGTTCTCCTCCTTTCGATGTCACTAGAGAATTCGAATTGGCTGATTGAGATCCGCATACATTAATTGGATTTTCCTGGGAATTGATAATTGCTTAAATATAGCGCCTCGTAATCTCATTGTGAAGTTTGATTACTATAGAGCCTCACGAGAAACACTGGATCGAGGACCGGTGATGTTGTATCCGGTCAAAATCTGGGTTATGGATTGAAGTGGGTAGCTCCGAACCCATAGATCACGGAACAAATACGGTAGATAGGCCCAACTACCACACTACACGTATAGAGGCGAACCCTCGTTACTGTACACGCGATTCTCACCCGCATATGACTCGCACAAAGACTCCTAAATTCATACTGAGACTTTTCTTTCACCATAAGGGAAAAATGGAAAAATTATCAAATAAATCTTAAATTTATTATAATTGTACTTATTCAGTTATAAACTTATTTTTTGACCAATTAAGTCTTAAACTTTTTGCAATTATATCGGTTTAGTTTTGTAGCGACCCAATCTCACCACCCTCAATCCCTCATAATCACGAGGAGAGAAAATGGGGAAAGGTCGGGTTTAAAGGTACTTAATCACGAGAGTTTCCTTATGGCTTGTGTTTCAAAAGACGTCATCATATCGCATTTCAGATCAAAACTCTTGTGAGTTCCCTTCACGAGATCGCGAGCTCTCCTAAGCTTGTATCTCGCATGACAACGGAGTGCTGCAATCTATACCTACACGGGCGACACACCTTAGAAGAAGGGGTCGAGTGTGAATATCGGATTTAAGAGTACATTTACCATGGTAGCCCTCTCGACAATACACTTCGCCCATAAGGATGACATCACTTCATCCTTTGGGGTACTCCCATATCGAGTATGCTAAACCATGGTGAGTTTCATCAAAACTCATACCCTGCACGACGGGTTTATTTATATGATTTAGTTATTTATGACAACCTAAAATTAAGATGGGAGTCGCCACTAGCCTTATTTTGGGGGTCGGCCAGAAAACTCATTCAAGGGTCGGGAGTGTTCCTTTGATTCCTACGCAACCAAATATCTAGATTCGGGGACTTGAGTTACACTAATATTTTTATTAATGCCCTTTCGGTATCTAAATAGTATGTTGTGTTTTCCTAACATGTCCATGCGTTTCTTTTTACATTTTCAGGATCATTAGTCTTAAACTAAGCGATCATGTGTGATTGGTTATTTTCATTCTATTCTATTTATAGAAAAACAATAAAAGAAAGCAATCAATGGAATTGAAATTACGAGACAGTGAGTGAACAATCAAGGAAAGTAGTGAATCTACCATGCAATCCTAGAAAATATAAAAGAGAAACGCAATTGAAAAAGATGAGAGAAAGAGAAAACAACCCGCAACTCGTCGGACTTTATATAACAAATGGAACCCGAGACATATATCGGGGAAAATGAATAGTACATGATAATGGTTGGAATGGACATTGACCTCCACTGTCTTCGCACTTTCTCCATCTTTGGGATCCTAATCTAAACCTAATTTAAGAAACTTTAACTAGGTGTATACAATGGAAATAAACAAGCATACATATCAAAACAATAAAAAACAAGACATCATGTCGAGATCAATCATTTAAAGGAAGTGCAATACGAAAGTCAAATTTTGGGGTCTTGGGGCCGGCCTTTGTCTTTCATGCGAGGGCCCCACTAAGACACCTACCCAATTTTTTTTTTTTTTGGTTACTTATAGTAATTGTTGATTAATTGTATTCCCACATGGCCAATAACACTTATAAGTCTCCTAATCAAGCGCCAATGGTTTTCTCTCAATATCATGCATTGATCCTACCATTCATTTAAAAGTCACATGCATTGCAAAAATTTAAACATGCATACATGTCTTTTGAATCTTATTTTTCAACCAATCAAGCAAGAAAGTGAACCGTCGGCGGGTCAATTATTACCAAGGCATGCGCTAATCACAGACACAAGCAATCTCTAGTGCATGATGGGATTGATATTTCAAAATCATATATGAAAAGTTTTGAGACAAAGTAACGTCTCATCTATGAAAGGCATTCAATTGCCAAGGCTAGCTTAGGGCTCGCATAAATACACTTACAAGCGTCGCAAGTATTTTGAATACAATTCAAGTCGTGACTTTTATGATATCAAATCAGGATTTAAAAAATTTTGAAAATATTTGGGATTAAAGAATATCTAGGTTATGGAACACATTCAATTGCCAAGACTAGCAGGGCTCGCATAAATGCACTTACAAATGTCACAGGCATTTTGAATATGGTCCAGACCACAATTTTTCCTTAAGCCAAATCGAATTTTGGAGAATAACTTTTTTGGAATTTTTTTTTCTATTTTGGGAAACATCACATGTACCAAAGCATTTTTTGAAAGATGCAATTTGAAAAATGTCGATTATTTAATAACAAAGATCAAAGTATTTATAATAATTTTCATGAAGTTGGCATGGCCTAATTTCATGCACAAACTAACCTAAAATGTACAACTAAATAATCACAATCATGTTTATATTAGGAAATTTTAGAACAAACATGTAAAGATAGCAAAATTGGGCAATACCTAATAAAAATTTGGCAATGAAAAAATTCCCTAACATGCATGACCTGATGATGAACAAATTTTGCGAAGAAAGTTTTCGTAAACAATCTATACATGATTTTACAAAAATCAAACAACAAACAACAACACATCAGAAATTTGCCAAAATAACAGGACATTTAGTTATGTCACGAGGATTTGTCCTATCAAAACATGTCTAAAAATCATTAAATTTACACATAATATAGCCAACATGATGACAAGCAAGTTTTATTAAAAGGCCAAGTGTAGATTCCAAACAGAAAAAATGTAATAAAAATATCAAATGTCTGTCCAAACATGGGTTAGAAGAGGGATCCGAATTTGATCCATTGTCCAGATTGTGATCTAGCTTTGAAAAAAAATGGAAAATTGATCAAAACGATGAGCGATTAGCATGAAATTAGTGGCATTGGAAACTTCTAAGTGTGTCTCTTCCTAGAAGAGCTCGAAATCTAAACTAGGTCAATTTGGTATCCTAAGATCGAGATTTCTAAAAGTGTGCGCATTAGTAACTAAGAAAACAAAACATAAGCATTCATTAGAAAACTTTAAAATCACTCAAAGAATGAACAAATGGCATGAAAAAATCACATGGGACTTAGGATTGGATGTGACAGAAAGTTTGGATAATCATCTAATCCTAAGTCGACAAGCAAAATGTCATATGATTTAAATGACATTATGAGATTATTTATGATTCCTAATAGTATACTTGGGAATTCTAAGTGTGATGAACATTTTTTGTGAGACAAATTTAATGTGTAAGATAATACTCAAAGAACATGACCTAAATATGTATGTAAACCTTATAACATGCGGTTCAATCAACAAGAAGGCATAATCATAAGATTTGATCCATACATGACTCAAACAAGCATGGAAATGTGCACATATGACAATGTTTCATTTCAGCATTGAGTTTATAGAACAAACATGATTTCAGCCATCCTTAAGACATGCATAAATCCAACCAAAAATCTCACATACAGAGCATGCGATGATGACGATTTCTCATTAAGAGTTTGAAACTTAATTAAGATCATATGAGTTGCGACAAAAATTGCAAAACAGACAAATTATATGTCTAGTACATGTTGCTGCAATATATTTTACTATAATGCATGCAATTGATTCACTTTGCCAATGTAAAAATCTCACAAAGCATACATCAATTGAACATATATATCATGTATTTCAACTCTCACGATAGATTTAAGACTAAATAGGTGCATTTATGGACTCAATTTTATCAAAATAAATTTCGAACTAATGCAGGATAGACTGACCTATGTTTAGATCTAAGCAATTTTTACCTAGCTAAACATGTCTAAAAATTTTGAAAAAAATGTAGGAAATGAAAAACACTTATACGAGAAACTTTTATGAAGGAAAATTGTTCCATAAATTAACACAAAATTCAGTACAAAAATAGCAAGATCAGAGATCCATATAGAACAGATTGACCTAAGCTTAAATCTGAGTAGATCTGACCAGTTGAACACATCCAAAAATTGTGAAAAAAATTAAAGAAGATGCACGGGATGATTCGGAACAAAACTTATGAAGACAATTTTATCAAAAAATGATCATGGAAGTCAGCAAAAAAATAACAAAGCCAGAAGGCGGAACAAAATCAGAATCGAAAAAGATCTAAACTATTGCGGAATCATTAATCTTCGGAGGTGTTTTTCAAGCGTCAAACGACACTTGATTGTGGGGTGCAACCTACCATTTCAAAGCTTGGGATGTCTATTATCTAATCCTAAGAAGACTCGAGCTAAAATGAGGTCGTTTTGGACCTCGTTTTGGCCAAAATAGTGACTTAGGTATAGATATACGAAAATCACAGATTAGGCTCAAGAACACAATCATCATTCAAATCATCCACAAATCATTGTAGCATTCATAATCATTGATTTTAAGCATGTAAAAGTTCCTAATCTTGAATCCTAACCTAATCGACTAACTCGATCTCACTTCATCAGATTCGAGACCTCGAAGTTACCTTTTAACTTGAACTTGAACGCGACCGATTGCGATGAAACGGTTGCCGATCGATGATTGTCGGAGCTTCATTGAACCTTATGGATCATCAATGATTAGTGTTGATCTATAGGAAGTACGCAAAAGCAATCAAAGTAGAATCTGTGTTAACCAAAACCTAAGGAAAAAAAAAAGTGATCCGTTTAGCTTTTTTTTTTTTACCTGAGCTTAATCTTCTGTTTTGTTGAACACTCATGAAGATGAGACCGAAGTTTACTGAATCTCAGATCGACTGGATTTTATTCATCGTTAATATTTGATCTTTGATTTACAAGACTCATCAATGGACGTTTCGGCTTTAAACTTGATGATCGCAACCGCTTCTCAAGAGTTGCGATTTAAGAGCGTTTCTGCAGATTCTCTTAGCTGGATCTTGCTGCTGTAATTTTCTAGAAATCAGAACGCCAGCAACTTCTGATGGTCGAATAGCAAGAGGAAAATCCTTCGAACTTGGAAACGGAACTTCAGAAATCTCCACGCGGAATAAGCGAAAAAAAAAAAAAAAAAAAACTATTGGAACCTTGAAGAACTTGGGAAAAATCGAGAAATCAAGCTCGATTTTGTTTGCCGAGCCTTCATTCGATCAAATAAAAATATAGATGAGAGAGAAATGGCCACAAGCTTCATCAATCTCATTCATAGAAAACAAAATCAACCGCTCCCTTTGTCTTTTGGCTAGAGAGAGAATTAGTGGAGAAATCATCCACTTTGCAGGAGCTAGACCGAATGTGTAGATCACCCCCAAGAGAGAGAATTGGTGGAGAGGATCTTATTCAGAGAAAAATCAGTGGTCTCGTGTACGTACCATATCTCATTTGGTCATAGCTGGATATTACGTCGAGTATAGACATGCTATCGAATTAGGTGTTTTGGTGTTCATGTATTATCGCTTTCACCAAGTGATCGGTGCAAGAATGGTGTTCTAAGAGAGAGAGAGAGTCTGGATTTCGATTGAATCTGCAGGCAGAGGAGAGCGACGAGTTCATGCGAAAATAGTGATGGCAGAATCGTAGGTAGACGATCTTATTAAAGGTATAATGTTTTGCATCTTTTAAAACGAATGCACGTGAAATTTTAAAACGTCATAATTTATCCTTTCCTCTTTTTAATTTCAGAACAATCTAGCAAGCATGATATAAACCAACGTACAAAAAACAATCATGCTGCAATTACAATCAAAACCGCAATTCAACATGTAACGGAAAAATAAGGATTTACAAAAATAAACGATTATCGCTTACTAAAATAAATGTACTAAAAAAACTCTTATTGTCCACGAAAAAGTTTAGACATAAATTGTTTTTCGATAATAAAAATATCTTTTATTATCTAATTATCTCAAAAGCGACACAGATGATTATTTTTAGAGAAATATTTTTCAAATAATTTATTTCCACGGAAAAAATGGAGCCCTACTTTTATAAACATTTCCATACGAAGTGTGCCCCTTTCTTGAAATATGTCCTTTTCCAATATTCAAAATGCGGTTATGCACTTTTTACTATTTTTCAGTGATTTTATCTTTGTGTTATAATTTATGCCTTATTTTTGTTAAACAAAAAAATATAAAAATGGATAAAAATAGATAAAAAATAAAATCAAAATCAAAATTCCCTAAAAATGAAAAATTGGAAAAAACGTTCAGAAAAATCCTTTAATTGATTCCATTAGATCTTTAGATCCTTGAAGCAATTTTAGAAATTCCTTTTCAAATAGACTCCTCTAAGTTGTGAATAAAATTTAAAAAATCCTTAATTTTCTTTTTTGGAAACCTAATTGAATAATCTCTTAGAGCTTTACAATATGGGTTGTTTTATGCTGTTTTCATTTTTAGAGACAATGTTTAGGTCAATGCTTGTGCATTTCAATTTAATTCATAATTGATTGTGCAAATTCAATTCATTGGCCGTTGTTTTTTCTTTTTAGCATGGTTAGGACTATAAACATCATATGAACGCTTTAGCTGGCAATAGTCAAGTTTAGGTATTGAAAGAGCTCTAGTTAAATAGCTAGTATAAATAAATCCTCGATTTTGAAATCTCTGGTTACGCATGCATCGAGACAATACTCTTGCGTCTTGATTAGGATTTCTAGTTGACCCTCAATAGTGACTAGTGGCAGCTCCTTTTGAACACATAGATTAGGAAAATTAATTACCTCTAAACTTATTCTCCGAGGGTGGCCCCTTAGGTAAGTACCTCTAAACCAAATATGGTAGGTAGGCCCAACCGCCACACTATACGTATAGATGCGAACCCCCTCATTACAGTACGTGCAACTCTCACTGACACGACTTGCACAAGGACTCCTAAATCCATCCCGAGCCTTTCTTCCACCTCAGTCGACCCTCGACAAATCATGGACGTGGCTAATTCCGATGTAGTTTTAGCTGCATCTGGTCTAGGCCACCAGTTGGCAATCAGATAATGAATGAGGCCATGTCTTTTGTCGGTTCATCGCCATTTCTGTTCGACGGGTAATTGAATTTTAGCAGCAACTTATGCTACTACAGAGACCAGGATTCTGTACTTTCGAATGGTAAATTAAATCCCGACTATATCGTGCCTCCTTATCGTTCGCACAGTTATTCATATGAGACACCTTTGTTACGAGATCATGGTAATTTGAACAACATTTTCCTCTTCTTTTTGACGATTTCGATCTTTATATATATATATATATATAAATCAGTAGATAGAAGATTTCATTAAGAACAGAGCTTAAAACAGAGTCCACAGAATACCGGCAGCTGGCCGCCAAAACCACGTCACAGGAACAACAAAACAAAGTACCTATCTGCTACCACCAAAAGTGAAAAAGTTTTCCAAAACAAAAGTTGTAAACTTATCGTATTAATTAATTTAGTTCTAAATTTTTTAATTTGGTCAATTTAGACAAAATTTGTTTACAAAAATAAATAATCATCACTTACTAAAATAAATGAACTAAAAATACTCTTATTGTCCACGAAAAATTTAAATATAAATTATTGTCAATAATGAAAATATATTTCGTTATCTGTTGATACCTAAATTTTTGCAACCCAATTATTTATTTATTACATTAAAAATTAGAGATTAATTTTTAACCCCTAAAAAAATTATTATTAATTAATTGCATAACATATAATTTTAGGTGCATTTATTTTTAATTTGGATCGGTGACGAATGGGTTTGACTTGATGGTTACGAGAACTTCATTTGGCGAGTTGACAAAAATTTGGCCAAGCCCATTATTCCTTTGACGGCTAAAGTTATGCATGCAAAGATTTCATAATATTTTTCGTATAGAATTGAAATGCGCATGATATTTGAGTAGGGGCTGAATCTTTTAGCTATGGGAAAGAAATAAAGGGGAAAAAGTGATGCAAGTCGGACAAGCGTACAAATAGCAAGCAGCGGCCGCTATTCGCATCTTGCAGTCGGCGACCCCCGGCTACCGTCCAGAACCGTTCCTTAGTCGAAGCAACCACCGCAGCAAGCTGTTCTTGCGCCATCACGTAGAGCCGCCCGTGGACTTGACGCTGAACCCGAGCTGTCGTTGAGCTCGTCCTATTCCCTGCGAAGTTTCTGTTTTGTAGGTCCAATGGCACGAGCCGCTGTCACCACTTGCTGCCGTTGTTCACCGTTGCTCCCTGACCCGTCGATCCTCCACCGTTGAACGCTACCCCACCGAGTTGGCGGTCTTTTATGCATTTATTTTCAGGTTCAGCCCTGGACGTTCAAATTTTCACGCCAACAACCCTCCTTTTTGCTGTTCAAGTCTTCTGGTGGACGTCCCCTTGCTGTGTTGGTCAAACTTTGTGACTTTGGCTGCATTTGGATTTGGCTTTTCCAAGCCACTTTAGGCTTCCAAAGCCCTTTGGGCTAAAAATGGGTGTTTGGCAAAAAAATTTGCAAGTATCTTTAGCTCAAAACTTGCCTTTTGAAGGTTGAAAGCCCAAGGCAGGGGTGGGCATTTCAGCTTTCTCGGTAAGCTGAGGTTACTGTTCATATATATTTTTTTTTTTCCAAAATTATCCTTACGAACTTTTTGTTTTTCCGTTTTTTGCCCTTGTGAGGAGTACTGTTCATCTTCTCTGTCGAGGGTGGCCCCGGCGGCAGCTGCTCGGGTTGCGCGACCACCGGTGAGGTCGCGCGACATACGGCGAGGTCGCGCGACCGCCGACGAGGTCGTGCGACCCAGGTGCGGCCCTCACCGAGGTCGCGTGACCTCGGGCGGGGGTTGCGTAGCCTTGACGACGGCTGATCGGGGTCGCGCGACCCTCGCCGAGGTCACGCGACCTAGGCGCGGCCCTCGCCGAAGTCGCGCGGCCATGGCCGAGGTCCCCTGACCTCAGGCGCGGCCCTCGCCGAGGTCCCCCGACCTTAGGCGAGGGTTGCGTAGCCTTGCGACGGCCAATCGGGGTTTCGGAGGTCAAGGCGGCGTCACGCGACGCGCATGACCTCACTGACCCAAAATTGGGGTCGCCGGAGGTCGCGACGGCGTCGCGCAACCTCGCCGGCCCAGATCCGGGGTCGCCGGAGGTCGCGACGGTGTCGCGCGGCCTCGGCCAGCCCCGGATCCGGGGTCGCCGGAGGTCGCCGGGCCACCGGATGCCGCCCTTTGCTCTTCTTTGGTTTTAATTTTTTTAATTTTTTAATTTTTCTTTTGATATATATTTTTTTTTACAAAAGTCCTTTGTCCCCCAAACACCATTTTGCTCAAAGGTACTTCACAAATGGCTTTTAAATTATAATTTACCAAACACAATTTGCATTTTGAAAAACATATTTAACTCAAAGGCCTTTGCATTTTCCCAAAGACTTTCCCCAAAAGTATTCCAAAACGCACCATTTGTCAGGCCGAATCAGTGAAGTATTAGCCACCATTCAAAATTCGCTATTACTTATTGAGCGAGGTATCGTCATTGAGCAGAACGTCACCTTGAACAGCCACCCGTGAGTCATCCCGCCATCTGTCGTCCGACCGAACTTGACAACGTGGTCCACATGACACCAAATATTAGATAAGAATCTCTTTTAATTCGATTTTCATATATCTTTATTGCCTAATTTATAGGATTATCTCGTATGAATATTTGAATGATACCATCATATCCACAAAATATCGATTGGCCTTTTAAATTGGGAAATCTTCCTAATTTTGCAACGTACATATGATTGATGGTTCAATTTCATGCTCAAAATATGACCCGCATCGATACGGAAAATCACTAATCCGATCTCATGCTCGAAATACGATTCGTGATTTTATTTAAAAATTAGTTAATTCGATCTCATGCGCAAGATACGATTCGTCAATTTATTTCCCAAAATTAAATGGACATGGATGATATCATGCTTGATTTGGTGCCGTGCTGTTTTTGATGCCTTTATTTGATTGCTCCTGTAAAATAAAAACCCATATATATTTGAGTTAGATTAGGTTCATGTTAGAATATTACTTGTTTTAGGGTTATTTTGCATGTTTAAAATATGAAATTTATTTATTTCGAATTTCTTAAATAAAAACCAAAAAAAAGATGCATTCATTTAGGATGTTAGTTTTTTTTTAAAAAAAAAAATTTAAATCACACGTTTAATTATTTGGCAATTTTAATTTCGAATTTTTATAAAAAAATAAAATAAAAACACAAAAATTATCATGCATATGTCATGTAAAATTAATGCATTCTTTGCACGTCATTGCATATTGGGATAAAATTACATGTTTCGTTTTAAGTTTAGATTAATCTTTTAAATAAATTGCATCTTATGTTAGATATTGTTAAGTTAAGATAATATCTTGGTTTAAATTAGGGTTTAGCCTGACATAATCCTTAATATAAGTTGGATAGAATCTTAATTTAGCTAGATAATTATCACATTTTTCTAATTTCGAAATTCATATAAAAATAAAAATTGTCTTTAGAAGAAATCAATTTCATCCTTTGGTATAGACTGGATTTTATGCCATATAGGTAGATCATATTGCCATGTCATAACATTTCATGTTAAATTAATGTTAAATTAGTAGCATGCATTGCATGACTCTCATTAAATAAATGAAAAAAAAAAGAAATTGTGTGTTAATTAGAAATCATAGATAGGGTTATTGATGTGAATTCTAATATAATAACGCAGATGCTTTCGTTGTTACGAGGTAAGTCCCTGCATTTTTTTTTTATTTGCTTTCTTGGGTGTTAAATTGGTGGATTGCGAACCCGCATAATCATCTTACATGTTAGGGAAATAAATTTAAAAATCAATCCAAACTGCCTGCAAAAATGTTTTTGAAAAATAAAAGAATGGTACCGAAAGGGCATTAGAGAAGTTTAGTATAATTAAGTTCCCGTACTCAAAGTCTCTGGTTCGTAAGAGTAAAATAATCATTCAATTATTTTACTTAGGTGTCTAATCGATCTACTATAAATTGATTAGTGGCGACTCCTAGATAAAATTCATTTGCATGTTAAGAAATTTGAACTTAAGTCGCGAATTGGTATGGGCTTGGAAGAACCCAAGTTAAGTTTATGCTTAACAATCCATTAGCCAAACCCTAACTGATTCACATCCGAAAATTTGGTCGCGACATTATCTAATTTTTCAAGCGATACAAATGATTATTTTCAGAGAAATATTTTTCAAATTATTTATTTTCCAGTGAAAAAAACAGAGCCCAACTGATGTGAACATTTACATTCAAATCTTGCCGCTTTCTTGAAACATGTCCTTTTTTCAATATTCAAAATGCTTTAATATGCACTTTTTACTATTTTTAGTGATTTTATCTTAGTGTTATTGACGCAATTTTCTTGATATGTACCTATCCATCGACTGGCGTTGCTCCCACACCAAGAGTTCAACATGCATGTGGCGTACCTAATGGTCTTGAGCTCCTTACCCGTACCAGGCATGTGGCTCTGAAAACGTCCACGGAAGATCCTTGCAATATCTATGGTATTAATATTGGAGAAAAATCCTAATAAGGGTATGAAGTATCATTATTTTTTTAAAATAAGGATTTGAAATAGATCTTATGTCAAATCAATGCCTGAAGTGGCTATGTTAATCTCAAATAAGGGTTTGAAATGGCCATGAAAAGTTTTAAATAGGGGAGAGCGACAGAGAGAGAGTCGACTTATAAAGGAGCGAGCCATTTCTGTCCCTGACGTAGTTCGATATCAGTGATAGAACAGGGACCGAAACGCGGGGGGCCAAAATGGGTCCTTTTCTATGCGAGCTTCGATGGCTTCTTGCTCTGCTGGGTGCATTGTTGTTGCTCCTCCCTCTGGCTCAAGGCGAGGACCATTATTACACTTTCATTGTGAGTTTGAGCTTTTCGCTTGTTCTTTTCTCGTCCATTTTACAGCTCGTTTTTTGGTGCGATCATTGCCGTTTATTCTGCTTTCGTCTACTTGGGATTTTTAATGATGTTTGTGAGTGTGTGTAGCTTAGAGAGACCAACTTCACGAGGCTGTGCACAACGAAGAGCATGTTGACGGTGAACGACAGCTTTCCGGGGCCGGCATTGCACGTCCGTAAGGGAGACACGGCCTATGTCAATGTCATCAATGAAGGGTACTACGGAGTCACCATTCACTGGTAAAAATATCAATCTCTCTCGCACGTGCACGCGCGCACACAGAAAAATATGTTGTTTTTATCGAACATTGAAAGTCAGGCCTTGTTCTATTTTACAAGTCAAATGCAAATGTGTTGAGTGGTGCAAAAGAGATTTCTCTCTGGTCTAATGTGCTAAGTATTAGGACGCACTTGTAAGTTGTATTAGAGAACTCTTACATCAAAAAGTTGATTGATGTGGTGTTAAGTAATTAATACATTATAATTGGACATAACTTTTTGGCTTTAAGCCTTTGAGAAAAAGCGATTCTAATTGGATATATGAGTGCCGGACATCCGAAGTGCCCAAACTTGATATGTGAAAACATTTAAATGCCAAAAATTTGGAAATGTATACTTAAGTGCCAAAATCGGATAATAAATGATCAATCAAATGCCAACGACGAGAAATTTAGGCCAAATTGTTGCAAAATGACATCATTTTGTACGCTGACGTGGTTAGATAAGCCGAAAACAACGTTGTTTTACGTACTAACGTAGATAGATAAGTCAAAAATAATGTTGTTTTGCCTCAAATTTGAATTTTAATATAAAAATTAATTAAATAAAATCTAAAACTGAATTGAAAAAGAAGAAGAAGAGGAAGAAGAAGAAGAAGGTTGTAGCGTTCGGCGAGGCTGTGCAAGCCCTCGCCGCTGCCTCCCTTTCTGTTGCCGGGAAGGACATAAAGCTGCCTCCCCACCGCCACCACCTCCCCACCTCTCACAGTGGTCGGTGAGGGCTGTGCAGGCCCTCTATTGGAACTCTCTCATCTCTCTCTCTCCCTTCTCTCTTCCCTTAAATGCCGTCTTGGTAGGTGCAACCTCATTTTCTTTTTACTTTTTGCCAGGTATTATTGGGGAGTTATCTAGGCCCATTCCCTGTGTCGGAGCTCTCTCATCTCTCTTGCCCCCATCATCTTTCTTTCACCTTTAGACCAAATACTTTCTTTCATCAAATACTTATTCCTCTATTTTTATTTTTTCTTTGCCACTTTTTAAAATTGATTTTATAATTATTTTTATTAACTTTTTCTTTTATTTCTCCTCGGAGTAGTGGGGAGCTTGCCTAAGGTCGGTGGGGCTTGAGCTCGCCCAAAACCGACAAGCTTGCTCGCTGCTACCTCGCGAGTCGCAGTCTAGTAAGCCTCACCACACCTCTTGAAGCCTTAAGCTCATAGATTGCGACTCACAAGGCCTCAAGCTCATGAGTCAGTGGTAAGGCTCGAGCTCGTCCATTGGTGCTCGGTGATCGGCCAAAGAAGAAGGAAAAAAAAGAAAGAAAAGAAAAATAATTAAAAATCAATTTTAAAAAATAAAAATAAAATTATTGAAAGGAGTGGAAGGAGGGAAATCAAATCAAATTTTCTTAACAAAACTATAGAAAATATTTTCTAGTTCATTTTCAAGTTTCAGCCGAGTACAAAAAAATCCTTGAAAAGCATTTTTCAAAATCGTTACATTTTCTGCGAATGAAACCTTATCATCATCATCATATTGTCATCTTCATCGATTATAAGCCACAGATGAGAAGGAAAGGGACTTACAAAGAGTAGCTCGAAAAGTTGGGTAGGACTTTCGGACGGTCCATGTGCTAAGTCGTGCTCAATAAGGTTGAGCATCGATGTGGGCCGATTTTCACAGATGAGAAGGAAAGGGACTTGTCAAGAATATCTCAAAAAGTTGGGTAGGACTTTCGGACGGCCCATGTGATGGTCGTGCTCAATAAGGTTGAGCATTGATGTGGTGTGGTGCGATTTTCCACTTTCATCTTGGAATTGCATTTGTTTGGCCTCCATGTTATTTCGAATATTTATTTTCTGCGACCATACAATTACAGAAAGAGAAAAAAGCAGAAGAGCTTTCCTCACAAAAGCAAAATCATTCTTAAGAGTTCAACACATAATATGTAATTGCTAGAATTGATACTCATATTTCCGAATTGCTCATATGGTTTCTTACGCTGACAGGCATGGCATTAAACAGCCAAGGAATCCGTGGTTCGACGGGCCGGAATATATTACCCAATGTCCAATTCCTCCGGGGACCAACTTCACTTACCAAGTTCTATTCACTTCGGAGGAGGGAACCCTGTGGTGGCATGCACACAGCGACTGGACCCGCGCCACAGTCCACGGTGCAATCATTATAAAGCCCGCCCTGGGTACAACTTATCCTTTTCCGGAGCCCGATGATGAAGAAGTCCTCGTCTTTGGTAAGTCGTTTAATACAATGAAAAGTGAAAAAAGAAAAATCATATAGATTGTCATCTGTTGTGTATTCGCGAGCACTTCGTCAGTATGGATTCTGCTTGCAGCATCTTGGTACGACGAAGACGTGATGGAGTTAATGATAGAGGCCCTTTCTGAAGGTGGACAGGCGACAGTATCAAATGCCTACTGCATCAATGGCCAGCCTGGTGATTTTTATAATTGTTCCAGAGGTAAAAATGATTCAAATATATATTTATATTTGTGTCTATGCCATCATGCCTCTGGGAAAAGACATTGATTTGGTCTCTGGAGATTAAATACGCCTCTAGGAAATTTGTCATGGGTGAATCAATAATAGAATTATACCATTCTCAATGAAATCTAAATCTTGAATTGGTTCTTGACATGTTACAGAAACCACGCATAGAATATCCGCTGATTATGGCAAGACCAATCTTCTCCGTCTAGTCAACTCGGTGCAGAACACTAACATGTACTTCGCCATCGCCAACCACAGCCTGACGGTGGTCGGATTGGATGGAGCCTACGTTAAGCCCCTGGTCACAAGATACATCATGATAACCCCAGGTCAATCGATGGACATTTTGGTCACGGCCGATCAGCCGCTCGGCGAGTACTACATCATTCTCTCACCTTTCTTTGATGGCCAAGCGGACGATTTTGACCACAGCATCGCCAGCGCGATCTTCCAGTACAGCGGCAACTACACTTATACCGGATTGCCGGCGTATCCGAGCGATTTTCCAGGATGGGAGGACAAACAGCCCGCAACTTTTTTCGTCAAGCAACTGAGAAGCTTGAATTCAGCGGAGCACCCCATTGATGTCCCCAAGGACAACGAGATCACGACCAGGATGTTCATCACGATCGAGGTTGGCCTCAGGCATTGCCCAAACGACTCGTGCGCGGGACCGCAAGGAGATCGCCTCGCCGCTGCATTGAACAACATTTCTTTTGCAAACCCTTCCGTGGATGTACTCCAAGCATACTACAAGTACGACACGCTATCCTCTTTCCTGCTTTTTGCTTCAATTTGGTAGGGCTAGATAGATCACCTAGAGATGGATGAATAGGTGATAGTGTGGAATAAAATAAAAATTAAAAAGATATTGCGACAAAATGACCTCTAACCACAACTCGAACAACTATCGGATCTTATTGGTGTGCAATTAACCCTTATCACAGGTAAAATAAAGAGAGTAAAGAATAGAAAAATTACACACAAATGATTACAGTGGTTCGGCTTTTATAAGCCTACATCCATTCTCCCTTGCTAATAGCCGATTGACAGGTAAAATAAATACTCAAGCTCGTGTGAACAATTTCTCACACACTCTTAACCTCTAAAAAATTACACAAAATAGCTCATAGAAACGAATGTATATGATTGAAGATCACTCAAGACTTATAGGAATTATAAACTTCACAATTTCAGCTTCTTGTTTCCTTTCAGCATCTAGACCTTCTTTTATAATCCCCATTATCCAAGTTGACTATTAGACTTAACTTTAAAGGATCGCTCACCAATCTACCCATTGGACTTGAACGTTGTCAGAAGATCTGATTGCTTCAAGGTTGCCGAGATTGAAGTCTCTCATTGATTTTGCCACCCATATAGTAGATGGAGTTTCCATAAGAAGAGTGCTCCAATTGGAAAGAATATTTTGCCTCTTGTAGATTGATTTATCCAAATCTTGCTATATTCCACCTTGAGAGATTTGGATTGATATACTTTCCTTCTTAAATAGATCTTTTAATTCTAGGAAGGAATCCACCAAATTTCCAGCTGTTGCACGAAGATTATTTTCCTGATCAATATCCTAGAGTATCAAATATTAAGGATATGAACTTTTGCATGACTTATGCTGCGTTCGTTTCACGGAAAATACACCATCTCCGGAAAATATTTTCCCGGAAGTTATTTTCCAGGAAAATGGCTATATTTTCCGGTGTTCGGCTAATTCATAAATTTTGAGTGGAAAACATTTTCCACCGTTCGTTAAATAATTTTTTTCTTTTTCTTTTTTAATTTTTTAATTTTTTCCTTTTTTTTTTTCCTTCTTCTTCCTCCTCCTTCTTCCTCCTCGTTCCTCCTTCCTCCGCCGCCGCTCCTCCTTCTTCCTCCTTCCTCCGCCGCCGCTCCTCCTTCTTCCTCCTCCTTCCTCCTTCCTTCGCCGCCGCACGCCCGAAGATGGCGAGCCGACCAAGATCTGGTCGCCAGATCCGGCCGTCGCCGCACGCCCGAAGATGGCGAGCCGACCAAGATCGGTCGCCGGATCCGGCCGACCAAGGTCCGGTCGCCCCGGATCCGGCAAGGCCGGGCGGGGCTCGGGCCTCGCCCGAGCTCGCCGGAGGTGCGCGAGCCGCGAGCTCGCCGGATCGCGCGGCGAGCTCGGGCTCGCGATCAAGGCGAGCCCGAGCTCCGCCGCCGATCCGGCGAGCTCGGGCGAGGCCCGAGCCCCGCCCGGCTCGCCGGAGCTGGTGAGGCCAGCTTCGCCCCAAGACGGCGGGCTCCCCGCGAGCCTCCCGGCGCCTCCGCGGTGCTCCCTCTTGAGCCGGATCCTCCCGAGCGGCTTCGAGCCGCCGGGAAGCGGAGCGCGGCGGCGGGTGGCTTCCGGCTGGAGCGGGCGGGCGGGAGCGGCGGGGAAGGACGTCGTCGAAGCCTCCTCTGCGGGGAGAGCAAGAAAGAGAGAGAGAGAGAGGGAACGAGGACATGAAGGGAGGAAGGAGCGCGGGAGCACGAGAGCTCGTGGAGTCTGCGGAAAATGTTTTCCTCTTTTCAAAAGAGGAAAACATTTTCCGCTCGTTCAAGAAGGATTTTCCGGTCAACGGAAAATATTTTCCGTTGACCGTGTGTTTTCCGCCATCC
Source organism: Eucalyptus decipiens (assembly GCA_014182575.1). Taxonomy (NCBI): domain Eukaryota; kingdom Viridiplantae; phylum Streptophyta; class Magnoliopsida; order Myrtales; family Myrtaceae; genus Eucalyptus; species Eucalyptus decipiens. The sequence continues at coordinate 51,199,436 of CM024614.1, forward strand.
GAACACCGGAAATTTCGGAAAATATTTTCCCGGAAGTTATTTTCCGCGAAACGAACGGAGCATTAGAGTTTGATTCTCTAAATCTGATGAGTAACATTTGATAGTGCTCATCAAAGTTTTCACATGGAAAATCTTACCATCAGAATCAAAGAGCAATTCAAGAAAATTTTGTTAATCATCAAAACTAATAAGGGAATTTTCCTCAACAATCTTCCCCCTTGTTGATGATGATAAAACTTTTATAGCAAAACCAATTTGAAAGAAGTGATTTTGATAAAGCTCTGAAAGTAGCAGGATCTATTTCCAAAGTGCAATCTTAACATGGCTTGATGTATCCTCTCTTCTTGCATTAAAAAAAAATCACATCTTTGTTATTTTCTCTTTCGCTAAAGTTCTTCTTTTGATCGATGATCTGAAAGATCTTTTCCTTTTAATTTTTCTTTCTTTTTTGGCCATTTCTTCACCATGAGGGTCATTTCCTCGTCATCTTCATCCTCATCCTTAGAATTTGTATCATTAGAATCATAGTTAGATTTTAACACAATCATTTTCTTACTTCTGGATTCTCCTTCTTCATTCAGACGTTCCACTTCATATGATTGAAGTGTTCCTACAAGTTTGTCTATGGAAACTGATGAGATCATTTGACTTTCCTGGATGGACGTTTTGATATTGCTCCATTCATTGGATAGCCTGTGAAGGATTTTGTTTACTTTCATGGAATCGAATATTAAAGGTCCTTGTTATGTTAGGCTGTTGACGATGCTGGTGAATCTACTGAACATATCAATCACTGATTCATTCGTCTTTATTTTGAAGGATTCATATTGCCTAAGCAAAATATTTATTTTGGTTTCCTTCACTTAATAAGTTTCTTTGTATGTCGCGTGCGACCTCTCTCAAATTTCTTTAGCATAGTCACATGAGGATATGTGGTTATATTCAATAGAAGATAAAGTACAGTATAAAAATTAAATTGCTTTAGCATCTAAAGCTTCTCTCTTGGATAATTCTGTCTTAGACATGGCATCAACTTTAGGTTTTTTGCTATTTGTGTCCTTTTTGGAGGAAAAGGCTCTAGGCCTAACACCTCTCAGAACTACATCCCACTCCAAGAGATTCTTGGATTTGATGAATGCTTTCCAGATGTTGTAGTCATTTCCATCATAGTATGGAACTCCTGTGTCACTTTATCCTTCCATAAGTCTTGGTGCAATAATACCAACCATCAAAAGATCATTAACTTAGAAGTCATAAAACATTTCAATGAAGAGTAACCGAGCTCTGATACTAATTGTTAGGGTTAGATGGATCACATAGAGGGGGTGAATAGGTGATAATGCGGAATAGTTAGAGGTTACAAGATTTGAGTAATGAATATTCAAGCTCGTGTGAACAATTCCTCAAACACTCACCCTCTAAAAAGTTACACATAATAGCTCATAGAAACGGATGTATATGATTGAAGATCACTCAAAACTTTGAAAAATTATAAACTTCAGATTTCAGCTTCTTGTTTTCTTTCAACATCTTGACCTTCTTTTATAATCCTTATTATCCAAGCAAAATGTCGGATATAACCTTAGAGGATTACTCATCCAATCTACCGATTGGACTTAAAATTTTAAAAAATTAAAATATAAAAACTTAAAATTTTAAAAAATTAATTTACAAATTTTAAAAACTTCTATATTTAAATTTTAAGTTTTTAAAATTTTAATTTTTTTTAAAATTTTAAGTTTTTAAAATTTTAAGTTTTCTAAATTTTAATTTTTAAAAATTTTAAGTTTTTTTAAATTTTAAGTTTTTTAAATTTTAAGTTTTTTTTTAAATTTTAAGTTTTTTTTTTTTTTAAATTTTAAGTTTTTTAAGTTTTAATTTTTTTTTAAATTTTAGGTTTTTTAATTTTAAGTTTTTTAAATTTTAAGTTTTTTGAATTTTAAGTTTTTTTAAATTTTAATTTTTAAAATTTTAAGTTTTTTAAATTTTAAATTTTAAGTTTTTTATTTTTTGAAGTTTTTTTAATTTTAAGTTTTTTAATTTTGAAGTTTTTTTAATTTTAATTTTTTATTTTTAGAATATTTTAAATAAAATTAAGTTTAAATTAAATTTAATTAATTTTTATATTAATTATTTACACATTAGACACAAAACGACGTCGTTTTTGCATTTTCTCACCACGTCAACGTGCAAAACGATGCCGTTTTGCACCCAACTCGCCGGAAAATTGCCACGTCAGCCATTTGGCCGGAGTAGCACTTAAGTGTTCAACTTTACTCCGAAACTAGCACTTAAGTGTACTTTTCCGAAGTTATGGCACTTAAGTGTCCTTCCGTGCCAAGTTATGGCACTTGAGCTGTTTTTCTGCCGTCAAACTTGATAGTGAGGCAGCTCAGATTGCTTGAGCTTTATCAAAACTTTCAAATTCACACATAAGATCATCTTGCATACAATTCGCCATCAATGCTATTTTTGTTTTTCTAAGCTTAATAAGTTTTTTGAATTTTTATATGCTGAGCTGAAGTTCCATACTCAGGTTCATCCATAGTATAGTTAAGGGTTTCCTCATGGGTCTAACCCATTCGATGTGAAATATCATAATTGTCACCGTTTAGCTTCTCATACTTATTGATATTAGCCACAACAGTCTTGGATACCGAAACTATAATCAATTGCTAGTGCATATTAACATAATAAATGCAAAATCAATATTAGCACAATTTCTACAATAACACACATATTTAATTGATAACAAAGACAAACTAAATTAATGATTGTTCAACAAAAGGCATAGAAATAAAAGTTCACTATGTTCCCAATCAACTTTTGTGTACTATTGTTCTACTATCATTAACTAGTTTAATTTGCACAAATTTTAAGTTTTAGGTGAGAACTCTTTCAAATTTTATCAACCTACGAACTCCTATTAGAAAAAAATAATTACATGATCTCATGTAATTGTCACATTTTTTAATAAATATAAAAACACATAGCATGATATGAATTAACATATAAATCAATCATGTAGCAATTATAATTGAAAGCAGAATTCAAAACCATAGGGTAATACAGGTTAGAAGGAATAATCAATGCACTTATAGCCTAAAAATACGTGTATTTAGGGTTCAATATGCATTTTTATACCATTAAAAGCCTCAAACATGTAAAATAACTATACTACAATGTAGAGCACATCCATACGAATCAAACGCCACCAACCACATGTCGGTCGGACCTCACATGTGCCCACACATGCCGGCAAGCCAATGGCGTCATCACGGTTGGATTTGGCCAAGCAACCTGGTCTGACCTTTGACCAGTCAACTGGGTCGAGTCCTCGGGTAGGATCTTTAGGTCGTGTCACATGTCAAGTCGGTGGTCGGTTGGGTCGATGACGTTATTGATTACATCAGTGGTTTGGTTGCTGATGGTTTACTAACGTTATTGATAATGTCAGCACGCGCCGATTCGTCGACGTGCGTATGGCACTCACGCATTGGGCAACCTAAGCGTGTGGGGCAGGTGGCACTCATGCGCTGTGGAAAAGTAAAGATCATAATATAGGCTTTCATACCAATGTTGGAATCGACGGAAGAAATGACTAACCTCTTCAATGCGCAATAAATGAATTACCTAGGAATATACGTTGAATCATGGACGATACGACTTCATGATGGTCCGAATACAATCAAAAGGAAAGTATTTACATTCCACATCGTTAATGCCGATTGTCTTTCCAAAGTAGAAATGGAAGCCTCTATGTTTTTTGTTCACTAATGATAGAGAGAAGATAGAAGAGAGAACTGTACTTTCCGAACGTTCTTTCTTCGACTACAATTGCGATTATCTTTAGAAGTTATTTATATAACTTCCCTCAAAAGATAACTTCCTTCACATCCCTTCAAAATATGTCTCTCTATCATATCACATCAATATGAATCGGCGCATCTTAATCACACTCCATCATGGATGTACCAACAAAATATTACAGATTTGAACTAAATTGACATTACTATTAGCATAAAATTTGATAAAGTACCAACGGAATTTCACTTCAACAAGTTTACACTAGCTTTGGTGTTATCCTTGTCTTTGATTTCTTGCAGCAATATCACCGGGTATTACACGGCAGATTTCCCTGACCTGCCGCCTGTGGGGTTCAACTTCACTTCCGACGACTTAGAGACGGCCAACGCGACAATGGTGGACCAAGGAACTAAGGTCAAGGTGTTGGACTACAACGCGTCCGTCGAGATAATCCTCCAAGGGACCGATGTGTTGAACTCCGCCGAGACTCACCCGATGCACCTGCATGGGTTCCGGTTCTACGTGGTCGGACTGGGCGAGGGCAACTTCGACAATGGGACCGCTCCAGAAACCTACAACCTATATGATCCCCCCGAAATGAACACCGTCCCAGCGCCTAGGGACGGGTGGGCTGTAATTAGATTCAGGGCAAACAATCCCGGCAAGTTCACTGGTTGCGCTCACGCTAACTTCACAATAGAGAAAAGACAGATCAATTTTTCCTAACTCGAATTCTTTTTTTGGGCAGGCGTATGGTACTTTCACTGTCATTTTGATCGGCACATGTCGTGGGGCATGGACATGGCATTCATCATCAAGAACGGAAACACGGCTGAGACGAGCATCCGGGAGCCTCCTGCGTACATGCCTCCTTGCGAGGCCGACTCATCACTGTTGACCGCCCTTCGTTCTTACTTGCAACAGAAGGCTTGAGTAATTTTCTCTTCATGGTGTGGCTGTCGTGTGAAGTTTGCATTCGGAAACAGAGACTTAAATGTAGCCCATTGTACCTGTAGACGCCTATTTTCCTTTTATGATTAATTATAAAGGGAAAATAAAATATAGCCGCCCATTTATTCAACTAATGGTGCTGAATAAAAAGTGCATTTACAATGTTAAATGATGGGCTTCCAAGTCTCAATAAATTCCAGATACGGAGTCAAATTAACAAAGTAGTATATCAAACAATTTTCAATGAAAATGTGAAATTGCCATCCTGTCATGGCCTGGGCCATTGGCCCAATTCAAAGGCCCTTGGGGCGTTTAATACTCGATCATGAGTAGCACATTATCCGACTCCAGCGCGCAATGATCCGATTGTGAGGGGCATGTACAATTTGCAGGACCGTTCGTAAGAAAGCAAGAATGAAAAGTGGCCCTGAGTTTCAAGTCAGTTGTATCAATCAATGATACAAACAATGTACATCAAAGGACTATTGGGATAGGAGAATTTGAGAAGTAAAACCCCCAAAAAGAGCTTTACAGACATCATATGTTCTAGTATGAGTAGACGAAAAATAAGAAACGTACGAAAAATATTCCTAAGCTATGTCGACGCTTGCTTGAACCAAGTAGCCCACACGGAACTTTTCGTATCAGCCCTTCCACGTCTTGGTGGCAAGGCTTCAAGTAGCTCACGTGGAATACTAGATGTATTTTCAACCAAGCGGCCAACTGAGGTCGACGAGCGACTTTGCCTCCTTTCACCAGCATTGGCATTGGCCCTTCATACTTTCGGATGAGTCGCCTATCTTTTTATAAGGGAATACAACTGTTTCAGAAGGATCCTCAACATGGCCGGGTCGTCTACCTAGTACTCATCACTCTTCTCTTCTCTTCTGATCGGCCCATTTCGTCATCGCCTCGATGCCCTCTCAGGATAGGCACAAGATATGTCGCTGTTTTGCCTCCCATTTTTGCTGATGTTGTAGGCTCGTGGGCATTTACTCCTATGTGGTACCACCAATGTTTCGTAAGTGAAGGCTGCGAGGCTGTCAGGGTTATGGCTAGAGATATATAATCTAGAGAGGGTGGATAACAAGAGTGTGTGTATCTTAGAGAACAAAGCTTTCTCAATATTTGATATCTCACACTTTGAATCTTCCACAGTACACGTTGATCTTCTTATATAACCTTTAAGGTCCTTACTACCGTTGGAAAATCTCTAAGGTTATTTTAGTAGTAAAAACAAAAGTTAGGATAGGTTGGTTCTTGTTGGAGACATGATAGGATTGAATGTAAGGAGATATAGTCTTGGGCAAAAGAACGCTTCAAGTGCCATAACTTTGGCCAAAGGGACACTTAAGTTCCATAACTTATGAAAAGTACACTTAAGTGTCACTTTCAAGAAAAACGGATCACTTGAGTGCCACTCTGGCCAAAATCCGGCTAAAACGCCAATGTGGCATTTTTCCGGCGAAGCGCACTCAAAACAATGTCGTTTTGCACGATGTGGCCAAAACGGCATCGTTTTTGGGCTGACGTGATAAAAAAAAATTAAAAAAATTAATTAAATTAATTTTAAAATTAAATTTAGTTAAAATATTTAAAAATAATAATTTTAAATTAAATTTAGTTGAAATATTTAAAAATAATAATTAAAAATTAAAAAAAAAAAAAAAAAGGAAAGGGGGAGGCGGCTAAGGGATTAGCCCTCAGTCGCCGCCGCCGCCGGGAAGGGCCGGCGACGGCGGGGGGAGGGTCGGCCGGGGTTGCCGGGCCCTGGCCAGGGGTCGGCGACCACGGCCGATCGGGTGGCGAGGGCTCGCGAGCCCTCGCCCGGATCCGGCGAGGTCGACGGCCCTCGGCCGGTCGAGCCAAGGGTCGCCGCCCGCGATCCTCGCCCGATGCGGGGCGAGGGCTTGTGAGCCCTTGCCGCCGGCCACGAGGTCGCCACCACCCGGCCGGGCCCGCGACCCCGCCGACCCTCCCCTCGCCGTCGTCGGCCCTTCCGCGGCGGCGGCTAGCGGGCTAATCCCTCGGCCCGCCTCCCCCTTTCTTTTTTTTTTAATTTTTTAATTTTTTAATTTTTCAACTAAATTTAATTTCAAAATTATTAATTTAAAATATTTTAACTAAATTTAATTTTAAAATTATTATTTTTAAATATTTTAAATAAATTTAATTTAATTAATTTTTTTTTTTTTTTTTTTTTTTTGCCACATCGCCAAAACAACGCCGTTTTGGCCACGTCAGCGTGCAAAACGGCGTCGTTTTGAGCTCAGTTCGCCGGAAAAGTGCCACGTCGACATTTTGGCCGGATTCTCGCCGGATTGGCACTCAAGTGATCCGTTTTTCTTGAAAGTGGCACTTAAGTGTACTTTTTGTAAGTTATGGCACTTAAGTGTCCCTTTGGCCAAAGTTATGGCACTCCAATGGTCCGCGCATCTATAGTCTTGATAAAATTATTCCATAGAGGATGGATAAAGGTGAATATAATTTCTCATAATCATGATATAAAAACTATTTTTCTCAAATAACAAACATCTTAAATAATAAAACTAAACAATAATAATATATACACAATATTTGAATTCTAATATGAAAAATAAAATTCAAAATAACAACAAAAAAAAAGTAATTTTCGTTTTTAATTATTCCTCTATTTATTTATACATTCAAATTTATTTCTACTCTATAATATATATTTTGTATATATATAGTATCTATTTTTATTGCATATTTTAGGTATAGTTTATTATTTGATAAAATTTTTATGAAGGAGCGATGGAAGTGAATAAAAAAGAGATGGAAAACTAATAAACAAAGTAAATAAAAATGAAGTAGAAAAACTCAGATATTAAATGAACAAATTCATACTTGAAAGAATCTTTCTAATTCTCGAAGAATGAGGAGTAATTAAATTTCTAAAAAAAACTTACCCTCTCCGTTTCCTTCTCCTTCTCCTCCTCCTCCTCTCTATCTTTAGTTCACGTAGAAGTTCTACAACTCCTCCGTAGTTTTTAGTTCATGTCAAAACTCCATGAAAATCACGAAGGAGTTTAAGCTTCTTCTCATTCATAATCTCCAATTCACATCAAAAGTTCATGAAAGAGTCGAAACTCCTTTTCCTCCATAAGTTTGTGGTTCATGTTGAAGTTTCACGAAATTAGCGGGAGAGACAAGACATAATAATAATCGTAATCACAAAGGCGAATGATCACATTTTCTCTCTTTTACTAGATTTGGCAGTGAATTATGATAGATTTTTACAATCATCGTCCCACAAGTTTCAGGTTTATTTACATTAATATGTCGTAAATACTAAACAATAGACATAATAGAATGTGAAAATATTTGGTTTTATTACTGTAATTCACTAAACAATGGATATAATATAGTAAAATTCCTGATTTTTATATCATATCTTACTAAATCCTATCCCAGTTAGAAAAAGGGACCTTGGCCGGCTTTTGAAAGAGGGAAACTAAGGCTTTCTTTCCAAATTTTAAGAAGATATTCGACTAATTCTGAGTGGAATTCACGGATAGAATCTGGGAAATTCGTGAACCGTGAGCATATTCTAGGCCACATATTCTCGGTGGAGAAGAGGGAAAGCGGAGCTTTTCCTTCTAGGCGGTGGAATTACCTTCCACAACGAGGGCTCCCGTGTTTCTCTTACTGATCCGAAGCTTGCATATTAGGGAAGGGGCTGGTTATTTCTATTTTCTGAGATGTGCATTTTGGCCATTCAAAAGACCAACCTGCAGACACATAGTAGGGGTTCAAAGGCGACGGTCAGGAAGTATTCTCCATCGCCAAAGTCCATCCATTGATATTCCAGAAATCAGTATACGTTCCCATCATCATCGCTTCATCATACTCACCTTCATATATCATCTCACGAAACTTTATCTCTAAGACACACCCCAGTACGAGGATACACGCCCCGTGAGAATCCATGCGTAGCGACGAGGCTCCTCCCGCGGTCATTGCTGCCGCAAGAACCCCTGCTGTCGCGCCTCGCCTTGCTGCCGAGCCTAGCAGGCTCACACCTGTTCAGCAGCCTCGGAAACACCAGCGGACGAGTTCCAGTCTCGCCCATCAAGCTGTTCAGCAACATCTAGCGATCAGCCCGGCATCTGCTGCGTCCTTGCACGACCAGACCAGTCTTGCCACCGAACCGCCGCAGTGAACTCGTAGTGGCACTGCGAACTCCTGCACTTGAATAGCAACTCCGGCGATGTTCCAACCCAGCTCCGGCGCACCAGACCAGCTCTTGCCGTGACATGCACCTAAACCACCAGCTACCACAGTGACGGCACCGATGAAACCCTTTGTCGGCTTATCCATTTTTCTACAGCATATCGATGTCTTCACAGAGCTCCAAGCTGAGGTCTAGCGAGTTCGCATGCTCAGCAGCCCCCGGCGGTCACTGTCCAGTCACTGATCTTTCTCGCCACGCGAGTCAAATCTCTACTGTCAAGCTCCCTTCCCATGTTCGAATCAAAAGATCAATTTAGGGGAGTTTCCTAAACGATACTAAATTGAATATTTAACTACCTAAATTGAAATTAATTGATTCTAATTCGATTTGATTTAATTCGTTAGGCGTTACCAAATACGTCATTTCCTTGGTCGAGTCGGTTCATATATTTTGAAAATTGGGAAATTGTTCTTCTGGACTAAGATTGGACCCCCAATTCAATTTCTCCTCATTTGGGCAAATTAATATCTAATATAATCATCAATCATGTAGGGTGTTAGAATTTATATGTTATTATTAGATTAGACACATGCATCAAATAAATAAATATATATGTGTGTGTGTGTGTGTGTGTGTATACATAAAGAATAAGTGTACCGAAAGTTTTAAAGTTTATCACGAAAGTGTAATTGAGTCCTAAAATTTTCAGAAAGTGTAATTGAGTTCTAAAACTCGTCACGAAAATGCAATCGAGTCCTAAAACTTATCAAATTAATCCCATCAAGTCATTCCATTGATTACACCTTTTGGAAGTTCTAGGATTTAATTGAGGACTCGATTGCACTTTTTGAAAGTTTTAGGACTTAATGGTATTTTCGTAACAAGTTTTAGGACTTAATTACATTTTTTGAAAATTTTATGACTTAATTGCACTTTTGTGACAAGTTTTAGGATTTCTAATATATTTATCCCATAAAAAAAAAATTGCATTGCATTTAAGATAGTAGTTTGCATATTTTCCTAGTTTATAACTTCATGTTTGGGGAATTATGTACTGATTTAGAATTTTTTTTTTTTTTTTTTTTTTTTTTTTTTTGTCTGTGCTACTCTAATTCTCATCTCAATTAGACTTTTCCTCCGCCTATTTATAAAGTTTGGGAGTCAAATTCCATACTTGAAACTAAATATCCCCATTTAGGATTTAATGTAAGTTATTTAATAATTTAATTTTGGTGCATCACATAAACGAATGATACAAAATGATTGAACTGCATTTAATTCAATATTGCATTTAGTGTTATATTGCATTCATACACGTTTCTTAATTTGAAATTGCATATCTTAGGTACATTAAGAATGATTCAGTGATTTAGGAAAGCATAAGCATCATTTGGTACATATTTGGAATTAATATATATTATTTCCTAAATGGTTAAAGTCATTTTAGGCAGTTTCCTATTTTGGATCATAAAGAAAAAAACCCAAAAAGGAATAATTGATATTACACTTGGCAATCATGTGTAGAATATGTGCCATTGTTTATTTTTTTAGTTAACATTTCGCAGAATACTGGATATATTGGATATAATGAAGCTTTTTTGCTTAGCATAAAGGTTTTTCTGTCTCCCTAAACAATTATTTAACGTTTTCATTTATCAAATATTAAGTTGTTGGTTGTGCATTCACATGATTACCTCTCACATATTAATAACTTAAGATTAAAATTGATCAAAACTGCTCACAATTTTTTTTTTTTTTTTGAATCAAAGAGAAGATGTACCAAAAGGTCATTAGTTTATTCTAGCATAACCAACTCCCTGTATTTATGAATATCTAGTTTGTGGAAGTAAAATATTCTCTCACGTTTTACTTTGGTATCTAATTGACACATAATAAATTAGTAGCGAATCATAAACAAGTTAAATTGCATGTTTAGATGGTTTGATTAAAACTTCAGAGTTGAGATTGGCATAGGCTTGGGATGCTAAATGACAGCATCACGGGGTTGCAACTCTTGCCTGGTCCACTATCATATTTCAGCCTACGCCCTTAGGTTGGGACATTGCATGGCCGATCATCCATGGATGAATATGAACTCCACCCCTCTTTTATTGTTGAGTTGTCAACTTTGGAAGGGGCAAGTTAAAAGATTGCGAGTTTACCCTCTAACTGAATATAATCAAATTTGGTCCTATGAACAACGGTGATATCAATGTTATTCTATTTAAAGGACCCTTTCTAGCAGGAAAAGTATTAAAAAAGTCATAAACATTTTACATTTGTTCCAATTTAATTATAAACTTTTTATCGGTACCAATTTAATTATAAACTTTTTCACTTTGTGTCAATTTAGTCATTTTTAGCTAATTTTAACCGGATTTTGCTAACTGGGTTTCAGTCGGCTGCATGGTACGATTGACACTAACGTGAACAACTTTTAATAATATTTTAATTTTTTGATTATTTTATTTTAATTTTTCATTTTCATTCTCTTTTTTTCCTTTCTCTTCCTCCTTCCTCCAGTCGGTTGCCCGGAGGTGATGGCCAGTGAGCCTCATAGCCATTGGCGAGGTTCAAGCCCTCCCGAGAGGCCTTGAGGGCTGCTTGCACTAGGCGGTGTGGCTCGCCCTCGTCGGATCTAGCGAGGGTCAAGCCTCGCCCAACCTCTGGTGAGGCTAGCTAGAGGTTGCCCTCTAGCGAGGTCAAGCCTCACCCATGGCCAAGTGAGGCTCAACCTCGCCAGCCTAGAGCGAGGCCGCCTTGGGCCGACTTGGGCGAGGGTGAACCTCGCCGCCCAATGCGAGCAGCCCTCACAATCTCTGATGAGGACTCGAGCCTCACCAATGGCCGTGAGACCCATCAGTTGTCAACTCTGTTCGGTCACCAAGATTCGGTGACTGGTTGGAGGAAGGAGGAGACGGAAAAAAAGAAAAAAGAAAAAGGAAAAGGAAATAAAATAAAATAAAAATCCAAAAAAAATTAAAATATCATTAAAAGTTGTTCGCGTTAATACTGGTTGTGCCATGTCAGCCGATCGTCACCTAGTTAGCAAAATTCGACCAAAATTAGCTGAAATGACTAAATTGACACAAAATGAAAACGTTTAGGACTAAATTGACAACATAAAAAGCTTTACAATTAAATTGACATAATTGCAAAATGTTTAGGATATTTTTTTACACTTTTCCCCTTTTTAAGTACGGGCGGTGCTCTTCTAGCTAGATCTTATAATAGCCCTAGTAGCTCGTCTAACGCATCGCAACCAATATAGCCTGAAGCACAAGTTGGGCCAATTCACGCGAGCAATTTCCTTCTTGGGCTCGGAATAGTCCATATAGATTTGCTTGTACATCCCTGCCCATTGATAAGGTCTACTTTCAGCTGCATTGTCTTGACTTAATAAACTCATAATTGACTGACCAAAAAAAAAACTCATAATTGTCCCTTTTGTCACTTGACCGGTGGTAAAGATGCAAGAGTAGATAGATTAAAGGGCACATCCTCAAATTCTAAACCCCTGATAAGTCTGCTGTTTTGCTGCGCGCGAGTACCTCCCTAAGATGGCAATTACCTTGGGATGAATTCACGGGTCTTAATTTCGCATTGCAATCCAAGAGCACGTGCGAATACCAATACAGACGTTGGACGTCCTCCGTTCTCCCGCGGTGAATTCCTGAGGTCGAAGAAAAGGAAGTAGCCGAACTACAGTCGTCATCTGTCGGTCAAGCAGATCTTTCAGAAGTTCGCTCCACGAGAAAGAGCAGTGGACAGAGTTACCGCGGCGGTTTTCGGGCGTTTTCTATGGGGGTGGCGTCTGCTCTTCCTTTTCTAATTTTCTTTTTCCCCCTTGTTCCAACTAGAGGGAGAGAAGAAACTTCAGCAAACCATACAAATTTAGGTGGAGGCTTTTCTTACTTTATGGTTTCCAGAAGGGGATTAAATCGAAAATATAATCTTCGCAACGTGATTCGCACGTGAGGTTTGTTTTATGGACGCATGTATTTTTTTATTTTTTATTTCCCTCTCCCATGAAAAATGAAAGTATTTATAATTGAGAAATGAAAAACCACGACGAATCTTTGTTTAGGTGTAGAAGAAAAAAATTCTACATGATCTTTAGGAGTTGGGATCATGACACTTACGATTTGATGGTTATTTACTCACACACCATTTGTTTCATGAGAACAAATATTTTGGAAAATATATATATTTTAATATTGATCGCTCGTATCAATTGAAATAATTAATCAAAGGAAAGTTCGGTTGAAATAATTAATCAAAGGAACTTTTTTTTTCATTATCAATAATAATTTATGTGTAAATATTTTGTGAACGGTGGAAAATATTTTTGTTACTTCTTTTGGTAAGCTATACAAACGATCATTTTTCTTAAAATATTATCCAAATAATTTATTTTTTGTGAAACAAATTGAGTTTAATAAGGAATTATCTTGTAGTTGAAAACAAATGTGATTATGCAAAAAAGGGGAATAATCCATTGTGTCAATGAATTTATAAGTATAAATATGGTTTTATGTATCTATATAATTATTTTAAATATATGCCATTTTTTTTTAAAAAATCCTCCTATCACTAATGGCGTTTCTATTTAAGTGATATTTTTTTGTCGGTAACTTTTTTATTCAAGTGACTCGCTCCTTTAACTTTACAAAAGACTACTTGATTAGTCGAAAGAATTCCCGGATGCTCTTCACCAGTTTAGGTGTTTTTTCTTTCATATGATCGAGAAATTTATCTTTATTAACGTGCAATTACAATAGCGTTTCGTTCACGATTACTTTTTATTCTCTCGTCCTCGGATTCCCTAATTTTGTCTAATTTTAGCAATAATTTTTTTTCTCGATTGTTGATGGTCACCCTGATGTTATTTTAGTTTAATATCATTTTTTTTCTGCTTGGTCCGGTTGCCTGGCACCACATCCCAATATATCCGAAAATTATTATAGGAGTACGGTGTATATACTAAATTGAACCTGGAACCCCAAAGATGGTGGGACCTATTTGAAAATTATATGGGATCCGCTATTTTTAATGGTTCAGATTTAATTTAATATGTAAATACAGTAAAAATCATTCATGTCTATGCGTGGAATTGGTGTTACTTTGTCGCGGCGGGCGTGTTTCTCCAGTCAAAATAGCGACCACTTCTTTCTTTTGTTTACCAACTTCCACTTTTCTTAAGACGTCTGATTTTTTTTTTCCTTTTTCTTAAACTCTTTTCAAAATAAATTGTTTTGCAAGTACTTTTACGCCATCTTGGAAAGTAATTCAATTACAAATACTTCCGGCTTCGGGTCCTCTGCCGTATGCCTGTGCGGATTATGCGATTGAGTTTTTCAATATGCAATTCTAGTAATTAAGTCATTTTATATTACGATTTGTGCAATTGAATCCTATTTGTCACTGAGGGTGTGTTTGGTAATATTTCTATTAAAAAATAAAACTATTTCTGTTCCGAAAATAATTTTGAACAGAAAAACACGTTTGGTAAATTTGTATAATTTATGTTCCTAGAATAGAAAAAGAACAGAAACACGTTTGATAAATTTGTATAATTTTTAATTTTTATTATTTATTATTATTTTTTTCTCCTTTTGGCCGGTCGCCGGCCTTGGCCATGACCGGCGATAGGCCAACAAGGGCCGGCGAGGGTGAGGCTCGACCTTGCCTTGGTTGGACGAGCTCAAACTTGCCCGGATCCTCGCCGGGGGCCGGCGACGCTCCGGCGAGGTCGCCGGCCATAGCCAAGGCCGACAACCGGCCAAAGAGAAAAGAAGAAGAAAAGAAAGAGAAGAAAAAAAATAGAAGAGAGAAAAATTGTTTCTCGGAAGTATTTCTGGGAATAACTTGTTTCTGTTCCCGGGAACAAAAGTGTAAACAAACATGTTTTTGTTCTTTTTTTGTTATTCGGAACCAAAAAACAAAAATTGTGTTCCGGGGAAAAAAAAGAATATGAACAAACGCACCCTAATCCATTCGATAAATTGATGTCTCACTTTATATTTGTTCTCCCTGTGTGGTGTGCGTGTTGCCCCCTTTCTGTGTTTAGGGTTCTCCCGACTTGATTGATATCGAGTCATGTGGCACGCATTGGATAGTGGGTAAAGTTGGAATGGAAGATAAGGTTGGTACGTGCATACAATGTCCTTCTCCCCCAATTTTAGTAAGGAAAATATTAAAAAGTATCTGACAAAATACTTGTTAAGGATAATTGATTGCAATTTGCAAGTATCAACATTTCCATTTGAAGGATGCTTGCTCTTTTGAAATTTGTTCTCTCTCAATTCTCTGAGTGCATTAGCATGCATTTTTATTATTTTTAGTGATGTTATCTGGCGTTCCCGGGGCCATTTTGTGAATAGACTAGGGTTGTTCAGTTTTTCTTTTTTCAAATGTGTAGCACGTGCAATTGGTACCAAATTTTTGAACGACGAACTTCCCCCCTTGGAAACTGTGGCGCAGAATTGGGAATATTGATGTAGATGGGGTCACCAAGAGTTCAACATTCCTCCTCCCTCACTTTCTTCGAAGCCAAAGCATGATGGAGTTGTACCTAATGGTCTTAAGCCCCGTAACCGTGCCCTGCATGGCACTGAAGACGACCACGTGAGCTCCTTTGCGGTATCTAACGCATGCTGGTATTATAACCATACTTCAAAACGCCCCTCGCACCGGAAGAATCTGCACCAATAGCCAGACTCAGAGAGAGAGAGAGAGAGAGAGAGATTCGAGTTATAAAGGAGCGAGAGCGAGCCGCTTCTGTCAGTAGCATCGTTCGAAACCAGTTTAACAGAGCAGCCACCGTAACCCGGGTGGCCAAGATGGGTTCTTCTCCGTGCGAGCTCCGATGGCTTCTCGCTCTACTGGGTGGACTGCTGTTGCTCCTCCCTCTGGCTCAAGGCGAGGACCATTACTACACTTTCGTCGTAAGCTTTCGAGCATCTCGCTTATTGACCTTTGTCCATTTTCGGCTCATTTTCAATGCCATCGTTGCCATTCGCTCTGGTTGTGTCTTCCGGGGTTGTTTAAGGGATGTTTGCGACCGTGTGTGCATGTGTGTGTAGCTGCGAGACACCAACTTCACGAGGCTGTGCACGACGAAGAGCATGTATACGGTGAACGAAAGCTTCCCGGGCCGGCGCTGTACGTCCGTAAGGGAGACACGGCCTACGTCAACGTCTTCAACGAAGGACACTACGGAGTCACCATTCACTGGTAAGTCAACAGAGGCGTTGTTCTGCTCTGTACGAGTCAAATGCGAATGTGTTTGAAAGTTGGGTGGCCGAGGGACTTTTTCTCTGCTGGTCTAGCCAGCCGTCCGGTTAATTAGACGCCGAACAAAATGTGACCGCAGCTCTACGCACTGTTTTTTCCGTCGGAGCAATGCTAGATATGTGTTGTAGGCACGATGCACAGATTCTGTTCCGCGAGTAACGAGGATGACATCCTAATACGAGGAATGAGTATTTGAACGTTGGTACCTGAAAATCATCTGATCATTTTTCTATGTTATTTTATTGTACTGCAAAAAACTCTAAAGTATGAGTATTTCGATAAACTATGCATACTGCAACATTGATATCCCAAAAATTGTTTTGTGTTAGGAAAACTCGTAAGCTATGCCCGCTATGCCATCAACATCCTTAACTTTTTTCTGTGTAGCAAAAACTCTAAAATTTGTACCGACATGTTTTGTGGTAAATGAATGGTGTTGATTGTTATAACAATAGTGTTGTGATGGGTATTATAGCTTGTGATTGTTTGGTAGCATTTTTCTTATTATATTGAGTTGGGAGGCACGGGCATGGGAGGGAAGGAGGTTTTATGAAGAGCAGCTCAAAAGTTAGGTAGGATTTTCTGACGGCCAATAGATCCCATAAAGAAAAGCTCGTGGTCAAATTTTGGGCACTAAAAAAATAAAAAAACGCCAGACAGTAGGTCCAACCAATTTTTTACATCCTTTTTGACGTTAACCAACTGTCCAACCACCTTTCGGCCTTAATATTCTCGTTCTGCTGTATAGCATTGAACGCATTATAATCTTTTTACTTAATTTCATAAGTTAACGTGGCACGATGTCATCCCATGTGAAGACAACAACAAATGAGCCACTGTATCTTACTTAGGAGGACTTCTAATGAAAGAATGCCACGTCACTTAGTAAATAATCCGTTTTTGTTAATAATTAACATATCTAGAATTGGTCAACGCGTTATACTTACAAGGCCAGGCGTGTTCCTTTACCCATTTAAATTAATAGAAGCCTTTGCTTTTGAGAACAAGGTCGAGCTTAACGTGTGATATTGAATTGCAAAGAATCGATGGTCGTATTTGCGAATTTGCTTATATAGCATTTTTTTATACTTGCAGGCATGGCATTAAGAATCCGAGGAACCCATGGTTCGACGGGCCTGAATACGTTACGCAGTGTCCAATCCCTCCGGGGACTAACTTCACTTACCAAGTCTTGCTCACCTCAGAGGAGGGAACCCTTTGGTGGCATGCACACAGCGATTGGACCCGCGCCACTGTCCACGGCGCAATTGTCATAAAGCCCGCCCTTGGCACCACTTATCCTTTCCCAGAGCCCGACGGTGAAGAAGTCCTTGTCTTCGGTATGTCCTTGTATGATACGATGAATGTGGAAATCATGTGTATTTGGGAACACTTAGCATTGTGAAATTCCGCTTGCAGCATCCTGGTACGACGAGGACGTGATGGAGTTGATGGAAGAGGCCCTTTCTGAAGGTGGACTGACGACATTGTCAGATGCTTACTGCATCAATGGCCAGCCTGGTGATTTTTATAATTGTTCCAGAGGTAAAGACTTATTCAAATACATACGTTGTCAATATACCATCAGGCTTAGCCATTTTGATTTGATCTTTCGAGAGTAAATTTTCCATGTGTAAATCGATTCTAGAATTAGACCGTTGTTGTCGAATCTAAGCCTTGAATTGATTCTAATTTGTCGCAGAAAGCACGACTAGAATATCCGTCGATTATGGCAAGACCTATCTTCTCCGCCTAATCAATTCAGTGCAAAATACCGACATGTACTTTGGCATTGCAAACCACAGCCTAACGGTGGTAGGATGGGACGGAGCCTACGTCAAGCCCTTGGTCAAGAGTTACATCATGATAACCCCAGGTCAGGCGATGGACATTTTGGTCACAGCCGACCAGCCTCTCGGCGAGTACTACATGATCATCTCACCTTTCTTCGATGGTCAAGCGGACGATTTCGACATGAGCATCGCTAGTGCAATCTTCCAGTACAACGGCAACTACTCTTTCACCGGATTACCGGCGTATCCGAGTGATTTCCCCGGATGGGAGGATATAGGGCCCGCGACTGCCTTTGTCAAACAACTGAAAAGCTTGAACTCGCCAGAGCACCCCATCGACGTCCCCCAGGACGACGAGATCACGACCAGGATGTACATCACCATCTCGATCAGCATGATGAAATGTCCAAATGCCTCGTGTGAAGGACCGGACGGTAATCGCCTCGCCTCCGCGTTGAACAACATTTCTTTTGCAAACCCTGGCCTGGATGTGCTTCAAGCATACTACAGGTACAAGTTGTGAATTCTGCTATTGCTACTCTCTTCCCCTGCTATCTGCCACAGTAAATTTGCTACTCTCTTCAAAATGTTTATGCTAGCTTTGGGGTCATCCCAGGTCCTGTCTAAAAGCGAACAACATTTGTACAATGGATCTCAGCGTATTTAGATAATATATAATCGACCGTCTTTAATTCCTTGTGTTTGATTTCTTGCAGCAATATCACCGGGTATTACACGCCGGATTTCCCTGATCTGCCACCTACGTTGTTCAACTTCACGTCCGAAGACCTATTGACAGACAACGTGACGATGTCGGACCAAGGAACGAAAGTCAAGGTACTGAACTACAACGAGTCCGTCGAGATAATCCTCCAGGGGACCAACGTGATGAACTCAGGCGAGACTCACCCGATGCACCTGCACGGGTTCCGGTTCTATGTGATCGGACTGGGCCAGGGCAATTTCGACAACAAGACCGCTCCTGAAACCTACAACATGTACGACCCACCCGAAGCGAACACTGTCCCAGTGCCGAAGGACGGGTGGGCTGTCATCAGATTCAGGGCAGACAATCCCGGTAAGTTCATTAGTTGACGTGAATGGCATGATCAGACAAACTTCAAAATAGAGAGAAGAAAGATCGATTGTTCCTAACTCGAATTTGTTTTCGTCAGGCGTATGGTACATGCACTGTCATTTCGATCGGCACATGGCATGGGGCATGGACACGGTATTCATAGTCAAGAATGGGACCACGGCTGAGACAAGCATCCGGGAGCCTCCTGTGTACATGCCTCCTTGCGAGACGGACTCGTCACTGTTGAGCGCCCTTCATTCTTACTTACGGCAGAAGGCTTAAATAATTTTCTCTAAATGATGTAGTTGTCCCGGGAAGTTTTCATTCGGAAACAGAGAGACTACATTATAATCCAGGGTACCTGTCGATTTTATTTTATTTTTCATTTTTGAAGAAAGAAAATGGTAGTTTTGGAAGGAAGAAAATTATAGCCCCTACCCAGCTTATGGTGCTGAATAAAAGTGCCTTCACGATGTTAGTCGACGGGCTTCTTAGTTTCAATGATATCCGGACAGAGTGAAATTAACATGTTGTACATCAAACAATGTTGAGTAAAATTGCGAGACTGCCATTTTGTCACTGTCTGGGCCGTTGGCCCACTCCAAAGGGCCGTGTGGTGTGTACTATACTCGGTCATGAGTATTACACCGATAATCCGATGGTAAGACGCATGCACAGTCTGCAGAATCGTCCGTAAGAAAGCAATAATGAACAGGGTTTATGAGCAAAGGATCTATTTAGTTGGATCAATCAACGGTAATAATGTGCGAAAAGGGACTGTTGGAATAAGAAAGTTCAAGTAGTTGACCCCTTCAAGAGCTTTACAAACATTATTAATTCTTACATTGAGTAAATATTGCAGGTGTCTTAGATGTCACATCATAGTCTCGGTTAACATTGATCAATCCTTAGGTGAAAAATTAGGTATCTACAAGGGGCTCATGGGTTCCTCTTGTCCTAAGATTGGGCTGTTGCTGCTGAATGTTTAGCTAAAACGAAGTTTATATCATCAGGCAATGGGATCCCAAACTAAAGGATTCTATTGTAAATGCTGATGTCTTTGTTGGTAGAGTTGAGACTACCAAGCAAAATCCAATTTTCATAATTCTTGTCATTGCTGGAAATCTCAGTAAGAGAAGTGTTGGCAAAATTGCTATTATGGATGACAACTTTTTTCCTCTAATGGAGGAGGAGGATGATTTGGATGATACGCCTGCTCTCATTAATTGAACTCTTGGAAACTGGGGTTCAGGAATTGAAGGCTCCATCTATTGGTGATAGATTCTTCATATTCCGGTCATCATCTTGGTTGGATTTTGGTTGTTGTATGAGGACTACAATCATGTCACAATTGTATCAGCATGCTCTCAAGTTATTCTTTGCTCCATTACCAATTGACATTTGTTTCTATGATAGAGTTTTATATGCATCTAATGCTGCTCTTACAAGGAAGTCTTTATGGGAATCTCTCTCTAGTCTTGCTGCTGCTGTTACTTCTGCTTTAAGTTATCATGGGGGAGTTATCATGGGGGTCTTCAGTACTATTAGATTTTTTCCCCCAAGCAAGAACTTCTGATGATGCTTATGTACCTGAGATGGTTGACTTCAATACTACATTAGTTCAATCTGGTTTGTTTGTCTTAAATTAGATTGGTTGCTCTTTTACTTGGACCAATTGTAGGCTTGATGTCCTGTTGCTAGGATGATAGATAGAGTTCTGGGTGGTGCCTGGCTTAATGTTCATTTGCACCCTTATGCAGAGTTTGTGCTATCCGATATATCTGATCACTGTATGGCCCTTGTATGGTTTATGGAGCCTGAATTTGTCATTGCCTAAACCTTCCACATTCTTCTAGTTTTGAAGTAAACATTTCCGTTTCTGAAGGAGGCTTGGCATTGTGGTGAACAGAGAGTGCCTATATATGTCTTTCACTCCCAACTGGCTTAGGTGAAGGTTGCTTTAGAGAAGTTTGACAAGGAGCGTTCTAATTAGATTTCTCAATGAGTCCAGCAGTGTAAAAATCCACAGCTTTATGCATACAACTTGGGGATCAAGACCAAAATATTTTACAAGTCTCTCAAGCTTAGAAACTCTAAGCAGACTTTAAAAGTCTTATTTTCATAGTATGGTTCTAAAGTTGAGGGTCATAAGAACATTGGAGCTGAGGCTATTTCATATCATGAGGATCTTCTTGATTCTGATGCTGGCCATGATGGTGTTGATTTGAATTCCCTGAGGAACATTGCAGTTGCAACTTTCTATTGATATGCATGCTCTTCTTACAAAGCCAGTTATCTATGATGAGACTGAGGAGGTGTTGTGGTCTATGAATAGGGAAAATGCCCCAGGGTCAGATGACTTTTCAGCCTCTTCATTCACTTCAGCATGGGTTAGCATGGGTTCTGATTTTGTGAAGCTGCTTCCTTCTTTAATTCTTCCAGGTTGCTTGGTAGAGTTAATGCTGCAGCCGCTTCTCTTGTGCCCTAAGGTAGCCAATCCTGTTCTTGTCTCAAGAGTTCAGGACCATATCTTGGTGCAATGTTACTCATAAGTACATTACCAAAATTCCAGCCAAAAGCCTTTGTAAGATCTCAGAATCTGCATTTGCTGAGGGCAGAAATGTTGGCAATAATATTCTTTTGGCTCACGAATTTGTCCAGAATTATCATAAGGCTGGGGCTTCCTCAAGATGCATGATTAAAGCTGATCTTCGACAAGCGTATGATTCTCTTAATGGGTAATTTATAATCAAGATCTCGTGGGCAATTGGGAGTTTTTGATGTCTTTGTTTCTTGGATTTCAGCATGCATCACTCCCCTTTTTCAGTTAATATAAATGGGTCTTTGGAAGGTTTCTTTGTTGGGAAGCGAGGGATAAGGCAGGGAGATCCCTTATCTGTTTGTTCTTGCTATGGAGGTGATTTCGGGAGAGAAGGATCCTTCATTCTCTAGAGTCCAAATGACGCCCCTTTGTTTTGTCGATAATCCACTTATCTTTTGCCTTTGTCAAACGAGCATTCGAAGCGGAAAAGAAAAGGAGAGCATTGTCTGGCCGGCGCATAGATGCGTCGTTTCTCCTCTCTGTCCTAACATATGTACAGGCGAAACATATACATGCGAACTGTCCGTCTTGCCTGAATGGGGTGTGTCACGGAAGAAGCGGCAACAGTTCACCAAAAAGTTCAATCCGTCCATAATCAACATCTTCGCCGAAGTTGACTAACTAATACCAAAACAACCTCAGCAGCAATCAGCAACAATATTCCAGCAATATCAACCACAACCGGTAAATATAATGCATGACAAAGCCAAAAAACTAACACTCACAATTTTTATGTGGAAAAATCAATTTGGGAAATATTAGAGGGGTGCTCGAAATTGCTACTAATTATTAAGAATATCAGGATATACAATAGTTTATCTCTAATCACATTAATAGTACAACAATATCTTATCAAGATCAATATAAAGAAGCGAGATAGATATAACCAGGTGAAACGATTTAAAGGAGGATTTCATCTAACAAAATAAATCAACCTTTTCAACTTCTTCAATGATTTTGGCAGGAGGATTCTGGCAAAAACTAACGGAGTGCTAAGCTACATTCTTTAACAACTTAATATTAAAATAAACCTCAGCAGTAACCAGCAACAACATTCCATCAATATCAACCACAACCAATCAATAAAATGCTGAAAATTAAACACAAAGCAGAAAACCAACACCTACAGTTTCTACGTGGAAAACCAAGTGCAAGAAAAACCACAGGATTAATCAAAACTTCGACTAATAACAAAAAAATAGCAGGGTACATAATACTCAATCTCTAGTCACACATATAGAAGTTCAATATATTTATAAGACAGTAATATCTAACCACCACAAAAATTGATTAACATAAAGAAATAAGAAAGATCTAATTTGAGAATAATTTTAAGGAACAAATCATTTCATCTTAGTCTCACCAAAATCATACTTAAATTTCTGCCATTTTCAATGAAGTTTCACAATCAAACCTGG
Source organism: Eucalyptus decipiens (assembly GCA_014182575.1). Taxonomy (NCBI): domain Eukaryota; kingdom Viridiplantae; phylum Streptophyta; class Magnoliopsida; order Myrtales; family Myrtaceae; genus Eucalyptus; species Eucalyptus decipiens. Next base: position 51,222,576 of record CM024614.1, read on the forward strand.
GCCGTAAGAAATCAACCACTTCTCTGAACGGACGGTTTCCCCCACTCTTTCTTTCTTCTTTTTCTGCGATCGCTCCTCTCTGTCTCTCTGTGCTGTCAAGAACGTTCCACCGTCTCTGTTTCTTTCCCTGTTGACTTTGTTTGAAAGAGCTGGGCCCCATGAGGCGGACCCAGCCCATCAGAATCCAGGCGAAAATATTCCTGCGCACTGCCCGATACGTGGCTTAACCCTTGCACGATGCGCGGGCATCGAATTCGCTGCAACCGATCCAATCAAAGTCATCTCTTTTAGTCAAGCATGTTAAAGAAGTTCAGACATGAGCGGTCTTGAAATTCAAGGAAAAATAACATTAGAAGCATCAAAACTTTCATACGAAGATTATTTGAATGTCAATTTTTTTTATTCACTTAAATATCACATCGAAGTAAAATTGTTTACTTAGTGTCACTTTTGACCAAACGTACTGCATGAAATTCTTTTAAATTTTTTATTTTTATTTTTATTTTATTTTATTTAGGATAGCAAGGGCCACTGTCAGCTACGAAACCCTTACCATTGGCCACAAAGGCATTGGGCGAGGTCGCGATGCCCTCGCTAGCTCTGGGTGGCATTGCTTGTGGCCGATGAGACCGCAATGCCCTCACCTAGGGCCTTGGTGATGAGGGCAAGGCGGGCCTCACCTAGATTTGGCCATGAAGAGTGCGACCTTGCTAGACACGTCAAATGAGTGAGTCCGGTCCTGTTAAAAATGGGTCGACCCATATTTGACATATTTAACCCGTTTTGACCCATATTCATATAATGTAAATCTAGTGACTCATACTTGACCCAACTCATACTCAACCCATACCCAACCCAACCCATATTACTAAAACCTATTAATATTCTAAGAAAACCCACACCTATTATATGCTAATTGGATTAAAACTTCAAATTAAATTAAAAATAGTAAATAAAATATAAAAAATAAAAGCCTATAAATTGAAATATTTATAAAGAATTAGACCATGCACATGTTTCTCTTGTTTGAAGTGAATATACTATTGAGTAATCGAAAACGTAACACAAAAATCTTTAACTAAACCTAAGAAAACTCATTTTTATGACATTTTTTTATTAAAAAATTATTGCTAAAACACTTTTATGCAATACAAGTTTAATGGAAAATTTTTGTAATTCTTTTTAAAAATATTTTTTTTGAAAATCGATTTTTATTTATTTTTTTTTTTTATTTATTTTTTTAAATAAAAAATGTAATTATTTTCTTTTTCTTTTTCTCTTTTCTCTTTTCTTCTTCTCTAGCTGGTTGCTTGCCACGACGACGGCCGACAACTAGCCACGGGGGCGAGCTCAAGGCTCGAGCTTCGCTCAACGTCGGCGAGGCCTCGGCCTCACCCATTGGCGAGATCGAGCCTTGCCACGACATTGGGCATCGAGTGAGACTCAATCTCGCCAACGACCGGCGAGGCTTGAGCCTCACTGAAGGCTCGATCTCGCCGATCGACGAGGCCGAGGCCCTACCCAACGTTGGCGAGCTTGAGTCTCACTAGATCCGACGAGGCTTGAGCATCGCCAATCGTTGGCGACAACGAGCTTGCGTGCCCCGCAAGCTCGAGCCTTGCCTAGCTGTTGCCGACCGTTGCCGTGCCGGCCATCAACTAAGGAAGGAGGAAAAAGAAAGCAAAAAAGAAAAGAAAAGAAAATTGAAATATGAAAAGTAATTATAATTTCGACTTTTTATAAAAAAAAAAAACATTTTTATAAAGTTAAAGAGGGAAAGATTGTGTGGGGCTTGAGTTGGAAATTAAGAAATGGGTTCTAACATTCTAACTCACTTGATATTTTAAATGGGTCGAAAATGGGTCACAAGTTCTTACCCATTTTTGACCCATTTAAATGAGACTCACTTTTTTTACCTATTTTTAGCTAGGTTTTTAAAAGTCTTGAACCTATGTACAACCCATTAAATAAAATATGAGTCTAAAAATGGGTTCATTTTGACACCTCTGGACCTTGCCAACCCTAAGTGAAGTAGCATCACTTGTGACTGCATAGATCTAGCGAGGGTCCTTGCGGCCTCGCCAACAGCCCTTGCAGCGATTGGCGAGGCCTCTTCGGCCTTGCCCAGGGCCTTCATAGTTGAGGGTGAGGTAGCCCTTGCCCAATCTGGGCGAGGGTTTCCTGGCCAGCAAGGGTTGCTGGTGATTCTCGTCAGCATTAAAGGAAAAAATCAAAAAAAAAAAAAAAAAAATTGTTCATGTCACGTCGAAGAATCCATGTGGGATGATTGACGTCGCCACATTGGATGATTGACATTCACATCGAATTTTCCGGTGGATGTTCCAACAAGATAAATTAGAATTGATACTCAAGTAAGCGATTTTTAAAATTTGTGGCACTTAAGTAAGTGAAAAAAATTTTGGCACTCAAATGAATGCCATATGAAAGTTTTGACACTCTTAGTGTTCTTCTCTCCAAAATTTGGTATGTTAATCATGAGTTTGCTTATTACATTGAGCTTCCTCCTATGATAGGATTTAGTCTCTATAGAAGATTTATGCAGCAAAAGTACGCTTCAAGTGCCAAAAGTTGGTACAAATGACACTTAAGTGCCAAAATCGGAGAAAAATTGATCACTTAAGTGCCAATCCGGCCAAAATGCTGATGTGTGCAATTTCCAGCGAAATAAGTGCAAAACGATGTCATTTGAGGCCGAACTTCTCCTCTTTGAAGGATTCTCAAAGGGGGTTCAGTTGACAGGATTTGTCCTGTATTACTTAATTACTTAATGTTATCTATGAAGCTAATGACACAAGAACATAACTAGTCAAAACAGAGACCTTTATGATTTGAGGCCGAATTGGGTTCGTTAGAACGCTATGTTGCCCTTGCACACACTCATGATATGTGTTGATGATTAATGGTCTGACTACATCAGTCATTTGTTTGACCATATAATTAGCAAATTCATTTTGAGTTTCTTCCATTACTTGCCTCATAATAGCAAGAATGACCGGTGTAAGGTCCACTTGCCTTCCTTCTTCTACACGATGCCTTGAGACATCAGCACCTTTGTGACCTCGTTTCGAGAGTGTTGGGCTAATGACGACTTGGCTTGTGTATTGTTCTAATCTATTAGCACTTGCTCATTAGTTGTACCATTCAAGTTGATTTGGCTTTGGGTCCATGGTGAGGTACGAACATCTGGAGTGCGAAAATTTGACACGGAAGAACACTTAAGTGTCAAAAGTTTGGAAAATGACACTTAAGTGCCAAAATTGGAGCAAAATGAATCACTTAAATGTCAATTCGATCAAAATCCGGCCAAAATACTGACGTGACAATTTTTCAACGAGATAAGTGCAAAACGACGTCGTTTTATCTCTAAAGTGATAAAAATTAATATAAATTAATTTAATTTAATTTAAAACTAAATTTATTAAAAACATTTAAAATTTAAAATACAAATATTATATAAAAAAAAAAAAAAAAAAAAGAGAGGGAGATGGCTGAGGGCCGAGCCCTCGCCGCCACCATCGAGAAGGGGCGGCGAAGGAGGGGAGAGAATTGGCTAGGGTCGCCGGCCCTCGGATCGGCCCCAGTGGCGAGGGCCTGTGAGCCCTCGACCAGATTTGGGGCAAGGGTTGCGGCCCTCACCGCCTTCCCAGCAGCGAAGGCTCAGCCCTTAGCCGTTGCCTCATCTCCCCCACCTTTTAAAAAATAAAAAACAAATTAAAATAATAATATTATTTATTTTTATATAATTAAATTAATTTTTATATTAACATTCGAATCCACTCAAAAATAAAGTCGTTTTTGCTTCTTCTTTTTTGTTAAGTCAGCATTCCGGTGAGCCACAAGAGGAAAAAATAATAAAAATTATCACGTAAGATTTCCGGTGGGGTTCGCCGAAAATGGCACTTAATTGTCCATTCGTACCAAGTTTTGGTACTTGGGCTGTACTTTGTCCGATCCATGGTATAGCACTCTCTCAACTCAACACAATACGTCCCATCGGGCGTGCCAAAACATGTTTCATCGATTTTGATCCCCGTGTTGTGTTTTGGTTTTATTATAAGGGACTCGGGTTCTGTGTTCAACTTGGACAAAGGATGTCAAATGCAAAGATGAAGTTTATTTATCAACTTATATATACAACCCTGACGATTGATATTTGGGTGACTCGAAGATTAACCACTCTAGGCACAAATTACACCAAAATCTAATCGATGATGTAATTTGGACACTAGCAACTAGCTAATCTATGCTTCGAACTCAAATTATGCCGGAATTTAATCTACGACACAACTTGTTTTAGGTGAAAAGTTGGAATTTAATTAACAGCAATACACCTACATAAAAAAACACAATTACAAAATTTAATCAACGATGCTAGGCTTGTGAAACAACATCAAAGTTCAATCAATGATGTTGGAGTGGATAGGGAAGAGATGCATGTTGGAATTTAATCAATGATGGGAATATAGAAAACTATAGCTAAAATGCGATAAAGTAAAGATAACGTAAAGATAATCGTTGTGTTGTTCGGGAGGTTCTCAATGGTAGGGGTACGGTATTTATAGAGTGGATTGATTGTTCCTCGCCGGCCGCTCTTTCTTGGACACTACTCTTCACATTCTCCACATTTTTCACTTCTTTTTTTATGACCTTGTCCTTTAATAACCGCTTCCTACTTCGTTGACAATGCATGTGTAGCTTGTTCCTTAAGCAAATAACCACTCCCTATTTTTATGCGATTTCTCGCAGCAATTATTCTTGAAAAGGCTAGTAAGAACACCTAGAGAGGAGTAAATAGGTGTTAAAAGAAATTTTTGCAATACTTGATGAAAGTAAATTGCCTTTAGAAGATAATAGATTGAAGATCTAATCAACTATAAACAGTTATATAAAGCTACCAATTAAAGTAAGGAGTTCAGGGAAAGAAAATAAAAACATAAAGTTTATAGTGGTTTGACTTAGTTCAAGCCTACGTCTACTCTCTCGCACTAACAGCCTATTGGTTGGATTTCACTATGAATCAAATAAGTTTTTACAGTCTCACGTCATTGACTTCACAATGTAGAGACTTTACTACACTCTTCCAAAGTCTCACAAGTGTTTACTCTTTCTTTTGAGTACAAGTTAAGCTCGACAATTGAAATAGTAGAGAATTAGGAAACTTCAGATTTTGAAATTTTTCTTTCACGCACACACTCGAACAACTTGAGAGTCTTCCTTATATACTCCTCCATGCCTTTACTGCCATTGGCACTTTCCAAATGAGTTCTTCAAATCTACCCGTTGGACAGAATCAATCAAGGAGATCTCGAGTCATTTTAGGAATGTGATAAAAGCCCATCAATCCTACTCGCCCATACAATTATGATCTTGATTTCCATAAGTAGAACATTCCAAGTATACTTCGCTTTTCAAGAGATCTAATTATCCGAATTGATTCCAATAATAATAATTGATCATAAGATGCTATATCCAGCCATAAAATCTTTCACAAACCATACAAACCGAATCCTTGAAGATAAACCCGCATCTAGACAAGTCTTCACTCTTCGATCCGGAATCTGTCAGTGTGGTCAGACTTTGAAATTAAAGTCTAGTAGTCTTCAGACTTTGACAATAGCCTCTAGAATTCTTCAGACTATAACACTTAAATCTGCAAGTCTTCAAACTAGACTTTTGGAAATGTTTTGTCAATTTCAAAACAATAAATGAGTTTTCTCTAACAATTTTCTCACTTGAGTTCTAATTTTAATTTTGCTTTATCTTTAAATCTAGTGCACTATCCCTATAGCCTGACATGTGACAATTTTCCAAGCCATCAACTTTGGAGTTGGCTTCCAGAACCTCTTCAAGGCTCAACTTAAGTAGCCTTCATGAAAGCTGTTTTACCCTTAACTTCGTAAGTCAAAACGGAGTGTTTCACCTAGTGATCTCTTGTGATCGACATGTGGTTTCGAAGGTAATTTTGGATATCAACAAAAACAAAAGAGTATACAAGTTGTAGATTTAAGCACATCTTATCCAAAAAGACTAGATCTGTCACAATATCAAAAACAATTAGTAGTCAATCATTGGAACCATTGGTGATTGGCACACGCCGAGGCTTTTCCTCAAGAAATTACAGCCTGCAATGCATGCCTAGATTTGACTTCCTTATCACCATCACCATACGGAGATGATGACAACGATAATAACATGTTGAACCACCATAAAATGAATGCATTTAAGAAACTTTCAAATCTATATTCAGATCAAGAGAAAATACTTTCAGATTTAGATATACACTAAAATCAGGAGATAAGAGTTTATGCCAAATGTCGAAGAAGTCATAGTTACATGTCTCGAGCATCTTGCGAGTTGGACTTGTGATGATATTCTCACAAAATTTTTAGCTACTAGCAAATTTATCCACCGTGACAAGTGAAGAAAAGCAACAACAATGAGCAAATAATAATAATCATAGATTAGATTGGGAGAGGAAAAATAAAGGAAATCAAGGTCCTAGAAAAGGAAAGTATAGTGAAGCAGACCCTCAGTTTCAAATTGGAATATGAGAGCTTACAAATGAAGTTTCTTTGAGGGAGGATTTTTTTGGAAGAGAGGGCGTTGCCAACAAAGAAATTAGGGCTTTCCCTTAACTCATGAATTTATCAAGGATTTTTTTTTTTTTTGTCAATCCTATTTTATTCATGCTCTAATTTTCACTTTTAAATTTTCGCTATGTATCCTTATAAGGCGTGAGAATTGAAATCCTCACATGAAAACTAAATCATCTCCATCCCACCCCTTCTAAAAAAGTGAACATTCGAACTCTTCACCTCCATCTTCCTCTTCTCATGCGGAAAAAATAGCTACTAGATAAATTCCAATGATTTTATCAAGGATGTTAGGAGCAACTTATATCATTGCAAGACATCAGAAGAGGGCTTGTTTGAATCCCGAGGTGGAACGCCCACCGAAGTTCATTTCGATTGCGGCAATATCACTCTTCACAATGCATTGAACCCTATTTCGCAACACGACTTGAACTAGAGGACGCGCACCGACGAAACTCGTATAATCAGCCCCCAATCGAAGAGGGAAAGAAAACAGCCGTTTTGCCACATTTTCAAATATCGAAAACGGGGATCGTGATTCATGGGGCAGACATACGTGCAAATTCGCACCGGTCAAAGTTGAGATCTAGAATCACACTTTTAGAAAAAGCAAGAAGATGTAATCGTCGCAAAATATTAGGTGTGCCCACCCACCAAATCTGGTTTGGCCTTTTAATTCTATCAACGATTTTGTGGACGGCATTACACAAAGCTTTTCTTTCTTTTTCTTTTGTCTTTTTAGAGCATTTCGCACGTGGCTAATGGAGTTCGAGTCGACGTGACTGGTTAATTGAGAATTGGACCCACTATGGTCTCTGAGCAGCCCCTTTTCAATGTCTCCGAGCATGTGACTGGTCCACCGGAAATGATGGTCTGCACGAACAAAAGATCAAGTTTCGATATAATACATGGCAAATGGAGGCCGTATTACCTGTAAAAGCATCACGTTGTGGATCTGTGGCGTCAACTCTGAAATGTGACCAGAATGCGACAATAAGGTTTCGTCGAGGACCAAAACCGGCACCCATTATGTTACCACTTATTTTTGCCATTAACAAGCTAACATGACATCTGACGTGTTATGTATACTTTCGAACATTATTGATTTATATACCAAGAGGTTTGAGATGATATTATTTCATCGGACCACTCAAATGATCGAGCTTAACTTTTTTTTCTTGAGGAAAAAGTTAGGGTTCCTTTTGCTTCCAACCTTCATCGCTCTTTCAAAGATTAAAGATAATCAAGTTTGTAATTGGAACAGTCAAGGTGATGGTAAAACAAGGGTTTCATGTAGCTTTCATTTCATTTGATTTAGATCTTTAATTGAGGTTCTTCAATTTTCATGTTACAATTTCCAGTGTCTTCTCTCGGTTGCATTTGTTTTATTTGTTGTTATTGTTTGCACCAAAAATTGGTCATGCCGTCGATATAGATAAGCGCACGACTAGGATGTGGAGTATTATGGACATCACCCATTCTCAATGAGTGCAAGAATTATTATCGAAATTAACACAAATTGATGACCATTGCTGGACGATGACAAATGGTTAACGATAGTCTACAAAATTATCACTTAATAAGATGAACAGATTATCAGCTAAGGCACAAGGAGAAAGTTCAATGCATAAAGGGCATCAAGATGCAGTTACAAGCTGAAAGTCACCAAAGAATATAGTGACGGAGGTCATGGAGCAACTAGAAAGCAATCTCAAAAGCAACTGCTTGAAGATAAGGTCATAGCATTATGAAAATATGGGTACAAGACTTTTTGAAGATGAGGTGACATGACTATAACTGCAAGAAAATTGGTAAGAGACGGTTATGGTACAACCACTATAAATATTATCATTTCTCTACTATAAACTTCCCTCACACAAACAAACAAATTTACTATCTTGCAATCATCCTTACTTTTTATGCACTGTACTTTTAGTTTGTAGACTAGCATTGTTGATTAAATTTTGGTGTCTTTCTAGGCTATAGTTTTCAAATCCGCATTGATGATTAAAATCCATTGTGTATCTCTATCATAGGTATTGTGTCGTCAATTAAATTCCGGTATAGTATCTTTGTGTTCTTAGAGCTTTATTGTTGATTAAATTTGTAGCATAATTTGGATAAAATATTCAAGAAACAAAAGGCACTCCACCTGTCGAGTATCATCAGGACCAAATATCACAGCATTTCAAAGAGTAATGTCATTATCTAGGGGTGCACCACTAATGCTAGCCGGCTTGTTCCAACCTCTTAAAGATACCTCGTCAAGGCTCTTCCTCGATAGGAGTCGATATGGTGTGCAAGCTTTATCCTTAAAGATAATTTTTCAAAGTATAAAACTTAGTGCAATAGGCTCTAGCAGTTATCTCGTAGGATACAACATATATTCTTATTTATTCTACACTGAATTATAAAAGCAATGGGAACAACAAATCATATGGAAAACCCAGCAGAGAAAGGAAAGAAAATGGCAGGATTGAAAAGAATTTTCTTGTTGAGGTGTGTGGCATCATATTAGGTTCAGAGAAATAATTGGTTTGTAAATAAGAGAGAGTGGTTTTTCCTTCATCAATTCTTGCATCAAATAAAAAGTCATTACAAAAACCGTTTTAAATTGTTGGAGCTCAAAACCGTTATGAAAACCGCCACAAATTGACGGCGGTCATAACTTCTATCAACGATGTTTCGAAACCGTTGAAATAACCAACAGCTATTGCGTCACTGCTGCAGCCGCTTCTGCATCGGAGGCAACTGATTCTGCATCAAATGTTTATGTCTTTTGTATCAAATGCCGCTCGCGCAAATGATGTTGATGAGGAGGACGAAGATCTGAGTGGAACCAACACTGATGATTTGGAGGAGACTAGTTCTGAGAGAAGTCCTAAAATAGTTAGATCCGATCCAATGAGTGGGGTCGCAAGGAGAATGTAGTTGAGTTGAGAATGAGATCTGTTATCTCGCGCCCAATTCACGAGTGCCGTGCAGAAGTTATCAATATTGAATGGCAATAACACGTGGTGGCTGAGGAGTCGGCGTAAAGATAAGGAAGCTTAGTGTGTGGACGGATGTGGTTAGAGGTTGTTTGCTAGCTGGATGCAATCTGAGAAGACTTTTGCCATTAAAAGAAGTGGAGAACCACGTAGCTATGCCAGAAGCCTTAGAAATAGGCAAGCAAACGCAACCTGGCTCTGCCAAGGAGTACTCACCCATGTAAAAGTTCAACGAAGTTTGAACAAAGTGTGTTAATTTCTTTTGGTCTATCTAAAAACCCAACAAAGCAGCTAAGTGTGCGAGTTTTGACAAGTTGCGACTCCTTAAACATAACTTCCGCTTCACATTGTTCACCAAACGCATTTTTATTTTATTTTTATGTTTTCTTTTTCTTTTTTTTTTTTTTTTTTAAATTGATTTTTAAATTTTTTTATTTTTAATTTTTTTCCTTTTCCTTTTCTTTTTATTTATCAATCGCTGAACCGGCCATAAGCCAACTCCAGCCTCCCTCGTCAGCCTGTGGCAAGGCAAGTGAGGCTTTGCCTTGCCCAAGGCTAGATCCAACCAGGGCGAGGCTCAAGCTTGTTGGCCTGGTGGAGCTCGAGCTTCGCCGAGGTTGGCGAGTCATCGGATATGGTGATTCACATCTTCCTCGATCGTTGGGCAATTGGCTATTGTCAAGGCATGCAGCGGCGGAGGAAAGAGGAGAAGGAAGAAGGTGGAAGGAAAAGAAAATGAAAGAAAAAAATTAAAATTAAAAATTCGATTTTTTTAAATAAAAATAATTAAAAATTCGATTTTTAAAAAATATATAAAATTACGATTAAATGTTTTGGTCATTTAAAAAATTAAAATTTAATTTTTTATTATTTTCCCCAAGAAATCGAATTATATGACAAACAATAGAAAATATTTTCTACTCCACTTTCGTTTTAGTCGAACACTTGAAAATATAGTTATTTTCTTGAAAAAATGCTTCCTAAAAATCATTTTTCAGAAATGTGATATTTTCTGCAAAATAAATGAATCTTCTGTTGCATTGCATATTTTATAACAATGTTAGTATGGATTGCACCTTTTGGAACAAAAATCATCCTCAGTTCTTCTCTTCACCCTTTCATGCAACATAAACACCATTTCGCTTTAATAGTCATCTGGGTTAACTTTAACTAACTAGTGGTTTCTTCTTCTCTTTTGTTTCTTATCTTCCAAAATCAAATGTAAGCATAAATACAATTTATGAAATATGAAAATCAATCCCCACGAATATTGTTAATAGAATATTAAAATAGGTTTGCAGACAACACCCCAGTCACGGAATGGAGTCCTCCTTATAAGCTTAAGCAAGATTCTCGGGACCGTTTTTGATTGAATATGTTAAACTCCAACTCTAATGAAGATTATTTTCTTGTCAGGAAGCATAAGAAAGCGGGAAAGTACAATCAAACAAAAATAAAATATGCCGACAATGACAAGTAGCCTTTCTTCGTTAATTAAAAATTGTGCCATCTCCTTCTCTTCTCGCGATTCTATCTTAGACTTTCATATATCTCTGCTTTGCCAGTTTGAAAAAATTGAGAAAGAATGCCGACCCATGTCGAATATTAGCAACGCACGCCCATTGGATCCATGTGACCCTGGAATAAGCACAGCACACATTGACCTATATGTAAATGGGCTCACCCGCTAATTGGTAACTTCTGGACTGATCTCAGGGTAAAAACACCGGTTCTCCAATGCTAACTTGCGCAGCTTGAAGCGGCAGATTTTAGGTGAAACCAGATAAACATGTTCCATATTTGGATTGTGGGATGAACAGTAAGGTGACAACATCTTTGCATCCCTTAGGTTTCGACACTCCCTCGTTATTCTTTCTTTTTCATACTTTTATGATGTGATGAAAGGGCTCACACGTTGTTCCTTTGGTGCGAACAGTACCGGTTCAGTCCAAGAAGTTGACCGGAAGATAGGTAAGACATGTGATCGCAGCTTTCAGCTTGACGGGACGACCGTTTGGTTCATTATGATCGGGTAGGGCTATAAATAATAAACATAGATGGTCCAAAGTCTCTACTCTTCTTTTAGAAAAACAAGAAAAGAGCCTGTCTCTTCGTTGTCGTCGCACACACCAAAAATGGTTTCGATAAGCACTCGTGAGACATGGTCCTTCTTACTTTCAGCTTTCCTCATTGCCCAGTTGCTCTGCATTGCTCGAGCCGATGTCCATTTCTACGACTTCATCGTGAGTTCTTAATCGCCATTTCTCTGATTGTCGCAGCCGCTTCATGCACAAGAATGCGCTTCGGACTGAGTCATTTACCCCTTTTTTTCTGATTTTCTTTTCGCCATTTTTTTCTCTTTCGGCTGTGGCGTGCAGTTGAAGGAGACGAACGTGACGAAGCTGTGCGAGACAAAGAGCATCATGACGGTGAATGACAGTTTCCCGGGGCCGACAATCAAAGTGCACAAAGGGGACACGGTGTACGTGAATGTTCATAACCAAGGCGATTACGGCGTCACGCTTCACTGGTAAGCGAATCTTCCTTTTCCTTCCTTCTTTTATAATCCAGTCCCATCGTGATTGGTTCATATCGATTAGCTTTCTTCTTTTTTTAATTTTCTGTTCGTGGAAGTCCAAGTATAGTTTTATCATGTCTGCACTTATTAGTCAGCTATACTACATTGTTTTCGGGTCAACGTTAATCTACCGGGACTTAGAGTTAGTGGAGTTGTAGTGAATGAAAAACTTCTCATTTCTTATCCTCTTCAAGCTTTATTTTTGCTTAGCTGTACCTTAGGCTTCCTATTCTCTCCTCCTCGTCTTTGAATATTCTCTATGGATTTATTATCTCCTGAACTAGTGCAGTAACTCTTAGCTCAAAGTAACCAGGTTTCTTTAAAATAATCGATAACTTTGTTAAGATATTTATATAATAAATAACTTCTTTTAGAATTATAGTCATCTCACAAAATTATTCGAAATTTGAACAGATTTATTTATTTATTGTTGTCGATGGCGAACTGATTTTTCCCTCTTCCAATGCAAAAGAGCCAAACACACGTCCACCTCTTTTCCCGTTTGTTTGATTTGTTTTCTCTATAAATAATTTCTCACTTTTATTTATCGTTTAGGGTTCTTTGTGTATTTTCTTTTGAGGAAAGAAAGTCAACTGAAGCACAATAAGTGCAAGCTACCTTGGAGATTGAGAGAGAAATGCAGGGCTCAGCGCCTCGTGGTGGTGCTTTAATGTTGCGGCATTCAATATGGCAACATCTTGTTTTTGACATCGAAAACCTACCAAAGAAACTAAGTCCACGAATTTGTCCGTGATTATTTGATTGCACATCGTCCTTTTTTCCGCGGAGGTCACATGTGTGTGTTCAACCCGTCAAACAAATCGCACCGCGTGTGGACACCGACCCGCCAGGTTAGGAATGACTCCATGTTAATCTCATAAAATCGCAAGGCTCGAGGACACTCGGAGATTGCATAATTAGTGCAGTCTCTTGGGTCCATCCTTGATTAGATCACATGGATAGGTGGGCGAAAACAGTCTTGAACCCTAAGGATGTGTGCAGTTTGAATGCATTCTTATGTCATGATGAGCCCCGGACCTTAACAAAGAATTTGTGCACTTTTGCATTTCATTGTCAAATTGTTTGGTGGTGAAATGACATTCTTTTGACTATAATATCAGGAAAACAGGCGGGCGGCATGATTCATTGGATCTGAGAGATGGGTTTACCATGTGGGTGAAAGACAAAAAGTCTTCCATCTACAATGGACGCAAAAGCCAAGGAATAATTTTATTAGTCCTTAAATATAAATATTTTGTCAATAAAAATTAGTTGCAAGATCCAAAACTAATAACACCACCCTATGGTCTACTTAACTAGGGACGGTTGCACGATAGACTTCATCTGAGTGGTGGAGCTATGACTGAAATTAGGTCTAACAAGACATCTTAGAATTACCCATTCGGATTTCCGACACGAGGTATCGGACTTCCAACGTCACTTGTCATTCTATGCTTTAAGTACGTGTAGAGCATCCCATAACTTTTCCTCGATCGTCAAGACATACCAGAAAAAAAATCTCATGTTCGCCGTCTGCTCCGTCGAAAGTAGTGCGAATATGCTGAATGAATTGCTAAAACTAGCCTATTTGACAGGCTGATGGAGTATCAATTCAGTGGAAATGGTCCCCGGACTGCACAATGCAATGTGTACCTGAATATATAATCAGGCCTCATTAAGTAGCTCTTCCATACAACGAGACGTCACATTATCTTAATTAAATGGCTATATTTTAATGCAGGCATGGAGTAAAGCAGCCAAGGAACCCGTGGTCGGATGGACCAGAGTTCATCACCCAATGTGTGATAGGACCGGGAACAAACTTCACATATGAAGTAATATTCTCCAATGAGGAAGGAACTCTTTGGTGGCATGCTCACAGCGATTGGACACGAGCTACAGTTCATGGAGCTATCGTGATCTCACCAGAACCGGGAAAATCGTATCCTTCTCAGAGCCCGACGACGACAAGGTTATTGTGATCGGTACGTGAATTGATCTCCTACGTTCTACTTGTTCTATTGCTATAGTGATAGAAAAATAATAGAATAGCTATGTCATGAATAAAATTGGATTTATAGTTGACTAAACAATTGAACCTTATATTATAAAGAACATTCTGTAAATGATTTTGGGAGGTAAAAAGGTATTTAAAAAATATTTGAACTCAGAAGGTATGCTTTAATATTTCATTATGCTATCAATTGGAATACAAACTATAGTTATCTTAAAAAGTATTATTACCCTCTGGTTATAATATATATCTGGTTTTTTTTTTCCGCCTTGGTGAATATATGTGTGACCATTCTTTTAGTGTGCTTAATTTAATATATAGCTTTGTTTTTGAGTATCGCTATCCTTTTGGTCAAATAAATAGCTGCTTGGTACATGGGAGACTTGAAGGAATTGGTGGACGAGGCAATGATGGATGGAGCGACTTGCCCCATTCAGATGGTTACACCATAAACGGTGAGCTTGGGGATTTCTGCATTTGCTCCCAAGGTATTTCACCAAACTTAACAAGTTATCTATTAGATTACCTGCTAAATATTTATTTACCATAAAGAATTGCGATTTTCAGATGATTGATTGCACGTAACAGAAAAAGAAATGGTACATTGAAAACTACAGGCCTTTTTTTTTTATGTAATCTCTTGACAAGTGTTTTGTTAATAATGTGATTTTGTGGTATCTTAGTTTTAGTGCATTTCAAGTTAGAGCTTTGATTGGGTTACCTATAGTAATAAAAAAATGTGACTTATCAAGTTAGATTGATACAAGATTGTTAGGAGGCAAGAACCTTCGATACCTAGGTGAGATATGAAGCCAACTGCCAAGCCAACGAAGAACAACCATAATAACACAATGGAGGTTATAAAAAGAGGATTTAAAGAACATGGCAATACCGAGATTTACATGGAAAGGCTTTCTATGTGAAAAAAAAAAAAAAAAAAAACTACGGGGTAACGGAGTCCACTAACCGACCTCAATCAAGAGTAAAGGATTCTAATCACATCCAAAACTACAAATACACAAGCTTCCCCTTCTACAAGAATTACACCCTAAACTCCAAATTACAAAGCATGAGCTATCACTCCCTATGAGCAAACACAACGTACTTGAAGCTTGATGCAACCTTCTAAAAGAACAATGAATACAACAAACTCGTCTTCAATTTGAATGTGATGCAACTTTGGAAGTATAAAAAACCCTAATCCCTCCTTATCTCTTTTCACTCTCGCGCTCTCTGTCACATGTCTCCTCTAGTCTTCGCAAGACCTCTCTCTCTCTCTCTCTCTCTCACATGTCTCCTCTAGTCTTCGCAAGACCACATTTTAGGACGAGCTAGAAGCTATCTTAGAAATAGACACAACAACACCATGGGCTTAAGTTACAACTCACGGGTCTAAGCCGAATTACCAAGCACATACACTTTCTTAGCCCAACACAGAAGCTATTAGGAAAAGAACAACTTGAGCGATGAAATTAACTCAAAATTGGAGGAAAAATTAACCAAACAGTCTAAACTTATTACAATTTTTCTAATTCAGTCATAAATTTTCTTTTTCCAGTTCAGTCCTAAAACTTTTGCAATTATGTCAATTCAATCCATTTACGTGAACGATTTTGTTAATAATATTTTATTTTATTCGAATTTTTATTAATTTTTTCTTTATTTTTTTCCTCGTTCCTCCTTCCTCCTTTTGGACTAGCTAGAAGTGAGCACTAGTGAGGCTCGTGCTCACCGTCCACTAGCGAGGGTAGCCTCACCGTCACTGAGGTCGAGGCTCACCAAGGCCAAAAATTGTGTGAGTCTTGGCCTTCGACCTTGTAGCCTTTGGTGAAATCAAGCATTGCCCATGGCCGGTGAGGCTCAACCTCTCCAAATTTGGCGAGGTCGAGCCTTGCATAGCCACTACCAAGCTTCCTTAAGGTTGACAAGGTCTCTTGCTAGCTAACTCTAGTTGATCGCTAGCAGCGAGTTAGCGATCAACTAGAGGAAGGAGAAGGAAGTGAAGAAAAAAGAAAGAGAAAGAAAAAAATTAATAAAAATTCGAAAAAAAAATGTTATTAAAATATTGTTCATGTTAGCATCGATCGAGATAACTAGGGCGCGCATGACAAAATTTCTATTCCATAAATTGATTTCTCAATTTCTATTCTTAGGACAAGTTTGAGCAAAGAAACCCGTTTGATAACAACTCAAAATTTTTATTTCTGAAACAGAAATATGTTTGATAACAGAATAAAATTTCTATTTCTAGGAATAGAAATTGATTAGATAACAACATAGGAAATTCTCAAATACAAAATAATAGTCGAAATAATACTAAAACAATATAGGAAATCCTCAAATACAAAATACTAGTCGAAATAATACTAATACATTACAAAAGTTGAAAATACAATTTCATGGAATTTTCGGCATATTATTATCCTTGCCATTAAATTGGCAATGGTTTTCTAAGCGTATTTATTTGGTTTCCCTCCTCGATCAATGTCGTTTGCAAGCTCATCCGCATGGGTTCGAGACAAATGCTGGGAAGCATGAATATGGGTGCCATCAATGACGCCCTATACAGCCTGTCATTTTATCAAAGACTATATTATATAAGATTATCATCAAAATAAAATTGATGATGTAAAGGAATATATGAGAATTCTACCTTGAAGTAATGTTTTGGTTAGGAACCATTCGGGGGAAGGTCGGTTTATTTTGATTCTCGAATTGAATCAATCCGGTTTGCTTATCCCTAATTTCTTTATTGTTGCTCAATGAACCTTTAATGGTCATTACATAGCAAAGAGAGAGATTCTCTTGAATCTCTTGCCTTTGAATTAAAATTCAAGATTGTGTAACCATCTAATTATTTTGATTTTGTAAGAATTTTGAATCGTAAAACAAGGTTAAATTTCTAGGCACGTTTTTATTCATCTATTGCATAAAAACTTTTTCTTTAATTGGACATGTGCGTACCATTTTTAAGAGGAAAGAACCCCATTGTTTTTAAGTAAGCATTTAAGAACTTTGGTTGTTTTTGAAAATTGAGGACCCATTCGATTGCCTTTCATCCTAAAGAGGGAAGTTATCAAAAAAATGAAAAAAAACGAGCAAAATAAGAGAAAAAGAAAATTAGCAATAATTTGTGAAGTTGTGGTTATGAGGGAATTAAGTTAGCAAGAAACCGCAAGGTTCTTTTATATGTTTTTGATTTCGACACATTTCTATTTAAACCTGAGCGAAGTTAAAATTTTCAAGCTTTTTTTGATTTCTTTGATTTCTCTATTTACGGAATAGAAATCTATTTGAGAAATAGAGAATCAAATTGTGTTACCAAACGGATTTGTTCCAAACTTGTTCAGGAACAAAAACGAAAAAGTCAAGAAATAGAAATTTTATCATCGCGCCCCTAGTGTCCACATAAGCACCAAAGCACGTCAAAATTGGCGAGCTTGACTAAATTGACATAATTACAAAGGTTTATGGCCCGAATGGCCAAAAAGAAAAAAAAAAAAAGCGTTTAAGACTAAATTTGAAAAATTGCAATAAATTTAGAACTATTTTTAGTAATTTTCCCTAAAAATGGATAGTCAAATTGAATTTTAAGCATTTGATAAGAAGGTGTCACATAATAAATCAGTTATGTAGACTCGCTTTTGCTAATTAAGTAACCCATCTTTTCTATGTGAGTGTACAAGTCTCATGCAATTGATAAAATTGGGGTTAATGTTGTTCTCCATCGTTATGTGCGCAAAATATACATATAAACTTCTTTTGACATAGAGTTGACAAAACAAATTTAATTTTTTGCATAAAAAGGAATAATGCATGGACATTATTTTCATAAAGATTCATCGAAATTTTCGGTGCAGAAACAACGCATCACTGGTACGTTGATTATGGAAGACGTATCTCCTTCGGATAATCAACGCAGTCATGAACGCTGAGCTCTTCTTCGCCATCGCTGGCCACAACCTGACCGTTGTCAGGGATGGACGGAGGATATATTAAGCCGATTGCCACGACTTACGTCATGATAAGCCCGGGACAGACCATGGACGTGCTGCTCACGGCTAACCAATCTCGGAAGGTACTACATCGCCACGAGGCAATACTCTAGCGAAGACGCCGAGGTCACTGGATTCGACCATAGCATCGGATCGGCCATCTTGCAGTATAGAGGGGAACTATAGCTTGTCATCACAACCGGTCTTTCCGGAACGCCACACTCCCACCTATTTGGACTATGGAGCGGCGCTGAGATTTACGAATCAGCTGAGAAGCTTGGCGAGTGAGGATCATCCGGTTGATGTTCCTCGAGATATAAGCACGAGGATGTTCATAACTGTGTCCATGGGCGAGATCCTTTGTCCCAATATCTCTTGCACTTCGGTGAGTGGCAACAAGCTTGGCTCAAGCTTGAACAACGTAAGTTGGGTCAACCCATCCCTGGATGTGCTATCGGCCTACTATAGGTAACATCATCCCCTCTCTCTCTCTCCTAATGTACATGTCGCAACACCCGCCCTGCCACCTGGGGTCAGGCAAATCTAGTTTGTGTATAATGACTAATAGGTGAATGCACATGGAATTCTCATTAATGGGTTTCTTTTTATTGTGCAGAAATCTTAGTGGGACTTATACAACGGATTTCCCGGATTGGCCTCCTTCCATGTACAATTTCACGGGAGATGATTTGCCGGATAGTACGACATGACGTATCAAGGGACCAAAGTAAAAGTGCTGAATTACAATGAGACGGTAGAAATCGTTTTCCAAGGTACGAACGTGTTGAAAGGCTCCGTCAACCATCCATGCACATGCACGGCCACAGCTTCTACGTCGTTGGGATCGGTCACGGGAACTTTGACAACGAGACGGATCCTGGCACGTACAACTTGGTCGACCCGCCCTATGTGAATACGTTTGGGGTCCCTAAAAACGGTTGGCTGGCGATAAGATTCACTGCTAACAATCCCGGTGCGTACCTCCTCTTTAATTTCAATACCCGTACAGGACACTTATGCATCATCAGTTAACGTTAATTATGCATCATCAGTTAACGTTAATCCTATGGTTGGATTGGACAGGCGTGTGGTTTTGGCATTGTCATCTGGACCGGCACACG
This sequence comes from Eucalyptus decipiens, assembly GCA_014182575.1. Lineage (NCBI taxonomy): Eukaryota > Viridiplantae > Streptophyta > Magnoliopsida > Myrtales > Myrtaceae > Eucalyptus > Eucalyptus decipiens. The sequence goes on from CM024614.1 coordinate 51,241,888, forward strand.
AGCTGGGGCATGGACACGGCCTTCAGTGAAGGACGGAGGGACTGCAGAGACGAGCATCCTTCCGCCGCCTGCCTACATGCCGCCATGCATGGACATGGGATCTCCTGGCATATCGATGCAAACATCAAGCATCGATCAGGTGGAAATGTAGCAGCTATGATATCGTTTCGTTCCATTACACTTATTCTCAGGATTACCGAGGATCACATCTTGAGGGCTTCATCAATTGATGGTCAAATTTTGGGAACGATGGATTTTGCTCATATTTTTAGCATTTCTTCCTATATTTACTCACAAACTATACCATTCTTATCATTGCTCTTTTAATTAACAATCCTCTCGACTCGTAAAGAATTTTTTTGGGCATTTGTTGACCTTGTTATTGACGAAGCGAATGCCAATCCAGAAAGGAGCTCCGCTGGATCAAGAGTTCGATTAGTTGAAGATATCTACCCCAGTGTCCTTCATCCTTTGTTCATCTGTCTTGCCCGACGCCGGATGGGGCCCCGAAATTTTGCTTACGCGAACTATTTGAAAAGGGTCTTGTTTCAAATGATTTTTTATTCATTGAAGAAGATGAATTCCCCATGAACTCGTTTTGAAGTGGCTTAATTGGATGAATAAAACCCCGTGTGATAGAAAAATCAAGGATAACCTGAAATTTGGAGGGCAAAAGCTCGAATATTCTTTCGCAAGTTCTAAATCTTGACGACGACGGTGTTGATACGAACTCGGCCCAAATGCTCGTTTCTTTTAAGCCCGAGATCTAGTAAGAATCGATTGACTCAGGTGTTCCTCATGTTTTGAATTTTATGAGTCGATGTTCATTTGTCAGGCCATCCGCCTAAACTTGAGGCAGAAATAAACGCTAATAAAATTTCGTAAGAAAATAACCAGAGAAATCTATGAAGATCTAGTTGGGTCTCAAGAAGAAAGTCAATATTTTACTAGCAATCACAAGCTTCATGTTGGACGTAGTACCAGTTTAATCCGATGTAAAGTGAAGAACCTTATCAGGGATAAGGTTTCGACATGCTGCGAATCATCTTGAAAGAGAGATGTGCCTTTGGAAATATGAACACTAGCGGTGCATGGATGTATCCTCAGCAATTGTTCAAATTTTAAAATAAAAGAAGGTGTACTTGCTCTTTTTCTTCTTTTGAGCTTGACCATCATTCCCCCCCTTCTTCTCTCTCTCTCAAGACCCACCCGACAAGCTCAAATTCAATAATGCCTCTCTGAAGACCGCCGCCCCCTTCTCTCTCTCAAGACCCACCCGACAAGCTCAAACTCAATAATGCCTCTCTGCCGCGCATGCTGCCTACGACCGTACAAAGGGCGTTGCGACCGTCACCAACCTAACTTGTAATGTAATAGCTTCTATTGTGACCGGATGTAATGTAAGTAAATCTGGTGAGGGCCCTCACTAGCAGTCAGGATACAATAGGCATCGCAATGCCAAGAGCTTTGTTTGGTCAATGGCCATATTGACAAGAAAAAAAATATTTTATAAAAAAATTTCACATAATCAAGGCCGTGCCACGAAGATGCGAATAATGTCTACATCAACAATTTCCTAAAGTAATAAAATTATTAAAATGTTTGAGATTAAATTTGCCAAATAGAAAAATTTAGATTTGAATTGGTATGCAATACAGTATGTTTTATGACTTTTTTTGGTTAAATTCATCAATAATTTGAGTGTGTGAATTAGGGGATCTTCTGGATGGTGGCAAAGAAAGTGAGGGATATGACGTTGATGACTTATGGTCTTAGAAGGAAGAGAGAGAGAGGCCGCATCACGGACTCGCCGGCCTTGGCGACACCACTCAAGATCAGCGCACGCTTGCTGGCCAAGCAAGAGTAGTCCTCAGGCTTTTTCAAATGCACGACTCAACTCTGCAATCGTGCTACTGATGATTGTTTTTCTTCTTACGGGTGTGTTTTTTGCTTCTTCTGTTGTAATGCGGGGCTTTTTTTCCCATCTGCCATCAAAAGAGAGGGAGCGGAAATGCATCTCGTTTGCCGGAGAGACACAAAGAGAGAGAGAGGAATCGCATAGTTGAATATCGTACGTTGTTTGTTCTTCTATTAGTCGCATCGCAAGTAGAGTTCTAAGTGGGTCACTTGTCAATGCCATGCCACATGCTTCTGGAATTGAAAATCCAGAAGTTAAGGGCCTGTTGGCAACGAGCCAAACAGTGTGCGCATTTTGATTTTTTGTTAGAATCGCCTTTGAGACGAGAATGCGTGTTTGGTAAAATTTTTGTTCCCGGAACAATTTTGGACAAGATTTGAGAATAAAAAATTTGATTCTCTCGTCCGAGAAATCCAGAAAAAGAATCAAAACGGTGAAACCCTCTCTTTTCCCTTTCGTCATCTTGGTTGCTGCCGCCACCGCCCGCCACCATCCGCCGCCGCCCAAGGCCGTAGTCCGCCGGTCGCCGAAGGCTCGCGAGCCGAGGGCGAGGTCCAATGAGCTTGCCGGAGGCAAGCCCGGCCATTGGGCTCGGCCTCGCCCGGCCCCTGGCCGAGGCCGGCCTGGCCACCGGCGGGGCTAGGCGGGCTGCCCACTGTGGCCGGGCGGGCCTCGCGCCGCCTGACTCTGCCAGGCTCGCCGACGAAGGCCAACCTCGAGGGCGGCGACGCTCCGGTGAGCGTCGCCACGGCGATGAGCCGATGAAGAAGAAGAAGAATAGGAAAAAGAAAAAAAGAAAAGAAAAACAGAAAAGAAAGTAAAAAAGTAAAAAAATATTTAAAAATATTTAAAAATCAAAAGAAATTAATTTGAACATAATCAATTAATACGGTACAAACACAATTCTATTCTAGAATAAAAATTTTTGGACAGTTACCAAACGAGCATTTTTACTGCATAAGTTCACTTAACAAAATAAAAAATAATCATTTCTAGTCGAATCGGCTCCTAGATGGGACCGTTACTAAACGCACCGAAAAGTATACACACGATTTGTTAAAAAGAAAAAAAGAGTTAATGTGTCGGGTCTAATTTAAATTAATCATGATTGATCTATATCGTCGTAATTTATTTATTTATTTATGAAAAATGCATGGCTTGAGGGTTCCCACAAAAACTTGACACTCCTTGTGACTCCTATTTGAAAGGGATAAAATATGTAGCTAGTATAATCGGGAAAGGAGTAATAACGGAATAGACACGTGAAATTCGACCAGCACATCAGAGCGGTCTTTCCGATACCGCAATTCTCTTTTTTTTTTTGGTATTGCAATTAAGTATGTTGGTAGTTGGCCAAACAGAAACTATTTATATCTTTTTACTTCACGGAACCAAAAAATATAAATCCATTTAGTAAAATTTTTGTTCGATAACAACTCAAGAATTAAGTGAAAATCTTTTTTTTTTTTTTAAAACGCAAACCATTTTCTTTCTTCTTTTTCTTTTTCCATCTCTTTTTCTTCCCTTCTTCTTCTAGCTGTGATCACTCTAGCAACCCCACCGGAGCCTTGCCATGGCTAGGTGAGGTTTAGTTTCCTTTCTAGGCTCCGGCGATGGTCTCGACCTCGCCGAGGACGTGAGGCTCCCTTAAGGCCGACGACGGCTGTAAGCCCCCTAGCTAGAGGGAAAAAAGAAAAATGTAATAATATTATTAAAAAAATTAAAAGAAAATTTAAGTTATAAACAAATTTAAGGATCGTACCAAACGCATTTCTATTCCGAATAATAAAATTTTATGTAGTTATCAAACTCTTTTGAATGCTTCGTTTAAGGAACATAATTTTTAAAAAAAAAACTATTTTTGAGTAAAAATTATTTTTGAGAACATAATGATTACCAAACGCACCTTTGCTAAGTTGTATTTTTTTTTTTTTTCAAATATGACTACTCGAAGTTTCATGATAGTGCATGGTCTCCACTCTCGCATGAGACACTCAATTGACCATTGCGGGGTTAATATAGAGAGGAATTTTCCGTCATCTTTGTTGTAAAACCCATCTAACACTATTTTATGATTAAAATCCATATATAATATGTTTACTAAATATATGCGGCATAATGATTTAGCCTATCAAATATGAGTTGCAAAATGGGTGATGACTGGGTCTACTATTAACATTCTCGCAATCCAAATTTGAAAAAATACACAAAAAAAAGGATGTGCCCAAAAAACAGATTTGATTTGGCAATCATTAACGAACGTTTATGTTTTTGCTTATATATATAGATTTTGGACTAAAGAAAGTGGTGGAACCTTTTGTGACTGATGTCTAGACTTATCAAAGGGTGGATTGAATTAGGTTTAAATGAGTAAACAACGATTCGATCTAAATTGATCTATTTAACCTATATTGACTAGTTTTTACGTAATACAATCTTCGCAATCCATACCTAACCAAAATCTGATCGAGACCCAACCAAACTTGAGCTCCAATTCAAGAGATATAAAGGTACCAAAATAGAGGCCATTTCGTGCTGAGATTGATTTTGTCACTTTTATAACAAGTCAACGCAAATGCCATCATTTGATAATTTTAACATCCTATACCACACAAGTTATCATTTAAATTCATCCCGGAACAAGAAAATCAAATAATTTTTAGTAACTTGAATGGGTGTTTGCTAACTCAAAACTAGTTGACTTAATCGGAGAAAAACTGGTATATCATCCATGTAAAGGTGGGTGGTTCTCTATGGTTGTGGTAAACTTTAAAGTATTTTCCAAGAATGCAAAAATAAAAATTGGTAAATATAAGAATTTTTTTTATGTATATCAATAGAGACAAATAGACCTTTCTCTTTAAAAGCTTGGTGGGGAGGGTTGGGGCACGCGCTGCCATGTACGGATGCTTCCGCATCAGGACATTGACTACAATGACCAGAATCTTCTGCACGGATTTATATGAACTGCCCATCGGTGCAAGAGTACAACGTTAATTCCGGTTATTCAAAAAGCATCGAGATCCAACGTGAAGGAACGCACGACATTCCGCCACGAAGCGCGAAGCTTCCTAAGCTTCGTCTCGCCTTGGCTCAATCCCAAGTGGGGGAAAACTTTTCTTCGGGAGCCGAGGATTGGAATTCTCCTCCATTTCAAGTAATGAACAATTTCAGCTTCCATCGTTTTAGTTGGATTAACATTATGAAAACTTTTAAATTAAGATACCTATAACAAATTTATCATTTATTAATTTTTGTTAAATTTTATTATTAGACGATTAATCGGATGATATGTAATAATTGATTGATGTCTTGGTTTGAAATTTTACCATCCTGCATCATTACAAGTGTATCGATTTTGTAATTTTTTGTGATATTAATCCAAACTAATGAAAATTAATAGAAGATAAATTTGTTACAAATGCATTAATTTTAGGTTTTTGATAATTTTTTTGGTAAATCTATCATAAATGTACAATTTTAAGGTTTTATGATAATAAAAATAATTTGATGAAAATTTGTTATATGCGCCAATTGAGATTTTTCCAAATATTAACTCAATTTGAAAAGATAGTTACGAGGCAGGCGAAAGTGATAAAAAATTCAGAAAAGTCGATGAATTAAAAAAAATAACACGATTATCGAAAAGTAAGTTAAATGTTAGAAGTTTTTATCCAAAAAAGTCAAATGTTAGAAGTCGTAAAATGGGTTAAGGGCCCCATATTTTAACTTATATTTGATGGAACAGGTTGAATTAGGGCCCAACAAGAAAGTGGGCTATACTTAGTCCATTACAAACTCGTCTTCAACCCACCAATAACACAAGACCAGAAAGTTTTGTAAGGCGGCCATGCCCTACTTAATTAACGGCCGTGCTGATGATTCCTTTGTATACATATAGCGACTCTTTCACAATCGCCAATTCGAACGGCACTCCTTTAGGCTCTTACCCAATTTTGTTTCTTGTTATTTACCCGACACCAACGTTTGGCACCTACTATCGCTTGCGACAATCCAGTAAGAAGTGCAATTCATATTTGCAGTATTCTATTTTGGATTCTATCGTTGGAAATTGGGAAAATTATCCGAAAAAATCCTAAATCTTTTGTACGGTTGTCAATTTAATTATAAACATTTCAATTATACCAATTTAATTTTAATTTTAATTTTTATGATTTGCCAATTTAATCATAAAAATTTCAATTGTGCAAATCTGGCAAATTATTCAAATAATAAGTTTATAATCGAATTGACAAAATTTTTCACAAGCATAAGAATAATGAGACAAAGTTAAGATTTAATAATTGAACTTATATAATGTGAGACAATTCCTCAAACATTATACTTGAAAATGGGTAAGACCAATGAGACCCCGCACCTTTAAAAATATCGAAATGTTCTTTTTGATGATCCAACCCTTGTTTGGAGTTAGCCCATAATACAGATTACACGATCTCATTCAAAAGTATGTACTTGTGGTACTTGATCAACGGTCTAAACAATTTGATTATACTTTTCGAGTGAGATTTAAGAGGCAAAAATTACAAAAAAGTCCTAAATCTATTGCTTTGCCAATTCATCCTAGACCTTAAACAAATAGAAAAAAAGGTTAGGACTAGATTAGTTTAATTGATTGAATTGAAACAATGCAATTTATTTAGGACTTTTTGGTTCTTTCCCCCATTTAAGATTAGATTACATCAATTGAGAAGATTATTATTTAATCGCATTATGGACATGATTTTTAGGACTAGAATGCAATAACACTTTTGAAATGCCCAATTGAGTTCTTCAGCTTTTTCAAATTCATCAACTCTTAGAATTCTTTTTCCAACCCCAATTAGAGCAAGTATCGAATTCAATAACAAACACGAGAGGACAGATTGAGAAATCGAAGCACGGGCTGAACCGCATGGCGTCGTCTTCGATAGAAAAACACTACGAAAAATGATGGAATGGACTGCTGATTAGTTAGTCCAGGTCTCCGGCTCGAGAAAGGATCTTCCATTGGCATCGGGCGAGGTGGAGACCAGGTTTCGGGAAGCTTCAGGCGCAGAATGTCGGGCGTCCTCTCGTGTGAGATCCCCTGATGCTTTCGAATCATCGGAATCCACTTTGTACCTTGCACGGTTGTAGGCAGTTCATATAAATCCGCTGCGCACGAAGATTCGGGTCAACGTCCGACATGGAAGTATCCGTAAAAGGCTGCGCGCACGCTTCCACCTTCCGCCAAATTCTTAAGAGAAACGGTCCATTTGTCGCTGTTGAAATCCATTACAGAAAAAAACTTTTATTTTACTGACTGTTATATTAAAATTTACCAAAACCAAGAAGAATTACCAACTTTGATTTGAGTGATTTCTCGGCTGTCCTCTAGTCAAGTTGCTTAGTTTTTGGTTAGTTATGATTGACCAACTTTTCATTGAGTTACTTACTAATATCCGGATGAATTTAAGTAATTGGTGATAATAAACTATACTTAAAAAAAAAAATTATTAAGTGATGGTAGTTACGCTAACTTGTTATAAAAATACCAAAATCAATGTCAAGCATGGAAAAACCTTTTCAAAGATCTATAATTCTCTTGAATCTAGGAGTTTGAGTTAGTGCTGGTCCCAATCATATTTAGTTAGGTGTGAATCGCTAATACTATCGACATAAAAATGGTGTCATATAAGTTAAATGTATCAATTTAGGTTGACCATTTTTAAATCATTTCAACTTAGTCCAACTCACCCGTTTGACAAGTCCAGACATTGGTTAGAAGACGTTTTGACCACTTTCTTTGTCCATAATCTTTGGGGGAAAAAAACACTAAAGACGAGGTGATAAAAAAAAAAAATCAAGCATTCTCTAATTTTGTTGTTGTTTTATTAAAAATCAAAAAAAAACAAACTTTACTGTTTTTTAGTTATTTGTAAACATTTCAACCTTTGATTTGAATTCATGATGAAAGCATTCCATCACTCGTCAACGAGTTTCATTGTGCATTAATTGAGTGCCAACCGTACAAAAATATGTTGGCTACTAAAAATGCATGAAAAATTGCCAAAGCAAGAGGTGAAGGAGCTATGGAATCAGCATCGTACCTGATCCTTATGTTTGCTGTGTAAGAACCAAGTGGAAACAATCGAGCACCTATTTCTTCAGTTCTGAGACCAAAAAAAAAAAAAAAAAAAAATGCTTCTTCGTGATTAATGAAGGCTTGGCTACTGTGGGAAGGATTAGATTTGCAGAATGCTTCTTTTCCTTTCAACCTTCAACTTAATCCCGGTGGTTGTGTGGGCCTATCGTGCAAATTATTATTTTTTTTTTGGCAAGTTATTTAGAGAGCTTGTCTTGTTCTTGCCTTTTTTTTTTTCCTCCTTATTTTATTCCCATCTTTGGGCGGGCGATGGTTGAAGTAGACAGACGCACGTGCTCCTCGCATTGTCGAATGACATGAGCAAATGAAAACAAATCGAAACTTTTTATTTTTAGAACAACGATTTTAAAAGTTGGGCGTGAATGAATTTATTGAGGGTAAAATATCTAATATATTTTAAATTCAATGAAAAAAGGGAACGCTGTTCTTTCGATTTTTTTATACCATAACTACACAAATGATTTTTTTACCATAACTACACAAATCATGCCCGAATCGATGTCAATTCTCAGCCGATCAAACTCTAGTTTTGATGAATCGGTGTCGCGACATGGAAGTAACTCCTAAGAGGAAAGCAAAGACAATGAGACGTACATCACGAGAGATCGAACGATGCGATTCCTCCTCTCTCTCTCTCTCTCTCTCTCTCTCGGGGAAAAACCATCGGCGCCTTTTTCTTCCACAGCAAAACGAAAAGGACAAAAATGGGTTTCCAATTCCGTTCATTATTATGTATCCTGAATCTCCCCTTTCGAGGACCGCGACCAAGAAAACGATCTGTCCTCCATCGAATTTTCAACCTCTGGATCACAATTTGTTGAGCCTACGAATGAAGTTAAACCTCCCGTGACATTTTCTTTTTTTAAAAACCTCTTTCATCTGAGATTTGGCACTAAACGTTCTAAAACCTTCATTCCTGTCGACTCCAGAAGTAGGTTTTTGGCCCCCAAAAACAGAGTACGAAGAAACAGAGGTACGCAACGGCAAGGGGCACTTTTGAATCAACTAATTCAAGAAGCAAGAATCTAACGACCGCTACAGTAGAAAAATAGAAGAAAGAAGAAGCGAGAGATGCAGAATGCTTTCCTTCTCGTAAAAGTAAATATACAACACAGACATACATAACAATAATAGACAAGACACGCCCAAGAATGGGGACAAAGACGACCTGCATCCTGTCCCCTATCTCTGTGCTTTACATTTCACTGACATAAGGTAACTAGCAATTCTTCTCTGAAACCACGAAGCATTACGACAGAAGAAGCAAGAGCACATCCTTGAGAATGAAAGACGGTCATCGGTGGTAGAGTTGCAAAGTAGAATCGTACATTTACAGAGACACTGAGGGCTACGCTTGCTCGGCCAGCGAGCACGCGCTGATCTTGAGTGGCGGTGCCATGTCGGCTTGTCTGCGACGTGGCTTCTCTTCCTTCCGAGCCCCGCCATCGATGCTATACCGGCCACTTTCTTCACAAACATCCTGAAGATCCTGACTTTGACCTTGTCCTCTCTTTTAAAGCAGCCTCGCCTCCGAATTCTTACTCAAGCTCTTTCTTCATCGCGCACGAATTCGACATTTTATTCAGACCCTCTGCAGCAGAGAAAATCTCAAAGGGCGTTATCAAAGATGAGCTAGCAGAGAGAGGTAGAGAAAGCAGAGGAGGAGGAGGAGGAGGAGGAGGAGGAGGAGGGAGTGGTGTTTGCCTGAGTTGCGATGGAGACGAACGGGTATGTTTTAAACTTATGAAGAAGGAGAGCAAGGAGTGGGGCACGGAGCAAGGGCGGTAAAAAAAGAAAAAGAAAAAGCCCAGCCTGATTTGACCTCGAAGGGGGTGGGGCTTGAGAATTGTCTCGTCTTGTTGATAAAAGAAATACTCTGCCTAGACTCGGATCGGATTATGCACATTCAACCAAACCAAATTTCACTAGTTACATGACATCCATGGCCTTGAAAAAAAGAAAAAAGACTCAACATAATTTATTTTCAAGACACTCTATAAAACACAACATAATACGTCACGTTGGGACATAACTTTATATAATGATACGAAATGTCACTTTTTTCATTGTAATTAATTACATAATAATCAAAATCAAGACATCTCATACCCACAAAATAAAGACGAACCATGAAAATGATTACAGCTTGTAATAAGAATTCCTCAGCCCTAAAAACAATACACAGCAACTTTCTATCTATTGACTAAGTCCAACCGAAGTCTAGTAGGGCGACCGGCAAAAATGGATCCACTAATTCATTTCTCTGCTCGAATTTACTCGACTGGGGTTTACAATGGATCGCTTCAATTTGATGAACGGGATTAAGACGCAGTGGGATCTAAACGGATTCGATTCCGACCCATCTTTACCAAAATAGTGTGAAACGAAATAAATGAAACAAACAAGAACCCTAGCACGCATTCCGTTTCCTTGTCAGAACTTTGTTTGTTCGAATCCCAAAACCGCGTGGGGGACACCACACGTGCGGCCACATTTCTTTATCTGGGCACTTTCTTCTGTTCCTGCCCTTTTTCATGCGATGCCTTGGGCGGACGCTCATCCTCGTGCGGGCGCGAGCGACGGCGCTCTCCTTGTCGAAGTCCAAGTCGTTCCTTTGTCGTTCCGGTAGAACGGTCTGGATGGACATACGACGGCCCGATTCGGACCATTCGAATTCCATTGCCGCTTTATGGACGTGGATTCGCAAAGATTCGGTGTAGCAAGTCTATGATAAGTGCCATCCAAAAATGGTGGAATTTTGTTGTTCCGGATGAATTTACAAGTAATCGATGGTGATAAAAAGGGCCAAAATATTCTCTGGAACGGACCAGCTTTTTTTTTGTTTATTTATACCTTTAAGCACTTTTTTGGCTAGAGTGATGGTCCTTTTAATGTCAATATAAGCTAATTAAACCCTTATTTTTGAAGTCACGATGGTTGTGGGGCCTATTGTGCGAGTAATTGAGCTTTTCAAGAAATTTGGGGGGGGGTTTGAATTTGATAGCTTTTTGTGTTCTTGTGTGCTTGCTTTGCTCTGGGAACCGTGGCATTTGGTTGGGGAATGTATAATTATTGTAGCACACATATGCATAATCGCTTAAATAAATTATTACTTCCGCTTATTATATGTTTTAGTGATAAATTGATTTGGCAACAAAAAAGAAGAAGATTGAATTGACTCGGATCAATGGATATGCATCTAGAGTATGTGGCACAAGACATGCATACTTTTCTTAGTCCTTTCGTAATGCGTCGATTTTTTAGGTTTTTTTTCCTTTTATTTTACTTAATAGAAAATTCTTATTTTAAGTGCTATATTCACATGAAGAGCATAAATTGGGCTAAATGAGTGTATGCAGATTGAGTTAATACTGAATACTTTTTTATTAATATAAATCAATCGGCATTTGATTTTATTTATTGAGTTCTCTATTCACTCTTTTGTTTTTCAAATTTGTAGGTATGGATACTTCACCTGCTCCCGTCATGGTTTGCCTATGTCTATGGAAGTGTCCTGTCATTGACATTATCAACGTGGAGAACGAGATTACCTATTGTAGGTGTGACTCTATTGTATGGGTCGAAGAGAGCCTAGATGATTGTCCTCTACCACTACGTGGCTTGGTATGTTTGGTTTGATGGCAACCTTTTTGGGGCCTTCAAAGGTTTCGACAGATTGCTAGGGCTGGGACTGATAACGTAGCAAAGGGGATACCAATTTTGAGCTGCAGCCTTGCTCGAGGAGCTAGGGGGATTCCTGGGCCTAATATATATAGATAACATAATGTAAAAAGAAAAGGGCCCATAGAGAAGAGCTTGTAAATATACTGACGCAATATAGGAGTAGTGTGTTTTGTGAAGTTTTCTCTAGGATACTTGTTGTGTTATCTGGGTGTCTATTGTTGTATACATTTATACATTCTCATAAAAAGAAGAAGATAATCGAAAAGAAAAGGGTCGGCAACATGGTCGGGGCGTTGCATCCCCTCGGTTGTGTTCTCCGTGGATGTGATAGTCCTTGAATAATTACTAAATGTTTAATCTAATACCAAACTTTTTAATAAAAAGTCAAAGTTTTCATAATTATACTATTGCTTCGATGCTAGAATATCTTTTATTTCCACCCATTTCTAAAATCAACAACTACGGCTGGTCTTTTTACTTCTAGATATTTTTAAATCTTGCGATAATTCCATTTAAATATATTTTAGCTTTTGATCTCTACAATAGTCAAAGTAGAACCTTTTTATAGTCATTATGGATGTTCTTACTATTTTAATTTCATATTCACATATTTAACTAAATTTAATTAAGAAAACTTGAAACATAAAAACTTGAAAATTTTATCCATCTAAAAATTAAGAATAATATTTAGATTAATATAAGTACGGGGATCTATAGATAAATTAATATCATTATTAAATATTCTTATGAAACATTTATTTTTGAAATAAAATGAATATGAATATAATATAACTCTAAAATGAGGTTATATTTTTTATTATCTTAGAGATCATAAGTTAAAATATACTTAAAGAGAACTAGTTTTTTGTTGATTTATGAAATGGAATGAAATAAAAATGTATTCTGTGAGTAATACTGTAATTATGAAAAATCTATGAATAGTAGAAGGACTAATTTAACTTTGATATGGAAAGTTGGGAGATTAGATTGAACAAATTGAAAGTTTAGGGAACTAAATTGAACATATACGAATAGTCGAATTACATAAATAAATAAATTCCAAGGATGACATTACTTATTGACCAAAATTTATGAATTATTTGTGTCATTTTCACCACTTTTTGCCGTCATAGTCTCTCAAAATTCTCTATTAGGTTGCTAAAAAAGGTTTTTGCTTGCTAACAGAACCAATCATCTCCAAGAATTCCATGTCCATAACCAGGCGGCTTCGCATGTACGTGCCAAAACACCACATGAAGTCAACATTAAAATCATAGGGTTTTTTGGCTTTCCTCCAAAACTCTCTCCCATTCTTTCGTGATCATCACTTTCTACTTGAGTGCATAAATAAGCTTGGTTTTGGTAATCTAAATAATACAAATTCGGGCCAAATAAAACAACTTTAGGCCTATAGTACAGGAGCTGATAACATCTTGATGAAGAACGTATCATGGTGTGCTTGATTGATCAGGATCAATCCCTTTCGGGATGTTCTCAATACATAAATGTAGCATGCTTCATTGCGTTATGGCCCGAAGTTTTCAGTGTGGGGAAGGATCATGGGTGATCCAAGAAGGCCAAGCGAGTCTCCTACATGTATAGTCTTGAATATTCCTAGGCCAGCCAATATGGGGATATGTACACTATTATGGAGAATTCTTGTAATTAATGCGAGTAATTGATAGATGAGAAGATTAGAACTTCCTCTGCCGGTTGAAGGGAGATGGGCTTGTGCGGGATGCATCGTTTTCCTAAAAACTCACGACTCTAGAAGAAACCTAAGGCAATTAGTCTACACGAACATACTTTCATATTGACTTGTTATGATTTTTACATATAATTAAACGGGATTCAACTATACATTGACGTAATAGACATAACCAATTGCTGTGAAATAAAAGAAGAAAATCTCGATTTAGTTTTCATGAGTCTAGCACTTGCCTCACTCTCATCTTAAATTATAAACAATAGCGTTTAAATCTTATGAATTGCCGCCACATCAAAAAATGTTTTTTTTTTAAGGACTTGGTTGCGTGGCACAAGCTGATCTGCTGAGGAGACTTGCAAGCTCACCAAAGGAATTGGATAGAAGATCAGAGCCCCCCCGCCAAAGATGATCACATGGCGTTGTGCATTATGAGGCAAATCCATCCAGCTCACTGTGTCTGCTCAAGAGCAAACATCTTTCTATTCCGACCTGTGCTCGAACCCCAACTTGGGAACAATGATACCATGCCCGGTGTTGAAATCCCATTTTTTTTTTTTGTCCCCTTTTCCCTTTTCGCTGTGAAAAGATGCCGTTCTTTCTGCCATCAAAAGAGAGAGAAGACGGATCGAATGGTTGACCTCGTACGATGTGTGAATGCGTTTTGTAGTTTTCCCAATTCTTTGTCACGTTAGGGAAGAGTTCGAAGCAATTTGAAGTGCCCGTTATCTTACCCGGATTTCCACGGGAGGGACAACCAGATAAAGCAAACAAAAGAAATAAAAGAAACTTGCGCCCTTCCCTCTTCTTTGAAGGACAAGACTCCGTCCACCACATTTCCGACTTATCAAATGGAGAGGGGCATCTGTTCAAAAAAAAAGAAAAAAATTGGAGAGGGACACGATATTTATGGAGCAAAACGAGAATTGTGGCCGAGAATTGTCAGTCTTTACTTCAGTCAAATTGGGCATAATCAAAAATGTTCTTGCAATTCTTGTTACAATATTTAAATATCAGACTATGTCTTCTTTAACAGCTTGAGATTTTAGAAAGAAGAAGGCATTCTACAAAAATCCAAACGATATCAAAGTAAGAAGTTTATTCAAATTCGGAGATTTCCGAACCTCTTATATGCTTAGAAGCTCTTGACTTATGTCTAATTATGGAAAGAAACATGTTCATTTTCCGTTATATCAAAAATAAATCAGGCTTTTGCCTTTTAAAGATCACTTACATGGCAAGCTTTAAAACCATGATTCTGGAAAAAAATATCGCTTTGTTTTCATTTGTTAACATAATTTGAGAGCGCCAATATTAAATTAAAGCTAGGCACAAGTTCCTATTTTTCTTCTCTTTAGTTATGCTCTATTAGCGATATATATTCTGAAAAATACCAATGTGGAGGAAAGGATGATCGAATGAAGCTCGTGTAGACATGTACTTGAACATGTACGCGCTTTTAATGATTGCAACAAAATTTCATGAACATATACGAGCAAGTTGCTTTCAATTTCATGTGACATCGAGACCGAAGGCCCATAAAATATCCGTAAATAGAGGTTTGTCTTGGATGAGTACCAGAAACTTGGGGGCAAGTTGCAGACGCACGCACATCAGTCATAGATGAAGTAACAAGACATGTCACTTTTACGACGTACCCTTTCTATTGATTTTTTATTTATTTTTTATTGCAACTTTTCCTCTGCTGATTAGAATTGTGGCCCGCAAAGATACCAGACAACATGAAATATAAAAGCCTTACCACTTCAGTCAAACATTGTTTGATGCAATGCCCATGTGAAGAGCATGCTTCTTTTTTCCCGTCATTTCCATGAACAAAAAGCAAGATTAGTAACCGCAATCATGCGATGATCCTATAGTAAATAACCTTTTTTATGCTAAAAGTTTCCATCATGTTGTTAGCTCTTAGCGAAAATCAATTCCTGGTCGAGTAAATACCGTGGCGGTTACCACACAAAATTATGTTTTGGACATAAAGATACGTGGCTAATAGACGAATTTTTAATAGGATTCGGTGTCAACCCGTCGTACAAAGTTTCATCAATTATCATTGGATCAAGTGAACATCCATCAAAATGAGCTTAATACAATTGGAATCCACCTAACCTAATAAGAATCATCCACGTGACAGAGCTGATGAACATAAAATCCACCATTTTTCAGTGAATTCATAAGAGCATAATTTCTTCTTTCGAGTCGAAGACCTTATGAAATCTATTAAACCCAATAATACGAGTTATGTTGAGATCCATTTGAGACTTGCTTTTTGAGAAAAGTAT
The DNA here is from genome assembly GCA_014182575.1 of Eucalyptus decipiens. Classification (NCBI taxonomy): domain Eukaryota; kingdom Viridiplantae; phylum Streptophyta; class Magnoliopsida; order Myrtales; family Myrtaceae; genus Eucalyptus; species Eucalyptus decipiens. Next base: position 51,257,640 of record CM024614.1, read on the forward strand.
TAATTGCTTTCGAAGCACTATTGACCTCTATCCGTTCTATTATCGACCACATATAAATATGATCTCTTTTCTTAACTTTCCTTCGAAGAAGAATCCATTCATATTTCTTTGGGGTGAATAGTCTAATGATTGATTTACCATTTTGTAAATGTTTGAGATCATTCTACTTTCCATTGTACTTATCCAATGATGTTACTTGATTAGTTCTTTCACTTTAAATTAGTTACTCCATGTTATTTAGAATTTATCACTTCTTTTCCATTATTTTCTGTCGAGTTCTCACATAAAATTGCTAATAAAACATAATCTAATGCCAAAACCTTGGGAAATAATAAAAAAGTATTAATCATATCGGCAATCGTACCAATTCAGTCCTACTTCTTTTGGGTCCACCCAGTCAATTCGCTGGACGGGCTGTCCCGCTCAATGCTAACATGGCTATTTTTTAAATAATTTTATTTATTTATTTTTTCTTTTCTTTTTATTTCTTCTCTTTTGTCTTCTTTCTCCCGTAGTGACTGGGAGGCTTGGGTGCCATAGGCCAGGTGGCTTTGCCCAAATCTAGGCGTGGCCGGCCTCGCCATGGCCTTGCTTGCAGCCGGCGAGGTTGCCTTTGCCCGTGGTGAGGCCATGGCAAGGCGAGCCTCAACGCGGCCCCTAGACCTTGCTCAAAACTGGATGAGGTCGAGCGAGGGTTGTGACCTCACCAAAGCCTCGCTGGCCATTGTAGAGAAGAAGAGAAAAGGAAAGGAAAATTTAAAAATTTAATAAAAATTATTTAAAAGTTGCGTACGTTAGCATTGGCCGAATGGCCAACGTTCACATTAACACTAATCGAATCAAAATTGACTCAATGGATAAATTATCACATAATAAAATGTTTATAATTGAATCAAAAAAAAATTAAGATTGAATTGACATACAATTATAATAAATATGATTTTTTTGATAATTTTCCCACCAAACCTTAGCAAACGTCATTTTTTTTAACTTGAATTAGGTACTGAGCCTCCATGAATCAACTTTTTTGCTCTCTTTGATTTTTCTCTGTTTTCTGTAATGATTTCTCTCTCGGATTTTACAATCTCGAATCTAATCCACACGATTCCGTCAGTCAACCCCGAATCGGCCTGCCTTTTTGGTTGTAGCTTTATGAAAAGGAAATCATAAGAGAGGGATGGCGAGTTGCAGCCGTCTCCAACTACCAATAATTCACAGCCGAGATAAATTTCCAAAAACAACTCTACTTTAACTTTTGCAAAGGCTAATTCTTAGATCAGAAAAAATGAAATTAACATATTCATATTTTCACGTCGGCAGACAGGGAAAATCGTAGATTTTTTTTTTTAATATGTGCTGATGCTGGATGACGTGTCTGGTACTACGTCATTGATTTGACGAAACAGAACAAAATGCCAACAATTAAAGAATTGAAGAAAAATCAGGGGGAATATATATTGGTACTTTCGGCAGTCCGACTCGAATAGTTCAGCCTGGATGCCTTATCGTTTCACGCGGTTTACTTCTCCTTTTCGAAGGAGTTTGCCGAGGAAGTGCAGATTGGGGAGATGTTTTTTTTTTTTTTATAATCTGTTTTTCACCCTATTTTTATTATTGTATTTTTGAAGATGGATTTGAATAGAATTCGTTTGGACCCATTTCTTTTAGTTGATCTCTTTCTTACGACTCGTTCGTCAAAATTAGATTGACCCATTTTAACATAGACTGGCAAAATGAGTGGAAAATGGATTTTAGAACCCAGTTTCGCCACCTCTACTAATGCCCTATCGGACTTGGTTTGACACACCTCACTGACATTGCTGCTCGCCATGTACGGTGAAAAAAGTTTGTCATGTGTTTGCTTAGGGGTTGAGGATTCATAATATGTTATAATTGCATTTATATTTTGTGTCAATTTTTATTGATGGAAATTTGTTAATTTGTGTCAATATATCGTGTCATGTAATATTGGAATTTTCTCTCCTAAAATTCATGTTTAATATAATGTTAGGCAAAAGGATTGTGTCCAAGGTTCTCATCTTTTCCGATGTCACAAGGATAATATGAGAATCGTGAAATTTGGCTGGTTGAATGTGCAAAAAATGAAGTCTAGGTAGAATACTTCCCTTCTATGGACATAACGATTCTCTCATGTGTTTTTGTACTTAGCTTGTGAATATAATAAAATGGCTCTACATACATGCATCTAACTAAATTTACTAGGTTGAAAAATCTAATTAAAATGAGTAGATACACTCGTCCCACTCCCGTTGGGTTGAGAAAAGAAGTGTGGGTGTTCTTGCTCGTCTATTTCCTTCGACCCCTTCATCTCAGGACGCAGGATCATTCCGAAGGCGAGACCACGCGGATCTCTTCGTGCCTAAAAAGTTTGGTCTCTTTGCTTGGTCTCGTGAAGGATATTTTGCGTAATTGCTACGCAGGATGGATTATATGTATCACTTTTTTTTTTTTTGGAAAAATAATTGCGTTATAATTTAAATTGTATTATGAGAGTAATGGTCTATTTTGAATTATAAAATCAAATTATAAATAATTATAAATTGTTATGGGATCCATTTCTTTAAAAAAAATTTGTGATTCATAATAGACCGTTATTTTCACAAGATCCAAAGATTCTTATGTTAGCAAAGTTTTTTTTTTTTTTTTCTTCTGTCCTACTTTAACTCTCAATTCACTATTGGATTTTTTGTCTCGATCTTTTGCAAGATTTTTTGTCATGATTCTTTACAAAGCATAAAGTGATCGAACCTCGCTTCAAACTACGTCCCCGTTTTGGTAAATTTTGTTTTTATTTCCCAAAATAACTATTTCTGTTCTTTGTTCCGGGCTTCTAGGGAATGAAAAAAAGAAGAAACCTGCTTTGGTAAAATTTTTTGTTCCTAGTAATAAAAATATATATAAAAAAATATATATATATTTTTTAAAAATAGATTTGGAACGTAAATAAGAAATAGAAAAAGTAACTTATTATTTCGACGAGAGCGACCCCCTCGCAGATCCGGGCGATGGCTGCTAAGGGCTCAAGTGCGAGGGCACGCCTGGGCTAGCTCTCACCTGATATGCAAGACGCCGCTTGAGCCCCGAGCAAGCGTATCGCAATGAACGCTGGCCACTTGAATGAGCGTCGGGCTCAAGGCTCCCTTGAGCCGCCGAGACACCTGAGCGAGCCTTCGCGAGACACACTTGCTCGAGGGCTCGAGCCTGAGCGAGGCTGCTCGCTTGAGCCAACGTGACGAGGGCAACGGCTTCTCTGGGCAAGCCGTCGCCCCGATTTGCGAGACGCCTTGCTCTGAGCGAGCCCCTCGTGCTTGAGGTCCGAGCCAACGCTGCTAGCTGGAGCTAGTGCGGGAGGGCTTGAGCCCCTGAGCCAGCGCTGCAGGTGACGGCTCACTCAAGCCCTCGCCGACCGCCAAGCCAGCGTTGCTCGGAAGAACATGTTGATCTTGATATGTTCTTAGTGGATTATATAACTCATCGGAAGAACATCTCAAAAGCCTTATGCGCATGAGGATCTTAATATGAGTTAGTGACGAATGAATCTGTAGATAGTTTTCGAAGTTTGCATTCTGCCGGATTACAAAGTAGTGTTTTTCTTGTGAACTGTGCAATTATATGTTTTACGTTCTCTTTGTCAATGTATGGAGTTAGAGGATTGAATTAGAAATAAAGAAAGCTAAATCTGCAATCGCTGAGGTCGATTCTTCTGAAAATTGTGCATGAGAAATCTGCAGGATGTTGTTCGAGTTCCCAGGTATATGAACACTGTAGCTAGAATTAGTCGGAAATTCTAGTATGTATGATGTTGCCTGGTCTAATTGGTGTATTTGATGGACAATCGCTTAGTCATTTGTCTGAGTTGCTTTCTTTTCTTGAATTGACCGCAGGAAGAACCAAAGGAGGAGAGTGATGACATAGCTTCAGCTTGTTTGATTAAGAAAGCAAGTACTCATTCTGGATTCTTCGGGATTTTTTTTTTTTTTTTTGGTTCTTCAGATTAGATCTTTGGAAAGTTTCTGTCCTCGATTTTGTTTGGTATAATGTTGACTTTTAGCTTCAACCAGGCTTTTTCTACGATTCAGTTGGCTTGAAAACAGAATCATGTCTATTGCAGATCGTTTGATATTGAACCTTATCACGCTTACAACGTTGGAAGTTACTTCTCATGGAAATTGTTGAAACACAGAAAATTAGTTTCATCCTTGATACATCTCACGTGGTTTAGAACCTTCTTGCATTAACATTGAATTAGTCATCTTCTTTCTTCGACATTTGTTTCTTTTTTTTGAAAAAGGTTTTTGTAATCTATGGCGTGTGCTGTGGCTGTCATGGGATTCAATTTTTTCCTATTTGTGTACTTGAGCTTGGTTTAGTTTTTGGTTATTCTCGGTCACCGCGATCGTTTTTCATTCCCATTCCGACCGGTTTTCGTGAGGCTCGTTTGACATTCTTTTTGTTAATTGTGCAGTTCCATTGATGTTTGTGTTTCCAAAAATCTTGTGCATCTCCAAAATTTGGTAGGTTTCTCATAGTGCTCTTTTATTTCATTTTGAGCATTCTATTTCATTGATAATCGATAGTCATAGTACTGTGTAGTCTCAAAATGCAACCTATGTTCCGTTCTATACAAGCTAGTTCAAGAATTGTCAATGTTTTGTCATTATAGTCTTCTCCGCTTTTGCATCTCTTTGAGAATGATTGTGTGTATGGCGTGTAGTTCCTATAGTATTATGTTATTGATTTAACTCATAACTTATATGATGCTCAACCGGTCAAGGTTAAATGGCATCCGAGAAACAGACATTTAGTGCAAAGTGGACTGAGTCATTAACTAACTCTATTTGTAAGCTTGCTGGTGGATGAGGTCAAAAGGAAAATTGCACCTCTTCTACTTACAACAAAGCCGGGTGGAAGAATATACGGACTGAGTTTATTAAAACCACAGATTTCAATATAGCATGGTACGATTAAAGAACAAGGTGAACAAACTAAGAAAATAGTATGACGGTTTTAAGAAACTCATTTCACAAATTCCGTTGGAGAAATCGCTCTAGAAGATTTTAAAGCCGACAAAACGTTTCCATCGCCTAGTCCGGGTTATTTGCGTTCAAGACTTTCCGACCACCCGTACTCATATCTCCGCACTCATAACTCAAGACTCAAGATTCAAGACTCAAGACTTAAGACTCAAAATTATTCTCATTGACAAACTATCTAATCCAGCTGTCGAAGGAAATCCAAATTTGAGGATTATGATTAAGGATTTCATCTTGATCTCTCGAGAAGATCTTTTGGCTGGACAAATACAACGGATTCTTTGATTCGTATCTAGATCAATTGAAGATCCGATTATCGACGAAGTATTCTTGGAAGGTTCTATTCATGGAAACCAAGATCCCGATGTATGGGCGAACATGATTGATGGGCTATCGTCGTAGATTCCTTTAATAGCTCTGATAATCTTCTTGATTGATTCATTCAACTGTAGATTGGAGGAATTCCTTTTGGTAAAGTGCCAACGGTTATGATGGCATAAAGGAGTATAAAAGGAAGACGTTCCAGCTTGTTCAAGAAGTGTGATAGATAGAGAAATTCCAGTGAGTCTCAAGCACCTTGATTATTAGTCGATATAGTCTGAGCGAAATTGTATACAAGTGTCTATACTTGGTGATACCTTGAGTGAGTGTGGTAGTTCATCTACACCTAGAAATCAAGGAAGATCAACGCCGTAACATCTCTTTGTTCATAGTGGAATCCAGCCGATTGGTCTGTCGCGTAAGAGTGGACGTAGGCTTGAATCAAGCCGAACCACTATAAACCGCGTGTTTAATTTCTCTCTTTCATTCACCGAGTCTTACGACTGAATGTTATTTGTTGCAATTCCTTAATTGTCTAAGTATTGTGCGAAAAATCGTTTATATACCTATTCACCCCCCCTAGGTACTAGCACTAGCTATATCAATTGGTATCGAGCTCGTGTTCTTACTTTTATTTGAAGTGTTTTACTTCATAGTAAAAGATCCATGGCTAGTATGCAGGCACTGTGGTCGATGGAAGGGCAAAGCAATACTGCACTCCCTACTTTGATGGAAAGGATTACAACATCCGGAAGAACAAGATGAAAGCCTTTCGCGATCAAAGGATCCTCTCGGAATGGGATGTTGTGGAAAAAGGATCACTCCTACCGCTGCACGCTTCGAAAGAGGAAAAGAAACAATTGAGACCTATGGAATGACTCAGGAAGAAATCAATAAGAGACAAGCACTCGATGCAAAAGCAATTTACTCTTTATATTGTGTTTTGTCATCAACCGAATATACATAATATCTTCTTGTGTTACAAAGAAAAGAAGTATGGGACAGATTACACATCACCTATGAAGGAACAATATCGAGTGAAGGAGACCTTAATCAACATTCTTCTTGGTCAATATGAATCCTTCAAAATGAAACCAGAGAACCTATAACCGACATGTTTAGTCGCTTACGTATATTGTCAATGGTCTTGAGAACCAAGGACAAAAGATCTCTAATCCCATGAAAGTGAACAAGCTACCGCGTGGGACTTTCTAAGGATTGGAATCATATAAAGACTTCAATAAGAGAGACGCAAAGAATTATGCCACTATCTCGTTGATGAGCCGATTGGAACTCTTCGCCTTATGAAGTGGAACTAATCAATGAAGACGAAGATCCAAGAGGTAAGAAATCTATTGCATTGAAATCAAATGATGATTCCGATGATGCATTCTGGAAGATGATCTCGGGACGATGAGGAGCTTGCTCTTATGATAAGAAGGTTCGAAAACCGAATAGAAAAGGAAGAAGGTTCAACTCCAAGAAACAAAATTTTCAAAGACAGCAATCCAAGTCTGTTGATGATGAGGAACCAAACAAGGATGTAGTTTGTTTCAATGTAAGAAAAAGTGACACATAAGACCCAACCGTCCTCTTCTGAAGAAGAAGAAAGGAAAAAACTCGAAAAGCTGAAAAGACTCAAAGCCGAAACTGGAGTGATACCGAGTGTGAAGAAAGTGAGGATGAATATGCCAATCAAGGTCCATGGCACAATCGTACTCGGGAATTGATTCCTGGATCGACTCGTAAAAGTGAATTTGAGGTAAGTGATTTTAAAATTCCCGTCAAAGTCTCTAAGTATATTGATGAACTCGTGTTTTAGTCTTAAGACTTCTCTCAAAAGAGTTTCCAAACTAAAAAGGGAAAACTTAGCTTTAAAACAAAAAAGAAAACATTTTAGAAGAAAGAATCAAAAGTTTAGATTTGAATGTTTCGACTTTTAAAGAGAAAGAAGATAATCTTTTAAAAGAAAATACTTTTCTAAAAACTGACTTATCAAATATTTCAAGGAAATTTTCTATAGGATCCGAAAAACTTGAAAAAGTTCTTTCAGTTCAAAGACCTTACTTCAATAAATCTGGTCTAGGTATGACAAATAGTAAACAATTCCCTTGATTGATTTTCCTAAAGTAAAAGAAAGAATTAAAAGAGACCATCGAAAGAGGCTTACAAAAATCATTTCAAGAAAGTTTTTGTAAAATCAGTAGGTCGAAATGCTCTAAGATGTTCAAAGTGCAACAAGAAGGGATCACTTTGAAAAAGAGTGTCCTATGATTTGGAAGCCTGTTAAGAAAGCATGGCCTTATAATGATTATTCTGTTAACACCAAAGGACCCAAGAAAATTTGGGTACCAAAGAAAGTTTGAGATTTTCATTTGAATGCAGTCTCCGTCAAGAAAAAGGTAAAATGGTATCTTGACAAATGATGTTCAAGACACATGACAGAGACTCAAATAGCTTCATAAAGCTTATTCAAGTGAACGGAGGAAAGTTTCATTTGGAGGAAACAAATAAAGGAAATATTGTGGGATTTGGAACCTGGCCAAAATTGGAAATCTCACAATAAACAATGTTTCTCTAGTAGAAGGACTCAATTACAATCTTCTCAAAGATCAGTCAACTATGTGATACCGGATTCAAGATTTTCTTCCAAGAAGGAACATGTTCTCGAATCGAAAGACTCTACTCGCCCTTTCAAAGGTCGAAGGCATGGAAATATCTATCTCCTAGATGTGAAACCTAAGATTCGCAATGCTTAATTTCAATTCAAGACGAAGCAAGTCTCGTGGGTACGTAAAGCTTGGGCATATTAATATGAAGCAATTAGCCAAAATCTTGTCAAAGCAAAACTTGTTCGTGGTCTACCCAGATTGCCTTATCAAAAGACTGAACCGGTACTCCTTGCATTCTCGGGAAAGCAGGTAAAAATTCATACAAGTCTATAAATCATGTCTCTACTAATCATGTACTGCAAATGCTAAATGCATATGGATCTCTTCGGACCAACCGTAACCCGAGTATTGAGGTAAGAAATATTGCCTAGTTATTGTAGATGATTACTCCCGTTTTACTTGGGTATATTTTCTTGCAAATAAGTCTGAAACATTCTCGTATTTTGAAAAATTTGCTAAAAAGATTCAAAATGAAATTGGATGTGTTATATCAAGTATAAGAACCGATCATGGAAGTGAATTTGAAAATTAAAATTTTATAAAGTTTTGTGATGACTCGGGATTTAAACATGTATTCTCCTCTCCATATACTCCTCAAAAATGGAGTGGTGGAAAGGAAGAATCGATCTCTTCAAGAAATGGCTAGAACTCTTTAATTGAAAGCAAAATTCCTTCTCGATTTTGGGCTGAAGTCAAGTTTCAACAAAGATGCTATATAATTAATAGAGTCTTTTTAAGACCTATTTTAAAGAAAAACCCCTATGAGTTATTCAAAGGAAAGAAGCCTATTGTTTCATACTTTCATGTATTCGGATGCAAATGTTTTATATTGAAAATGCAAAAGATCAAGTTGGTAAAGTTCGAAGAAAGATCGATGAAGGCATCTTCCTTGGATATTCTACATCAAGCAAAGCCTACAGAGTCTATAATAAGAAGAGCTGCCCGTGGAGGAGTCAATGAATGTCAAATTCCAAGACTCTACGCAAAATGAATCCAAATGCATTCAAGATGAAGAGTCCGAACCTGCTTCCAAACTCAAAAGATTACAACTCAAGAAGCTTCAAAGACTGAAGATCAAGATCAAGCTACTCGAGAAGACTCGATGAAGAAAGAGATCTTCAACCAGCCAAATCAACCAAGAATCGGAAGCATAAATCCAAACCATCCTAAAGATCTCATTATTGGAGAAATTAATGAAGGAATCCGCACTGATCCAAAAGGCGTGAAGAGTCTAGTGCTATAGCTCTTATTTCTGAAATTGAACCAAAAATCATAGAAGAAGCTCTATCTCGATGAAAGCTGGATTGAAGCCATGCAAGAAGAACTCGCATAGTTCAACATTAATGACGTCCGGGATCCGACATCTAAACCAAAAGGTAAAACCGTTATCGGAACCAAATGGGTGTTCGAAACAAGATGAATGAAAAAGGAAAAGTCGTAAACAAAGCAAGACTCGTGGCAAAAGGATATACGCAAGAAGAAGGAATAGACTATGATGAGACTTACGCTCCCCGTGGCAAGGTTAGAAGCTATTCGTCTATTACTTGCGTTTGCTTGCTATAAAAAATTTCAGGTTATTCCAAATGGACGCAAGAGCGCTTTCCTAAATGGATTTATCCATGAGGAAGTTTACGTGGAACAACCTCCAGGTTTGAAGACCCAAAGAAGCGACTCGCCTTCGATCGAAAAGGCTCGTATGGTTTAAAGCAGTTAGAACCTCGAGCTTGGTACGACAGACTAAGTAAGTTCCTATTAAAGAATGGTTTTGCCAAAGGTAAAGTTGATACTACTTTATTTATTAAAAAGGAAAACAAAAGTTTTATACTTGTTCAAATATATGTTGATGATATCATATTTGGATCCCCAAATGAAAGTCTCAGGCAAAAAATTTTCAAAGTCTATGCAGGATGAATTTGAAATGAGTATGATGGGAGAATTAACATTCTTCTTGGTCTTCAAGTAAAGCAATTGAAGGAAGGAACTTTCATTTGTCAAGAAAAATATGCTAATGATCTTGTCAAAAGGTTTGGATTGGAAAATTGCAAAAAGACTCGATATACCAATGTCAAGTTCGATGAAAATAGACAAAGATGAAGAAGGGAAGAAAGTTGATCAAAAGCTGTTACGTGTAAGCATCATCGGTTCACTTTTTATCTTACCGCCTCTAGACCTCGACATTTTGTTGAGTGTTTGCATCCGTGCTAGGTTTCAATCAGATCCTAGAGAATCTCATCTCAAGGCTGCAAAACGTGTTATTAAATACGTTGCCTCGTCTTCAAGCATTGGTTTATGGTATCCTAAGGAGGGAGACTTTAATCTTCCGGGGATATTCGACGCCGATCCGGTTGCGTAGTCGATAGAAAGAGTACTTCAGAACCCGCCAGCTTGCTTGGAAGCAGATGTGTCTTGGTTTTCAAGGAAATAGAGCACCGTAGCTCTCTCTACAAATGGGGCGTAGTATGTAGCACTTGGAAGCCGCTCGTTCGCAAATTCTATGGATAAAACAACAGCTACAAGACTTTGGGATTGAAGACTTATGCACCGAGATCGATGTGACAACACCAAATCAAGCAATCAATCTCACCAAAAATCCAATCCTTCATTCAAGAGCAAAGCATATAGAGATTCGACATCATTTTATTAGAGATCATATTCAAAATGGAGAAATCTCAATTCAATTTGTTGATTCAAAAAGTCAACTAGCGGATATATTCACAAAGCCATTGAGAAAATCAATTCGATTTCATCCGTACTCGTACTCAACATTTTGAAGCTTGAAGAAGTTAAAGTCTCGATGAATTTCCATCAATCGTACTCTATCTTTCGTACTCTATCTTTCGGCCGACTGAATGGCTCACTGCACCTTCATTGTATAGACTAAAGTTATTCTTTTAATCTCGAAAAGGTACGATCTTTCGTTATATTTGATTGATATAATCTTTAATTTCCGAAAACATGCCTTTTTTTCAAAAAGGGATAATCTCTTTTAAAATGACAGTTATTATTTTTTTTAAGAAAGACGACGTTCACTTCTCTTCGTAACGATTGCTCTTTCCTTTCAAAACTGAGTTATATATACACAGCTTTTCTTTTTACTCGATTCTCAAAACCCTAAAAGGCATTCTTCTCTCAACCCTGTTTTCTACTTCGATTCATACTCGAGAAAGTTGTCGTTTTCCTTGGGAAAGCAAGTGAAGGAATCTTCCATTGACAAGAAAAGATGTCTTCTTCGAGAAAGTCGCCAAGGATCGCAAGTAGGGGTCCACAAAGAATGAAGGAGGGACCGACGCACTCGATCTCACCGAGGAAGATGATTTGTCGAGACAGCAACAGTCCCCGTTCCTTCTCCACCTCATCACTCACCATCTACCCCACAAGGTGCGGGTCATCATCGAGGAAGTCATTCTAGAGGACGTTGAACCCGTGAGAGCACAAAAACCCTCATTTATTTACATGCTCTATCGTGCGTTGAAAATTTCTTGGTTCTCCTCTGAATTATATAGATGCCTTCCTTAAAGAAAAGAATTATGGGAATGAGTACAACATTTTTGAAGCGAATGGAGGAATTGGGAATTGCTCCCAAAGGTAAGGCCGAAGAGTCACTTGCGAACATTCCAAGTGACCCTCGTGTTTCAGACCGATTCCTAATGAGGGGATCGAAGATGATAAAATGTTTAGTGATTTTCAACCGAGAATGGGCATTGCCGCAAAGGTGAAGGGAAAGAAGATGGAGTTGTTTAGATCGAATGAACAGGAGAAGTCGTTCTTCGCCCGTTGAAACGAGGAGTGATAAACACCAGGAGTGTTGATTTTGATTTCCCGGATGCAATTAATGTGAACTTAAGTGGAAAAGTTCGAACCGGCTTCAACTTGAGCAAGCTTTTTGCACCGATACCATCGATGGTTATGCACACTTGACGCATATTTCTATTCGAATCTAAGTTTTCTTGATGCGAATAGAATATCATTCAATGTTCGAGATCAGGATTATGTGATAGATGTGGACATGCCGGGCGACATAATTGGTGTTGAACAAGGACGTTATCAACCAATCAAAGTCTCGATTGCTCGTGCTGCTCGGATCTTGTCAAAAACAGAGATACAGAGGCGAAGATTACCTACTCAAGATGAGTGCCATCAATATTGTGCTGCACAAAAAATTGTGATCAATTGCATCAGCCAAAGTCTACATCAAAGACCGATGTATCCAATTCGGAAGCCAAATTGATGTATGCAATCAACTCGGGAAGAAGTTCTCTCCGCCTCATACTATTCTCTTCCATATGTACAGAAGCAATGTCGAAGAACAAGGGACAATTGCCTTACCCAAATCTTGTGACAAAAATCTTCGTACACATGAATATCGAACCGCCACACACTCTCGTGTTAGACCGTGCGATAAAATGGTGGTAGGTTTGAATATGTTGACGAAGATGCGTCTGAAAGAACTTAGCAAGGAAATGGCAAAAGTTCAAGGTGAAAACTCCGCCCTTCTTCGCATCAAAGAGAAAAGGGAAGGAGCCCATTGGTACTCCATCCAAAAAGAGAAGAACTCTCATCTTGGAGGATGAAGAAGATGCATGAAGATCTTTCTATTCCTGCACTGGAAGGACTAGACGTCGTATCTCGATCACCGTAACTTCGCCGAAGCAAAGAGAAGAAGAAGAGCAGCGAGAAAAGGAAAAAAGAAGATGAAGAAGAAAAAGAGTCGAGAGAGAAAGAAAAAGAAGAAGAAGGAGAAGAAGAGAAAGAAAAGAAGAAGAAGGAGAAGAAGAGAAAGAAAAGTCTCGCTGATGAATCTGGAGAAAAGAATCAAGAGCATGATAATCACTCCACCCATCTTGATGTCTTAGGAGAGAGTTGGCGAGCAAGATTGGGGAGTTGGGGAGCAAGAAAAATCCTCACCTCATGCTGCTCCGTAAGAGTCTCCATTGATTGTAGAACATCATGATACATCATCAAATTTGCAAGGTCATACGTGGCTGCCATCGTCTCGCATTTACCCATCCGAGAAAGTAAATGCTAGTATGCGCAATTTAATAATTCAACGGATTTTCATCGTATTCTTGATATTCTTATGGAAATGCGGGCCAAATCTATGCTCGACTATGAAATTCAAGTCATCAAGAATGCTGGCCAAGCATCTTCACACCCCGAAGACGTAATGAAAGACCTCGCTCCCGTGCATTCAAGCCAATGCCAAAGGAGAAGAGGTAGCAAAAATTAAGGGAAGACTTGAAGAGGCTCAAGGCATAGTACGCTCCATGGAGAATTCCATTGTGCGCATTCCTGCAGACATGACTCTTTTCTCACCTTTTTAACGATGACAAAAAGGGGGAGAAGAAATTTGAACCAACCATCTTTTTCAAACATTGATTTTAAATTTGTTTTTGTGGTTGTGAGTTTTTAAGTTTTTTTTTTAGTATGACTTGTGTGAACTTGAGTTTGGACCGAATTTGGCCGTGGATTGTGATGCTTGACCTGGCAATTTATATCGAGTGTTGTTATATGGTATTACTCATGAAAGTCTAACCAATTTTCCGTGGATGCGTAGTCCGGTTGTTTTATTAAATCTTTATGAGATAGCCATATTGCTTGAGAAGTGTTTTTAAGTGGGTGTCAAGGTTGTTCAAATCTACAGAAAGTTTTGTCATCAAAAAGGGGGAGATTGTTGGAGAAATCGCCAGAAGATTTTGAAGCCGACAAAAACGTTTCCATCAATCTAGTTCTGGTATTTGCGTCCGAAGACTTTCCGACCACTAGACTCATATCTCCGCACTCATAACTCAAGACTCAAGATTCAAGACTCAAGACTTAAGACTCAAAAATTATTCTCATTGGATCGATGCCCATCCGATCCAAAGGTCGAAGGAAATCCAAATCAAGATTATGATTAAGGATTTCATCTTGATCTCGGAGAAGATCTTTTTGGCTGGACAAATACAACGGATTCTTTGATTCGTATCTAGATCAATTGAAGATCCGATTATCGACGAAGTATTCTTGGAAGGTTCTATTCATGGAAACCAAGATCCCGATTGTATGGGCGAACAGATTGATGGGCTATCGCCGATTCCTTAATAGCTCTGATAATCTTTCTTGATTGATTCCGTCCAACGGGTAGATTTGAGGAATTCCTTTGGTAAAGTGCCAACGGTTATGATGGCATAAAGGAGTATAAAAGGAAGACGTTCCGCTTGTTCAAGAAGTGTGATAGATAGAGAAATTCTGAGTCAAGCACCTTGATTATTAGTCGATACAAACCGAGCGAAAATTGTATACAGAGAGTGTCTATACTTGGTGATACCTTGAGTGAGTGTGTGGTAGTTCATCTACACCCAGAAATCAAGGAAGATCAACGCTGTAACATCTCTTTGTTCATAGGAACTAAACATTGGTCAAGCCGCGTAAGAGTGACGTAGGCTTGAATCAAGCCGAACCACTATAAACCGCGTGTTTAATTCTCTCTCTTTCATTCACTGAGTCTTACGACCGAATGTTATTTGTTGCAATTCCTTAATTGTCTAAGTATTGTGCGAAAAATCGTTTATATACCTATTCACCCCCTTAGGTACTAGCACTAGCTATATCAAGTCCAAATTTGATTGAGATAATGTGAATAAACAGTTGTTGTCAAATAATCCAAATATATGGGGAATCTCATATCAATGTATCTTTTTAACTTTTTGGTCATTTGATATCATTGTAGATGTAAATTTTAAAATATAGATTATGTTAAAGGAAATGTTATTATTATGAAAATTGAGGATATTGTTGATTGGACAAAATTCAAGAATGATGGATTTCGCATCCCGCTTATGTATTGTATTTGGTGGTACATATAAGAAGGGATCACGCCACAGAAATGCTGAAGATTTGATGGTGTTGAAGGAAGATGACAATGGTGATGGCAATGTAGATGGTGACAATGGCGGTGGCAATGAAGATGACTTCAATGAACATCACATTGATGAGAGAGTTTTTACATCTAACAATGCTGCAACTTTAGTTCATGAGAAGCACAAATTGGATAAGACTCCAAATATTAAGAGGAGAAGAAAGAGTAACACATCCGGTATTGCGACACTTACAAAGCCATATAAGATCTTATCAAAGCTAGGGCAAGTTAATATGTTAGTGGCTTTGCGACATTAGGGTTACACCATCACCTCGTAGACCCTTTCTTTGTATCTACGCATGATTGATGCCCCGGTTTATTATGCATGAGCTAGAGCAAAATCTTTACAATAAAACAGTAGAACGAGCATGTGTTAGTGCCTCCATGGAGGGAGACTTTCATCAAATCCCCACCTAAAAGGAGAAATGGACTTCTTCAATGTCTTTAGCACATGGGGTTTCATTGGATTGTATAACTTATGTTATCAATTAATATTTAGTTTTTAATGATATTAGTATTTAGACTCTTGTACTTATATGTGATGGCATTTCCTATTAAGAATCTATGAATTATATTATTGATTGTTATTGGATATTTTTCCAAAATCTATATTGATGTTTTAATATTTGTGTGATAATGTATGTATTATAGAATGGAGATCGAATAGTGTGTCTAATGAGCAAGTAGAATCGGTTAAACAATTTTGAATGATGATGATCTTGACATATTGATAGCATGGTTGTGCATAGTTGCGATGGACATGTCTCGTGCTTATGAAAGAACCTATTAGGGACAATAAACTATTATGGAGATTGTTTATGAACATTCAGATAAAATATATAAAGCCTTCAAGATGAAGATATATGTTTTTATGAACCTATATGATTTAATAAGGATAAGAGGTTAGTTGAAAGATAGTTGATATGTTTGGATAGATGAACAAGTTGTGATTTCTTATCTTTTGTTAGTCACAATAGCTCAAATAGAAATTTATGTGAGAGATTTCAACGTTTGGGAGAAACGATGAGCAAGTATTTCAATATAGTGTTGAAAGCAATTCTCAAACTCTCAAAGAGATAATCGAGACCACCATCCTTTGATGTCATCCCACAGAAATTCTTATGGATACTAGTCATAAACGCTACTTCAAAGTATGATTGTTATATCAACTTTATATCACAAATACATGTAATTGACAATCTTATATAATATTAGATTGATAATAAATTGATAGGGCTGCATAGGTGCTATGGATGGCATCGATATAGATCCTATCATCCCTGTGTTTGACAAAATCCCATTTAGAGGCGGGAAATGGATTACCATCCAGGAGAATGTGCCGTGTGTTTGTTCGTTTGATATGAAATTTATTTTTTTTTTTGTAACCCAGGAATCACTGTAAGCTGAAAGCCGGCGAGCAAACCCAGGGGAAGCGATCTGGACCCCACCACCACAGTACTCAAGTAAGAATCCCTAACGATGCCTGGAGGTCGAACTCCTCCCCTTCGTAAGGAGGAGAGAGCCCCAAGCCAGCTGCATTGCTGCGGGCGGTGGTGTTATGAAATTTACTTTTTTGTATCTTTGAGTGGAAAGAATCTGCCAACGATTATCGAGTGCTTTTGGTAGTACTCGAGACTCCTTGATCACCACAGTATTTATTTTGTCTACAAAGACAAACTTTTTTTATTATTATATATTGGTTGAATATTACAAATATATATATCATGTTACAGAAAATACTACGTGATGGATTACCGGTTATGCATCATTTCTCGGGATTTTTAACTCGTTTAAAGTCGAACGGTATCATCCTAACGATTATAAAAGGAATGAGAGATGGTCAAGAATAGCAAGAGAATTGTCTAACTATAAGCACTCTTCACTAAGAAATGTAATTGAGGAGAGGTCATTTGGAGCATTGAAGAATTGCTTAACCATTTTGAGACATATGCCTTCATTTACATTTCCTGAAGCATTCAATTGTTGTAATTGTATATTGTGCTCTCCATAGTTATGATCACGTGATAGACAGAAACTTTTGCCTATATAGAGATTCGAAGTATCCATTCGAACTGAGAAGTGGAGGTTGTAGATGAGACATTACATGAGCAAGCAATTTGAATAAACATGTTTAGGAAAAAGTATTACAAATAAAATGGTAAGAGATCACAATATGTCGAGATTTCATGATTTTGTGTTTCCGATTTTGTAATATTGTTTTTGGTAATCAACATCAAAGTCGATGCATGAAGTTGAACAATGAACTACATTACTTCATTATTGTGATGTCATTTATGAAAAGGTCCATGTAGAGATCTATAAAAATACTCCTTTTTTTGCTAGCTCTTACATTGTACAAACTTTTATAATATACCACAGCACAGAAGGGTGACTTAGTTAGATGAGGTTACAACGATCCTCATGGAGGAGGTGAGGAGTTCGAATCATATTTGGGATTTACTTAGGTTTTAAGCGTGGCGTCGGGATGGTGAGTCATCCACTAGCGTCACTTTAGGGGTTTAGGAACCAGCTACCTACAGCAAGAATTCACTGAAAAAAAAAAAAAAAAAAAAAACTTTACTTATAATGTTATGCTTTACAAAATTTTCTTCAAGTATGTATAAAATGACCATGTTCATAATATTTCCTTCACTCATCATGAACAAAATTAATTGGTGAGTATTCCATGAGAATGAGAATTCAATACTAAGTTTACACTTCTTTAAAAAAAAAAAAAAAACACTTGAGAAAAATTATTTCGTGTTTTTTTTCTATTTTAAGAATAGAAATTTTGTATAGTTACAAAATATGTTTTTTTACTCAGAAATTATTTTTGAGAATAGAATTAGAAAATCATTTATATAAAATCACTTCTTCAAAATAGAATGATTACTAAACATGCCTAAATATCCCGTCATCCTTAATCTAGGCCCTTTCCCTTATGAAAAGGACAGCCACCGACGATTCGTAGTAATTTCCCCATATCACTTCACTTCCGCAGTTATCTAGTTCAAGCTCACCAACGCAACCCACGTTCACTTCCGGGTCGGGCCTTTTCTGACTGCCCGTACTCTTGCCCTCCTTGCTCCTTGCTCTGCTCCTTCATAAATTTGAAGCATCCCCACATTCGTCTCCATCGAAAATCAGGCAAAGACTCCTCTTCCTCTGCTTTCTCCTCTCTCTGGCGGGTCATCTCTAATACCCTCGAGATTTCTCTATTGCAGAGAGGATGACGGATAAAATGTCGAATCTGTGCCCGACGAAGAAGAGCTCAAATGAAGAATTCGGAAACGAAGCTGCTTCCCAAGGAGAGGACGGGTCAAGTCGGGATCTTCAGAGATGTTTGTGAAGAAAAGTGGCCAGTATAGCATCGACGGCGGGGCTCGGAAGGAAGAGAAGTCGCGTCGCGGACGAGCTCGGAAGCGCTTGCCATCGCTGCTCAAGAACAGCGCGTGGCCGAGCAAGAGTAGCCCTCAGTTGTCTCTGTAAAATGTATTTTACGAACTCTGCGACTCTTACTGCTGATGACCGTCTTTCTTTCTCAAGGAATGGGTTCTTGCTTCTTCAGTTGTAACGCTTCCTGGGTTCAGAGAAGAACTTCTAATTACCTTTATGTCAGTGAAATGCAAAGCGCAGAGTTAGGGGAACAGATTGTAGGGCGACTTTGTCGCCATTTCTTGGGTGTGTCTTGTCTATTTTTACTGATGTCTCTGTTGTATTTTTTTACTTTTACGAAGGAAAGCATTCTGCATCTCGCTTCTTCTTGTTTTTCGATTCCCTTCTATTGTAGAAGTTGTTAAGTTCTTAAGCGTCTTGATTTAGTCTATTCAAATGCCCCTCGCCGTTGCCTGCCTCTGTTTTTTTAGGGCCAAACACCTATTTCTGGGTCGACAAGAATGAAGGTTTTGGAACGTTTGGTGCCATCAGATGAGAAAAGTTTCAAACAAAACGTCACGAAGTAAGTTTAACTTCATCCATATGCTCAACAAATTGCGATCCAGAGGTTGAAAATTCGATGGGGATGAATCGTTTTCTTGGTCGCAGCCCTCGAAAGGGGATGGAAGCCCACTTTGCCCCTTTCCCGTTTTGCCGAGCAAGAAAAGGTGCCCATCGCTTCTCCTCTAGAGAGAGAGAGAGAGAGAGAGAGAGTGGATCTCATATGACGTACGTCTTATCTGTCTTTGTTTCCTTTTAGAAGTTACTTCTACTAAGCGTAACATTTCTATTCAAAAATTATTTTGAAAGAATAGAAATATTTCGGGGAAACAAATTTTGAATAAAACGCGTTTATTAGACTGTATTAAAAATTTATTTAAAGATAAAAAAAACAAAAAAACATATACCACTGGTCGCATCACCCACCGGATAAAGCCCACGACCTCATGGATCGGGAGGCGTTCAAACCCCGCCTACGCACGTAATCTTAAAGCGTAACGTCGGGATGGTAGCTCATCCACTGGGCCACCCTGCCATTTCGCCACTGCCCGCCATACGGGGGTTCTCGGGTTACCAAAAAAAAGAAATCGTAAACATATTTGATAAATTTGTATAATTTTTTTTTTGTTTCTTTTAATTTTTTAATATTTTTATTTTATTTTTATTTTTATATTTTATATTTTTCTTCCTTTTGGCCCGTTATTATCCTCGATCATGGTTGGCGATTGGCGACGAGGGCGGATAGGCTCGCTAGATCTGCATGCTCGCGAGCCAGGCTGGCAGGGTCAGCTCGCCAGAGACCCAACGCCCTCCGACGAGGTCATTGGCCAAAGAAAAAGAAAAGAAAAAAAGAAGAAAAAGGAGGAAAAAAAAAGTGTTTAATTGTTTTCGTAATAAGAAATAAGTTTTTTTTTTTTTTACTTTTTATTTCTCTGCTCCAACTGCTTCCCAATAAAAACGTAAACAAATACATTTCTGTTCTTTTGCTCCACGTAACAAAAAACAAAATTTAAGTGCGCTAAGACTGTAAAAACAACAGATTTAAACAAATAGGGCCTTCCATGTCGCACTCTTCTAGTGACCTACATCCCATCAAGACGAATTTGATTGGTTGAGAATTGGGATCTCGGTTTGGGCATGATTTGTGAAGTTATGAATAGTAATCGAAGAATGACGTTAGCTTTTTTTTTTTCCCATTGAATTAGAACATATACTAGGTCTTTGTTTTTAATAGATTCGCTCACACACAACTCTTAAAATCGCGATTTTGAAAATAAAAAGTCCTAATTTGTTTTCATTTGTTAACATCGTTTGACAATGTTGATAGTAAATTAGAGGAACATGTGTGTTGCTTGGCCATGGTCAGTTAGTGTCCCTGCCAGCCCACGGTGGGGAAAAAAATATAAGGAATGAGAGAAAGGAAAAAAACAAGGAAAAGGAAAAACAAAAAAAGGTCATGAAAATTTCAGAAAAATCATGCCATGCAGAATAAACGAATTTTTGATCAAAATTGGCCGGATGGATATAATTGGCCAAATGCAAAAAATATATATATTAAATTAATCTAATTAAAAGATTTAGGATTTAACTGATTTATGTGTAATAGATTACGGATTTCTTTGTTATCTTCCCCGACATTGGGACAAAAGAACCCATACTCGCCCGCACATTTGTAAAAGATGATTCCCAACGAGGCCTATGTATTTTCTTTAATTTTATTTTTTAGCGACTTTTCCTTAAAAGAATTGTTGCCTGCAAAGATACCGGATCACACCACCCAACTTTCATTCGAAAAATATGAACAATAAAGAACGATTTGCGCGTGGATTTGTGCGTCGGAGATAGAATAAAAACTGTTTGTTGCAACTCGTAATGCCCCATGTGAAGAATTTTTTTTTACCATCATTTGCGTAAACAAAGAGCAACATTAGTAGTAACCGCAACCATGGTCGTGTAGAGACTTGGTTTATCACTATGAACGAAGGTAAGATATGCAAAATGTATAATCTCTTTTAAAAATATGATTAATGGCGAGATTAGTTAAGATGTAATAATCAAATTCGTATAATATGAGAACATCTCTCAAATATTGTGCTTGAAAAATGGGTATAAGACCAATAGAACTCTACACTCTCGATCTTCATATTATTTTGATAGATTCGACCATTGTTAGGAGTAACCCATAGTACATGTTTAATTATGACATTGCAAGATATACTTTTTCGTATTTGTCTATCAATCTAAGGGAATTCAACTGCACTCGCTCGGTAAATTTAAGACAAGATTACATCAATTGAGAAAGATTCTTACCTAATCTCAATAAGCACACAATAAACGGACTTTTAGTGCACTTTTGTTTAGAAAAAGGGAATTAACGCGCCGAGTCTCATTCAAATTAATCACGATTGATCTCTATAGTCGGTAACTTATTTCTGTTCATGAAGAAAATGCACGGCTTGTGTGTTCCCCACGAAACTTGACAAGTTTTCGTGGGTCCTATTTTGGAAGGGACTGGATGTGTAGCCAGCAGTAGTACAAGCATTGGCAATAGCGAAATGGATGCATGAAAGTCAAGACTATGGTATGCACAGCACACATTGACGCGGTCTTTCTGGTACCGCAGTTCTCTTTTTCGGGTATCGCAGTTTCGCGGCAGCATGGTCTCCTCACTCGCGTGAGACACTCAGCTGGCCATTGCAGGGTTCACACACACAGGAACTTTCCTTCTCCTTTGTTGTAAACCCATTTAATTAATGTATATAACACTTCAGCCCATCATATATAAGTTGAAAAATTGATGTATGATCCATTTTAACATGTTTACTATTAACAAGAAATTAAAAAACGCTGAAAAAAAGATGTGCACAAAAAACACAGAGATTTGTGACAATCATTAACGAATATTCATTTTCTTTTGCTCAGTCTCGTCTTTAGTTTTTCTTTTATGGCAGATTTTGGACCAAAGAAAGTGGTGGGACATCTTATGACCGATGTATTTGGCACTTTTATAACAAGTTGACATAGCTGCCATCATCCGATAAATTTAAACACCATATACCACCAATTACTTAAATTCACCCGAATGAGAAAAATCAAATAATTGTTGGTAGATAAAGGCCGATAATTATTCATGATTGCGGTGAGCTTTAGGCGTCTTTGAAAAATGCAAAATAAAAATCGGTAAAATATAAAAATTTTCTTTCGATGGATATCAATAGAGACAAAATGAACCATTCCCTATAAGCGCTTGCTGGAAGGTGGAAGCGGCACTTTGCCATTTACAGACGCTTCCACGTCCGACGCTGAAACCTGAATCTTTGTGCACGGATTAATACGAACTGCCGACATCGGTGTAAGAGTACACCGTTAATTCCAATGATTCAAAAAGCATCAGGATCCAACATGAAGGACGCATCACAGTCAGGAGCGAAGCTTCCTCCAAGCTTCATCTCACCTCAGCTCAATGCCAATGGAGAAGATCCTCTGGACAAAGCTTCCTCCATTTTCCGTCATTCTTGTAATGTATTTTCTATGCAACGCGACATCACGAAGCTCAACTCACGCTTAGATTTCTCTTTCTATTCTCATGTTTGCTATTGGGTTCAAAGCTTGCTTTAATCGAGGTTGGAAATTCTTTTTTTGAAAGAATTGACAAATTTGAAGTGTCAATATCATGTAAAATTTCAAGTGATACATCTGTAATTTATTCTCTCGCAGAATTTTATCATGAAAACTTGAAACTGATATATATGTGGACAAATTTACTTAAAATTTATTTTTTTACTTGCAAAAATCCAAAAATTAATATACTCATGACAAATTTACCATAAAATAATTTTTTTACTATTAAAATCACAACCGTAGTACACTTATAACAAACTTACCCTCCATTAACTAATATCACCCCACTTAAATTTTCTAACGTAGAGAGTTTTATGCTGTTTTGAGTAGCCAACATAATTCTTTTTGTAAGTTTGGCACTCAATTAATGCCCCTTTGAAACTCGTTAATGAGTGAATAGAATGCTTTCCCCATAACCTAATATCAAGGTTGAAATGTTCAAAAGAAACAACGAAGTTGGATTGATTTAATTAAAACAACAAAAAAAGTTACGAATGTTTTTTTTCTCCTCTCGTGTTTAGTTTATTTTTCAGAGATTTTGGACCCAAAAATAGGCGGCATGTTTCTTGGACTGATGCCTAGACTGGCCAAACACCTGGGCTGGATTATATTTAAAATGGGTCGAAAGTGATTCGCCCTAAATTGATCAATTTAACTTATATGAACCCATTTTTTCGTAATACAATCTTAGCAGTCCATACCTAACCAAACTCCGAGTGGGATCCTACTCAACCCGAACTCCAATTTAAGAGAGTTAAAAATACCAAAAAGGAAGGTGGTTCCGTGCTTGAGAATGGTTTTGGCCTTTTTATAACAAGTTCACGAATAACAGCAGCATTTATTAAAATTCACCTGGAACAAGAAAATCAAATAATTATGATAAGGAACTCAAAAATGAGAGATACTAACTCCAAAACTAATCGGATTAATAGAAAAAGTCAGTAAATCACTCGAATAAAGATGAATAGTTCTTCTTGATTGCGGTAAATTTAAAGGCCTTATGAGGGTTCGCAGTTAAGATTAAACTTTCGACTTGAAGTCGTCTGCACCTTCGAATCAACTTATGGGGACTCCAAGCGTCCCTTTGAGAATCTTTCTCGTCGCAGCAGCGTGGTTAATAGGTGAAGGAAATTTTCAATTTTAATTCTCAAAGCTCTGTGTTGAGATCAGCATCGACGTGGGCAAACACGCAAGCTTTTCGCAAGATAGACGCTTCCCGCAAGGTGTCACGTTTTGGTTCTTTTGGAATCGATTGGTATTGGTCTCGATGAATCAATGACCAAAGAATTGATATTTCATTACCAAATTTGTCGTGCCTCATGCATTCGTACCCTTCTTTATTTTATCTATTTATTCTTACATTTTCGAGCTGGATGGAATTCCAATCGAAGCGTTCTTTAGCTGGAAAATACGATTAATCTATTTCATACGAGGTCCCTACTGTAACTTAGAAAATGGGGTTTTAATTAGTTTACCTCGACACCAAAAGGAGAGATAGCTCAAAAGGCTTGTATAATGATCAACATCAAAATTCATGTTCCTTTCTTTGCTCCCTTGATTACATTCGAGATAAATAAAAAGGAAAAGTCAAAAAACTCCAAATTACAGCTATCGTGACATGTTTATCTTGAACTTTTTTGTATCAATTGTGACATATTCACCATAAATTTTTTTCAATATAAAAATCTCAAACATGTACCTATTCAACACATTTACCTCCGTTAAGGTTCCGTCAGATGATTTTTCAGTGAAAACAATGTCATCTT
Organism: Eucalyptus decipiens; assembly: GCA_014182575.1. Classification (NCBI taxonomy): domain Eukaryota; kingdom Viridiplantae; phylum Streptophyta; class Magnoliopsida; order Myrtales; family Myrtaceae; genus Eucalyptus; species Eucalyptus decipiens. The sequence continues at coordinate 51,281,908 of CM024614.1, forward strand.
TATTACATTTCCACATGGCGCATGTCAACATTATTTACTTTCCAGCATCCATGTAGATAGATTTTTCACGGTGCTTATTGACGGAATCTTAATAGAGAGTAAATGTGTCACATATATGTAAATTTGAAATTTTTGGTATCATGGAAAAAGTTAGTTAGGAGTAAATGATTCACAATGGACATAATTTAAGATTTTTGGTAGTTTTTATCCATAAATAAATAAGAGAAATAATTGGGTGATGGTCTTTAATCTACTGTGAAAATAATAGTCTATTCTAAACAAAAACAAAATAAGAAATAATAATAGATTATTGTGGGGCCCACCCATCCAAGAATTTGTTGCTCACAATAAGCACTAATTCTAGTAGTCCAAAAAATATTATGCTAGCAAAGCCCAATAAATAAAGAGTGTAGCTAGCCTAATGGCACCGTTACATTGAATTTGTGACGGTCAATTCTCGATTACGCCAATGAGATTCATTTTGGCAACTGAAAATAAAATTTCCAAAGCTAATTGTCAAAATGGCCCTTGCGCTATAAAAACCACAAAAGCTAAATCCGTTATTTATATTTATTTAGGTCTCGTGCTTTGCACTAAAATTAATTAGTAAAATATTATGCACAATTTTCAAAGTTGATTTTAAGAAGTAAAAAGTTACATAAATGTATTGCCAGCTTTGTGATAGACTTCACATATATAAGGATAGTACACTTTTCATATTGGCAAATGAAGAATCATAGCTTAAAAAGTGTGACAAAATTTTTCATACATTTAAATTTAAAGGGTGAAATACAAGAAAATGCATAGAAATTAAGTAAAGATAAAATTTGCTCAAGTAGAGTTGTATCGGGTCGCTTTTATTCCAATCACACCTCCGATTCCATGTTGCTTGAGTTTGAATTGCTGCTTTTGTAGATTAGCTAGTCTCGCCAAAACATAAAGATAGTAACACAAGCTATAAAATTGTGAAAATGAGGTTACCATGACTAGAGCAAATAATATTGTGCTGGGGTAGGCTCGGTGAGGACATTTAAACATAAGGTGTGTTATATCAACATTATAATTGGTCATGTTTGTGATTATGTTGGCTTGTATATAATATAATGTTTTAGCAACGTTATAGAATGACACATATCTTGGTAAATTCTGATCTAACAAATATTAAGTAGAAAAAACTTTCTTAATTGGCAGAAGGATTGTCTATGATTTAGTTAGTTTTTTTTTTTTTTTTTTGCATAACTATGCAAAATTATGGGTAAATAAACTGATATTTTAAATATGACCAAAAGAAAAAAAACTGATGTTTTAAAAGAAGCGCCACTTCCATAGAAACCGGATGAAAATTCATTCTTCTTCTAGGAAATGATTTTGTGGTCAAGAATAGACCGTCACCTTCCATAAGGTGACGGCACCGTCTTCTTCGCATTTCTCATAAATAAATAGATAAAGAGAAGTCACCCCACAGCTTCGCCGCTCGTTCCTAATTACCCCTTCCCCAAACTGCAAAACCGGAAAAACCGGCCAAACCCCCTAGTCCTCTTCTTTCAAACCCGCCGCTTCCTCTATATAAGCACGACCAAAACCAACATTGTCTCCACCAGAACACTGCAAAACACTCCTCCGCTTCCCTCTGCTGTCTTTACCTCTCTCCTTGCTTGCTTATCTCTAATAACCCTTTTTCTTGGAGAGAGGATCGCAGAAAATGTCCAACCCATGCACGACGAAGAAGATCTCGATAAAGAATTCAAAGTGAGGCTGCCCCCGAAGAGAGGGACGGATCAAAGTCGGGATCTTCTGGATGGTCGCAAAAAAGTGAGGGATATGGCGTCGATGACGGTGGGTCTCGAAGGAAGAGAGGCGCATCACGGACTCGCCGGCCTTAGCGACACCACTCAAGATCAGCGCACGCTTGCTGGCCAAGCAAGAGTAGTCCTCAGGCATTTTAAACAAATGCACGACTCAACTCTGCAATTGTGCTACTGATGATTGTTTTTCTTCTTAAGGGCGTGTTTTTGCTTCTGTTGTAATGCGGGGGCTTTTTCCCATCTGCCATCAAAAGAGAGGGAGCGGAAATGCATCTCGTTTGCCGGAGAGAGAGAGAGAGGAATCGCATAGTTGAACTTCGCGTTGTCCGTTCTTCTATTAGTCGCATCGCAAGTAGAGTTCTAAGTGGGCCACTTGTCAATGCCATGCCACATGCTTATGGAATTGAAAATCCAGAAGTTAAGAGCGTTTGATATGATTCTATTCCCGAGCTGATTCACTTAAAATGATTATTTCGATTATGTTCCGAGAATTGATTACTGATAAAAAGCGGATTTGGTAACCGTATCTAAAATTTTGATTACTGGGAATAGAATTGCGTTGATACCATGCTAATTGATTATGTTCTAAATTAATTTCTTTTGATTTTTAAATAATTTTTTTACTTTTTCCTTTTTTTCCTTTTTTTTTTCCTATTCTTCTTCTTCTTCTTCATGTGGCTCTGGTCGCCAAACGAGGGCCGGCGCGCTCACCGGAGCGTTGTTGGCCTCGGCCAAGCCTCGGCGCGGTTAGGCGAGGCTCACCCACGTCTAGGCTCAGCCTCGCTAGATCCGGCGAGGCCGGCGAGGCCGGGGCCTCGCCCGGCCCGGCCACCGGGCTGGGCTAGGTCGCCCTAGCCACGGCGGGCCGAGCTCGCCCGGTTACCCGAGACTGCCGCCCGGCCACCGACGAGGCTCGCCCGCCTTGCCGATGGCTCGGGCTTGGCTCGGTGAGCTCGCCGAACCTCGCCCCGGCTCGGCGAGCCTCACGGCGAGCTCGCCGGGACCGGCGATTGGCGGCGGACAGTGGCGGCGCGGCGGACGGACGGCGGCGGTGACGAACGGCAATCGCGGGATGACGAAAGGAAGAATGAAAGTTTCATTGTTTTGATTTTTTTTTTTATATTCTCGGACGAAGAATCATATTATTTTTTATTTTCAATTCTCTCTTCCCAATACTGCTCCCGGTAACAAAAATTTTACCAAACACGATTCTCGTCCCAAACCGATTCTTGGAAACAAAAAATCAGAATCGGCATTGTTGGGCACGTTGCCAAACGGGCCCTAAGTATACACACGATTTGTTAAAAAGAAAAAAAGGAGTTAATGTATGTCGGTTCTAATTTAAATTAATCATGATTGATCTATATTGTCAGTAATTTATTTATTTATTTATGAAAAAATGCATGGCTTGAGGGTTCCCCACAAAACTTGACACGTCTTGGTGACTCCTATTTGAAAGGGATAAAATATGTAGCTAGTATAATCGTGAAAGGGTAATAACGGAATAGACACATGAAATTCGACCGGCATCAGTGGTCTTTTCTGATACAATTCTCTTTTTTTTTTTGGTATTGCAATTAAGTGCATGTTGGTAGTTGGCCAAACGAGAAACTATTTATATCTTTTACTTCACGGAACAAAATAATATATATATATATATATATATATATATGGCTATATATATAACTCGTCTGTAAAGGTTAAGATCGGGAGATCTTATATGAGAGAACAGAAAGTATAAAGGATTAACGGTCTATATGAAAGTAGAGAAGGATGTATAACGATAAGACAACAAGAAAGTAAATAACTTAAAACAAAATCGCGAGAATTAAAAAATAATATAAAGACCAAAACAATATATAAAATATAAAGTAAGAGTATGCATAAACAAAACCAACCATGAAGGTGGTATGAACTTGCATTATAAAAAAGCTGAAAAGCTGAAATTACATGTATTGAGATGCAGAAACTTAGATGCAAAACTTAAAGCATCAAGTCATCCACTAGGGCGGTAATCCGCACTCCAGGGAGTATTGATGTCTCAGATATAAGAAATGGTTAACCAACTATCATGTGTTGGTTACCCTGTATAAAACGAGATGTATATGAAAACTAACTTACTTTTGAAACCAGGATACAAGGTGAAGAGCTTGGAGATGGAAGAGATGAGGATGGAGATGGAAGGGATGAAGGATTACAAGTGAGAGAGAGAGAGAAGGAGAAGAGAGAAATTCAGAAAATTTCGGGTCCCTTTCTTCTATGTCGGTGGGTGTATTTATAGCGAGTGCTACAAAGTGAAAATGCTTTCAAATGCTAACAGCAGTAAAAGTGAACGATGATCGAGTGAACAAAGTGTATGAACAAAGGTGTGTCTACTACGTCCTATGGTGTAGCCTTTTGCGCCCGTTTGTAATAGTAACTGCATGTGATGTCTTTTAATCTCTCGTCCAGATCGATCCCGTAGCGTCCTTCATTAGTGTTTCCACTATGATATGACCGGGAAGATCCGTCTTGATCAAGCTTTTGAGATTTGGAAGATCCACATTGTGATTCTTCCGCTTTCGAGAGCATTGTCCCTGAGAATGTTGCATTCATCTGTTTTAGATGCTGGATCAATGCTCGCTTGCCATGGATTTTCCCCAAAACGACGTGTATTTGATGGGGATGCGATTATTTGGGTTTTCCAGTGCATTGGCATGTTTTAACCGGGCAGTTCCGGATCCTTGATCAAGAAATCTGAATCCATCCCACCATTTGGTTTTGTATTTTCTGACAAGTGTTGGTATACCCCGGTTTTTTGGATGTATTGTATTCAAATTCCCATGTTACCTTACCTAGATTCTGAATATTATAAAGAAATGCATAAGGCATGGGAACCTTTATATCATGAGGTGTTGGTATGAATTGTTCTTGAAAATCTTGTATCCTTGTTTGACCGTGGGTGTAATATTATGTCCAAAGGACCAAAGAGATCCCACAGAGTCAAACCGGTTGGTAAGCTTTGTCTTGGGAAGTTGTCTTTGAAGAATAATAACTGGGAGTGTTGGAAATTTTGTAATTGGTCTGAAAAGACATTCCACCAAGCTTGTTGGTAGTCCCAAGTATGTATACGAAGAGAGTATGGTAGACTTCCTTGGGTAAGTCTGGTTTGGAATTTTCTGGGTGTATGGGGTGAGGCTCCCCGGTGTGAGGGTGTATGACTTTACTGATGGATATAGTGGAATAAATGATATTTTCTGTATTGGTTTTATCAGCAAAGTGAGTGAACCTTGCCGATTCTCGTTTTCCACTAAAATTTGCTCATAATAAGCAAGGGTTTTGTTTGTATTGTGTGGTTTGAAAACGATTTTTTGGAAATATGTTTCTGCAAATTTGATTGGATCTTTATCGAAGAATCCATCTTCCAGTGATCAATATATTTTGAAAAGATGTTTGGGAAAGAATTTTGATCTTTGAGAAAGAGGGGTTGCCCGGGGCTTAATAACCACCTCATTCGAAATTCTTTGTATTCCGCTTGTTTTTGTGTAGCAAGGGAAGGATTGTTCTTTGCTTATGGCACCTGATGGCTCTTTCTTTTACGCTTTGTAAAGACTGAGCAAAAGTAACAATATTGTTTCTTTTGAAGTATGTTGGCTAACTGATTGAGGCTAGCATGGGTTCGGGTTATGGGTTCCGTTGTCAAAGGTGATTGCTGTATGAATGTTTGGTTGTTTTCATTCGCCATTTGGAGCCATGTTTTGACAGATGTTAAGCCTTCGGCTTTGGTGGTATATTGGAGGGCTCGCGGTGGCTTTGCCTTTGCCTTTGTCTTTGTCTTTTTTGGGTCTTGGCATATTGGTATCCCTGTAAAAATTCTCTTGTGAGAAAAATCGAGCCCAATGAATTTGAAGAACCATTTATAAATTCTATGTCAAAATCGAATACCGAAAGTATGGCTTGCCATCTGGCAAAAATTTGTTTTGATGCAACATTTAAAACGTCTTTTTTGTAAAATGTCTTTGGCTGATTTGCAATCAATTCTCAAGAGACATTTTTGATTTAATAAATCTCCTTGGAATTTTGATATAGATAAAACTATAGCAAGTATTTCTTTTTTGATTGTCGAATAATTTTGTTGAGTGGAATTCCAATGTTTTGATATAAATTAAATAACTTGTTCTTTGTTGTTATTGACTTGTTTGAGAATACCACCATAACCTAGTCCCGACGCATCCTGTTTCTACTATTGGCATCGAGCCGGGAAGGAAAGTATAGATAGTCTTTGTAAAACATACTCTTAGATCGAGAGCCATTCGTTTGGCATCCTTCTTGTTTCTACGTGAGTGGTCCGGCCGTAAGTCCCCGAGCGGCTGTTAGACCGTTGGTTTAGCTCTCTGTAAACGGCTTAAGAAGGAATAGTTCCGATCTTAAGTATGAGTTTACATAAGTCTACATCTTCCTCTAGTTCTCTATCACAAATGGACTCAGATCCCAGTCCTATACATAGAGAAGAAGTAAGGATAGAAGATTTCAACAAATCTATAGAAAATTGGGAAATTCCCTAAAATACAGCTGGAAATATACAATCTAAATTGAAGTTTTTCAAAAAATCAGACTATGTCATAACCACCGAAGAAAGAGATGTTCTCTTCTAATTCTTATGAAAATACATCTTTTGAACAAAGAGTCCATTCTAAAAGCACAAACAAAAAAATACAACTACATTCATATAGGACTAGTCTGCGAGGAGTCAAACCTCTTACTAAAGAAGGCCTTAATACTTCCATTCTCTTAGTCTTACGTGATTCACGTCTTTTTTAAAATTATGATGAATCTATTCTTGGCACCGCAGAGACGAGGTCTCGCAAGAGGACCTATACATTTTGACTGTTATCCCAATTTCTCGGTTTCCCTTAAAGACAAGAACATTCTTAGAGCTCTAACACTCCAAATCAAAACCCATAATTATAAAGTAGCAGATGGATCTATTCCATTAGCCCTTGTCTATAGAATCCATTATAAAGCCATGTCCTCCGCTTTGGAGAAAATGCTTTCAAACATAGTCCACGAGGAGAAACACTTCTTCTCCAAACTGACATTTCTAGAGCTAATACGACAATTCCTAGGTCTATTAATTGAATCAAGTAACTTTACCAGAACAATGGGAATTAGAAAACCAAATTCCCTCAACAAGTTGTTCAAAATACAGACCCTACTAATGTCATTCAACACCCAAGGAAGAGTGACTATTAGATTTCCTGCAGATCTTTCGATTCAAGATCTAGTCCTTCTTTTCATAATTCCTATACAAGGTCCATAGATCTTAACTTCTAATCTTCCTCCTATAATCACCATTCCCCTAGTACACATAGAAACACTCCTCCTCCTAGTATACATAGAGACACTCCCACAAGAAGTACAACACCTTTACACCTCCTTCCACCGGTAAGAAGTAATCATGAGACACCTCTTGAACCAGAAATTAGTGGTTTAGATAATAGATCAGAATTTCCTGTGCCTATTTATCAACAAAATCACTGAACCGGCCGAACCAGCCGTAGATAATACGTACTCTCCTCATCATTCTCCTACTTATTTGCAAATGATAGATGCCGAGCTTAATGTTTTAGAAAAACATTTTGAGCCAAACAAAACTTTTCTTAATAAAGAATTTAATTCAAAACAACAAACAATCGTAGAATGGTTCTTCAAAACCTTTGGCGATAAAGCAGTAAGACATCAAACAAAAATATTACGACTACATATATGAATATGAAGTCCATATATTTTTCTTTGATTGGTTAGAAGAAACAATTCCTCGAACCTAAAGAAATATTTGTTTTAGATCATCAATATAAGTGGAAACTTGATAATGGTGAAACCATAGAATCAATCATCCACCCCTTAGGAGAATAAAAATACAGCATGGAGATAGCGAGGTTACAGCCACTCCTTTTAGACTTCCGTGATAAAGGAGACTCTCTCTACATCCACAAAGTTATTGAACAAAACAATTTTACTAATCAACATTTAGTAACCATAGGAAAACAAGTTGAATAGGATGGAATCCACCTTCCGTAATCCTACTCAACTTGTTACACCACAAGTTGACACTCTCAAAAACCCATTTTTAAAGCCTTTGAATTTCCAAAAATCTTAGCCCGAGTTTGCCAAAGCCATAGAACAAAAGAAAAAAACTCTTAGGAAAATCAAAGTTGGAACCCGATCCTATACTAGACACTCCTAAATCAGAATCTTATCATTAGAGACACCTGCATCAACCCACAATTAATACCCTAACCAAGCCCTTTCGATAATGAGTCCGCTTAATGAGATTAATGTACTCAATTGGAGACAACCTCAAGCTTTATTATAGTAGAGCTACCCCACCGGACATTGCCCAAGAAGAATCATCGCAAAAATACAGAATAAATATTCTCCCCGACGCCATCTATGAATGGAACATTGATGGTGTTGCAGAAACCAATGTCATGAACATCCTTAACAACATGGTGATGCTTGCTAATGCCTACAAAACACAGCAAGATGTTTCTGACCATGCTGTTGCTAATCTTTTAGTAGCTGGATTCACTGGACAGCTAAAAGGTTGGTGGGATAACTACCTCACGATGAACAAAAGACACAAATTTTAACCGCTTATAAGGTAGATGATTTTGGACAACGCATGGATGATGATCAAGGTCATCTCATCCAAGATGCGGTCAATACCCTTATCTATTCCATTTCACAGCACTTTGTAGGAGATCCTTCACATATTAGGGATAGAAACCAAGATCTCCTTTCCAATATGCGCAAATCTTTAGGACGATTTAGAGAATACAAAGAGCTTTTCTTTCAAAGGGTTCTTATTAGATCCGACCGCAATCAACCTTTTTGGAAAGAAAAATTCTTAGCCGGTTTACCTCGCATTATAGGTGACCAAGTTAGAGATAAAATTAGAGAAGAATACAGCGGTCAAATTCCTTATGATCTCCTTTCTTATGGAGAAATAGTCTCCTATGTTTACAGACAAGGAACACAAATGTGTAATATAATCAAATTACAAAGACAACTCAAGGAAGAACAATCCCTCACCAATAGAGTCTAGGAGATTTTTGTGCTCACGACCCCTCCTATAATGAAAAACAAAATCAAAATGTAAGGAACTTGTCCTCCTGAAAAGAAACAAAGAAACATCACAACAAACCTCCTTTTCGTAGGAATAAACAAAGACATCGTAATACTCAAAATAGACCTCATTCCGATAGAAAAATTTTAAAGACATCAAATGCTATTCTTGTGGTAGAAAAGGTCATATTTCAAAATATTGTAGGATTAATAAAAAATTGAATGAACTTTCTTTAGATGACAATACTCTTAATCAATTAAATAACATCTT